>CAMRHE010000434.1:1112500-1492367 GCA_947044405.1 Leptodactylus fallax
AGGAGCTACAGCATCACAGCTAAGGATACAGAGAGAGAGAGGGGACAAACTACAAAGAAAACAGTATCACAGATACATGTCAGTGAATTAAACCAAGTCCTGGGACATGACACTCCCCCGCCTGAAATCTTTAGATTTCACTGAAAACAAACATTAAATGTCCTGAGATGTCCATAAGGTTCTCTTCAAACCTGAAAAACAAAAAAAGAAACATGCCCAACAAACAATAATCAACAGTTAGTCCAAATAAACCAATCTTCAGATCTGGAAGCCGCAATTTGCCAACACCTCCACCGACCCACACTGTAATCCACAAGAACACGGTTTTAGTTCATGGAAGGAAGCTCCCCGCCATGAGCTGTGAATGGTGTCCTTATCTTCTTTTATGTGACGTCTCCTCTTGGAAGAAGAAGCACCAGTTCATTAATTGGGCGGAAGAAAACTCGCACTGAGCCTCCCTTGGTTACCTTGACCTCCACTTTCCGAGTCTTCCCATCATCACTAGGGACAACTTTAGTGATGAGACCCATAGGCCATTCATTCCGATGGACTTCTTTATCCCTTAGAAGGACGAGGTCACCCACCTGGAGATTAGGTTTTGAGCTCTGTCATTTGTGACGGCTCTGTAGCATGTGGAGGTACTCTGTTTTCCAGCGGTGCCAGAACACATTGGACAGGTGTTGAACTTGTTTCCATTGGCGTCTGTAAATGTCACTGTGATCTAAGGTACGTGGAGAGGTAGCAGCAGTACCAATTTTCTGAGTAAGAAGTGTTGCTGGGGTTAAGATAATTGGAGATTCAGGGTCTGAAGATACTGGGACAAGTGGCCTTGCATTGATTATCGCAGACACTTCAGCAAGAAAGGTTATTAACGTCTCATGGGTAAGCAGTGTCGACTTGTGGTCCATCAACATAGAGTCAAGGATTCTGCGTGTGATCCCAATCATACGTTCCCAGGAACCTCCCATATGGGATGAATGTGGAGGGTTAAACGTCCAAGTGCACCCATTGTTGGATAAGAAGTTGTCTAACTGCAGTTCTTTGCAGGCTCCAACGAAGTTAGTGCCACAGTCAGACCTCAGTTGTTTCTCAGCAGGCAGTGGAGTGTTCCAGTCCATGTTCTCAGTGGTAAGCTGTCTTAGTAGTAGCTTGCCTTGAATGGTGATGGGAGCAATGAAACCAAGAGGATCATAAATGCTGTTCACAACAGATAAAACTCCTCGTTTGGTAAAAGGTTTGTCACAAGAAGACACTTGGAATGTGAATGTGTCTTGTTCAGTGTTCCATAGCAATCCTAGGCTGCGTTGCATAGGAGGAGCATCAGAACTGAGATCAAGATCCTTCAAGTTGATTGCATGATCATCAGAGGGAAATGCCTTCATTACCTCCATATTGTTGGAGATGATCTTGTGAAGTCTGAGGTTAGCTACAGACAGCATTTCCTGTGTTCTAGAGAGATCAATCACTTCTTCACATGCAGGTAAGGATTTAAGACCATCATCAACATAGAAGTTCCTCTCAACAAACTGACGAGCATCAGAGCCATACTCTTTCTCACCTTCATGGGCGGTCCTTCTCAGTCCATAGATCGCTACTACAGGAGATGGGCTATTGCCAAAGACATGTACCTTCATCCGGTAATCTATGACTTCATTGTTGACCTCATTGTCCTTATGCCATAGGAACCTGAGATAGTTTCTGTCATCATCCTTAACAATGAAGCAATGAAACATCTGTTGGATGTCGGCCATCACTGCAACTGGTTCCTGTCTGAAACGGATTAAGACTCCTATGAGGCTGTTGTTTAGGTTAGGACCAGTGAGGAGCAGGTTGTTGAGAGAGACGCCTTCATACTGAGCACTAGAATCGAACACGACCACGACCTTCTGCATGAAACCTACAAAGTGTTTCTCCATCTCTGGTTTCCTCTTGAGGGTACGTTTTAAAGAGGAAAATCTAGAAACTGCTTGCTTCCGATTGTTTGGTAGTTTTGATCTCGGGGAGCGGAAAGGTAAAGGTGCTACCCAGCTGTTGGAATCATCTTGAATGAATTCCTTGTCCATAAGTTTGAGAAATTCTTTATCAGCTATTGCCGGTGCCAGCTTGTTGTCATCACTTGTTGTATTGAACACTGTTAATCCAAGGGTGTCGTCCCCAGGCAGGAAAGTATTCACGTTGTCTCGGTGATTATGTAGCCACTTACTATTGCTTATCTTCTCTTTCACTTGGTAGTGATGTGGACATGGCTGAAAACAAGTGCTGCGACCATTTGGTAACATATGCATCTTAAATGAATAAATATTGGTGGGCCTTTTCATCCTACCTATGCAGACGTTGCCAATGATAACCCATCCTAGATCGAGGCGCTGGGCAAATGGTGCATCATGTGGTCCATTAATTTGCTGGTGTATTTTGTGCAGTCTGAGAATGTCTCTACCTAGCAGAACTAGAATGTCTGCATTTTTGTCAAGGGATGGTATTTCACTGGCTATAGCCCTTAGATGAGGGTGCTGGAAAGCCGCCTCTGGTGTGGGTATCTCTTCTCTGTTTGATGGTATCTGGTTGCACTCAACAAGTGTGGGCAAAGGCATCTCCAGATTGCCCTTGAGAGAAGCTATTACGAGACCACTGGCCCTTCTTCCAGAAACCTCTGATATGCCACTACAAGTACCCAAGGTATACGGATAAGTATCACCCTTTAAGTTAAACAGATCAAAGAGTTCTGACCTTGCAAGTGAGTGGTTGCTCTGGTCGTCCAAGATGGCGTACACCCTCAGAGCCCTTTCTGGTTGGCCCTTGGGGTATATATTGACTAGGCATATCCTTGCACAGGACTTGTCACAAAGGTCTTCTCCGCAGACTTCTGTACATGAGGAAGATACTGTGGTAGTATTTGCTGCTTGATCTGTGTTCTCCCCGCCATGCTTAGTTGGGGAAGGGGAACCTCTAGGTGGTGTGGCACTAGGCTGGGATGGATGAAGAGCTTGTACATGGTTCTCACTGCCACACTCTATACACTTAATAGCAATTTTACAGTCTCTAGCAACATGTTCAGTAGAGGCACAACATTTGAAACATATCCCTAGTTTCTTTAGAAGCTCTCTACGTTCCTGGATTGGTTTCCTCCTGAAGCCAATACACTTCTTGAGGGGATGAGGCTTCTTGTGAATAGGACACAGACGGTTAGGATTTTCTACCTTTTCGTCTTGGTTGCTGTTGCAACTGCTTTCTTCTGGTGCTAATGTAGGTATAGGAAGAATATCAGTCTTTTTCACCGAAACTGGGCCTCTGCGGTTTCTGTAGTTAGAATGTGAGCTGTCATACTTAATAGGAGGTGAACCAGGAACACTGGGATCCCCATAGGAAAAGCTTGGGTCATTCTTGGATTCTGCAATGTTCTTGATAAACTCACAGAAGTAGGAAAATGGAGGAAAGGAGACTCTATTCTCATTTTTGTATCTTGACCCAACTGTGGTCCACCTTTCTTTAATATTATATGGCAACTTGGTGACTATCGGGTTTACCCCACGAGCAGTGTCCAGGTAACTGAGGCCCGGTAGGAGAGTGTCCGCCTTAGCCAGTAGGAGCTCCATGAGTAGGTCACTAAGTTCTTGAAATTTCTGATGATCCTTACCAGATATCTTTGGAAACCCTTGCAACCGTTTGAACAGAGCATTCTCTATTGCTTCAGGACTGCCATAGGTTCTCTCCAGTCTTTCCCAAGCAGCGGTAAGGCCTGCTATGGGGTTGTAAATGTGGACGGATCTGAGTCTTTTAGCACGTTCTGTGGACTGTGGGCCAAGCCACCGGATAAGCAAATCTAGTTCTTCAGCTGCAGTAATGCCAAGGTCACTAATTGCAGTTTTGAAGGCACATTTCCAGCCTCTGTAGTTCTCAGGTTGGTCATCGAACCTTGTGAGTCCAGTCTTAGTAAGCTCACGGCGAACCATGTACCTTGCAAACTCTGACATGTCTGTTCTCTCTGACTTTAAATATTGAGCTGCTGGCTGAGTAGTGGTGATTACGTTGTTAGTGGGGTTCTGGTTAACAGAGGTAGGTAGTAATGGGGCTGCGTAGGCATTCAGCCTAGGAGCTAGCTTAAAGTCCATAGGTTTAGCCACATATGGATGTGAGACTGGACGGTTGTTTGCAGTCTGGTGGTATGGTGTCACATTGGTGTTTACCTGAGTATCAGTATATTGCATTTGCTGAGGTGCAAGGCTTTGGGAATCCATGAAGGAAGAAGAAACTAGATTCTGGACAGGCAGGGCATTGTACTGACCTTGAATGCGGTGTGCTGCAGAAGATACTGTGCCCTGTTGCTCTGGAGAAATGTCGTCCCTGACAGGAACATTTGTGGCAAATAGGGATTCACTGCTTTGGCTTAGTACATAGTCTCTTGTGCGCTTAAGGGGATCCTCTGCTTCCACATCACACAAACTGGTGCTGTCACTTTCACTTCCACTGATGGCCTGTTCTAAAATGCTTAACCTTGCCATGGCTGCAGCGTGCTCATTCTGTTTCTCTAGAGCTTCTAGTTCTGCCCTTTTTTGAGCTGCATTAGCTTCCATTGCTGCTGCATTAGCTTCCATTTCTGCTTTTTGTTGAGCTGCCTTAGCTTCCATCGCTGCTTTCTGTTGAGCTGCCTTAGCTTCCATCGCTGCTGCATTAGCTTCCATCTCTGCTTTCTGTTGTGCAAAGGCTGCCTGTATCTTAGTAGCTTCCGCCTCTGCACGTGCTTTTATAAGTTGCTCACTGAGTGTGGAAGATTTTGAGGAACGTGACTTAGATGTACGCTTTGAACGCTTGGTAGACTCAGAAACGTGGGATGCCATTTCCTGCAGTTGCGCAATTCTTGCCTCTGTCCTTAACTTAGTTTCATGTACTAAGCTGTCTCGTTCTGAATTGAGATGCTGGAAGCTTTGCAATTCAGCTAAAGAATCGTCTGTATGAAGTTTCCTCAATATGCTTTCATAGTCCTCAGCTTTCATTTTATAATGTCCATGCATAGCACAAAGCTGTCGCAGAGCTCCCTCTAGTGGTGATACATGGTATGCAGGCAAGCACATGGCAGATATCTTAGTCTGTATTTTCTGCCACCATTTTGAGAGTTCACAGGAAAGTTCATGCTTTAAACCTTCTAGATTGTCTCTAACCTGTTTAATTGAGCGTCTAGCCTTCTCACTGGGCTGCAGACTGAGGTCCATGCTACCTTGTGCTTCAGGGTGCCCTTCAGCCATGATGCAACACAAACAGGATAAATATAACTTTGCTGGAGTAAGATGGCTGCTTGCTAGAATCTTCTTATGCTGAGGGAGTCTGAGCTGCGAATGCAACTTACACAATGCTGATTCCTTCTGGCTTCAGGTAACTTGCTGTGACTGACTGTATGTCAGAAGTTGGTGAACTGTCTTACAGCCGTATCTGGCAGTCTTTATGCATCATTTTTCACTGTTCTGACTCAATAGCTTGGCTGCAAGTGTGAGGTTGTGAGAGTGTCCTGTAGTCTCTATGCTAACCAGCAATTTACACCAAGATATCTATCAGATAGTGTTCAACTCAACTGAGGAGGCGTAGATAAGATTCCAGATGCTTTAATCCAGGTAAATCTTGTAAAACCTCATACAGCAGTAGGTGAAAAATGATGAATCACCAGGAGCTGAGCAGACATGTTGCTTACAAAGAAGTGAAACTAAACTGAGAGAGAGAGAGGAGGAGCTACAGCATCACAACTAAGGATACAGAGAGAGAGAGGGGACAAACTACAAAGACAAACAGTATCACAGATACATGTCAGTGAATTAAACCAAGTCCTGGGACATGACAATGGCATTTCTTACAGAGGGCAAAAAAGGTCTCATATTCTGCAAAAATATCCCTCATGCATATGTAATGAGATGTTCCTAGTGAAGTACACTACAGTCAGCCTCTAACCAGGCTGAAGCGGCTGATAACAGGGAACAAACGAGAACTTATCACTGCACCAGAATGGTGGGAGTGCAGAAGGATGAAGGTGGCTATCATCATCTTCATCACCAAGAGAATATGACATTGGGGCAAAAGGGTGAAACAAAGGGAAAGAAGAGAAAAGAAAGGGAAATGTTGGGTGACATTAACCACCACCATGAGGGGGAGCCCCAGTCTGGATGTCACTTTGGGACCCTCAGCTGCTGGGGGTTAGATTGCATTCTTCCTGATTATTTCATGATATATATATATATATATGAAAAATAATACTAATATAAAATTATAATATAATAATAATATTATAATAATGATAAATATATAATAATAATAATAATAATTATTATTATTATTATTATTATTATTATTATTGTTGTTGTAAAATAACAATTATATAATAATAAAAATACAAAATAATAATATCATGATATAATGCATATAATGCTATAAAATAATAATAATACTGATAATATAATACTATAATCATGATGATAATAATAATAACAATCATAAGCACAAAGATGAGTATAATAATGTTATAATGTAACAGATTTTCCAAAGACAAGACAGAATCAAACATATCAATGAACGACCCCCTGCATGTACAGAACCAGTCCAATACTAAATATCACACATCAGAGTCACCAAAACATGGTATATTATATAGAACATTCTGTTGAACAATTTTTATAATCCATATTTCTCTATCTCATATCTACTGTATCTATTTATCTATCTGTCTGTCTGTCTATGTCTGTCTATATATCTATCTACTTATATCTATTTATTTCATATCTATATATCTATCTCATATCTATCTATCTGTATCATATTGTATCTATCTACTTTACCTATTTATCTCATATCTATCTATCTATCTATCTATCTATCTATCTATCTATCTATCTATCTATCTATCTTCTATCTCATATCTATCTATCTATCTATCTATCTATCTATCTTCTATCTATCTCATATCTATCTATCTATCTATCTATTATCTATCCACCTATTTATCTCATATCTATCTATGTATCTATCTATCTCTATATTCAAAAAATAAGACAGCACTCCAATTGCAGTGATACAGTGAAGGTGGATTTATTCTGTGTGCCATGTTTTGGTCTGGGACCTTTCTCAAGCCTTATCTATCTATCTATCTATCTATCTATCTATCTATCTATCTATCTATGTATCTCGGCATCTTCCTAGGTATCTGGCCATCTGTCTAGGTTACAAGCATTTTTCTATATTATATTTTACTTTATGATCACCTGTCACCTGAAATCCATACTAAATAGAAAAGAAGAATTTTTCTAACTTTATCCTAGAAGAATCTATATATATAAACTGTATACAGGACTTCTATACATCTGGCTGGTTCTCATTTATTTATCACAATTATTTAGCTTTTGCATTCATATTTTATTAAATAGCCAGATAGAACCAACTCTGGCACTCATCTTCTGATACCCCAGACCCCCACTTCCCTGACACTCAGCCTCTGTCACGCCAGACCCCCACCTCTATGATATTCAGCCTCTGGCACCCCAGACCCCCACCTCCCTAGTACTCAGCCTCTGGCACCCTATACCCCATCTCCCTGACACTCAGCCTCTGGCACCCTATACCCCATCTCCCTGACACTCAGCCTCTGGCACCTCAGACCCCCGTCTCCCTGACACTCACCCTCTGGCACCCCAGACCCCATCTCCCTGACACTCACCCTCTGGCACCCTATACCCCATCTCCCTGACACTCAGCCTCTGGCACCTCAGACCCCCATCTCCCTGACACTCAGCCTCTGGCACCCCAGACCCCATCTCCCTGACACTCAGCCTCTGACACCCTATACCCCATCTCCCTGACACTCAGCCTCTGGCACCTCAGACCCCCATCTCCCTGACACTCAGCCTCTGGCACCCCAGACCCCCATCTCCCTGACACTAAGCCTCTGGCACCTCAGACCCCATCTCCCTGACACTAAGCCTCTGGCACCTCAGACCCCATCTCCCTGACACTCAGCCTCTGGCACCTCAGACCCCCATCTCCCTGACACTCAGCCTCTGGCACCTCAGACCCCATCTCCCTGACACTCAGCCTCTGGCACCCCAGACCCCCATCTCCCTGACACTCAGCCTCTGGCACCTCAGACCCCCATCTCCCTGACACTCAGCCTCTGACACCCTATACCCCATCTCCCTGACACTCAGCCTCTGGCACCCCAGACCCCCATCTCCCTGACACTCAGCCTCTGGCACCTCAGACCCCCATCTCCCTGACACTCAGCCTCTGACACCCTATACCCCATCTCCCTGACACTCAGCCTCTGGCACCTCAGACCCCCATCTCCCTGACACTCAGCCTCTGACACCCTATACCCCATCTCCCTGACACTCAGCCTCTGACACCCTATACCCCATCTCCCTGACACTCAGCCTCTGGCACCTCAGACCCCCATCTCCCTGACACTCAGCCTCTGGCACCTCAGACCTCCATCTCCCTGACACTCAGCCTCTGACACCCTATACCCCATCTCCCTGACACTCAGCCTCTGGCACCTCAGACCCCCATCTCCCTGACACTCAGCCTCTGACACCCTATACCCCATCTCCCTGACACTCAGCCTCTGACACCCTATACCCCATCTCCCTGACACTCAGCCTCTGGCACCTCAGACCCCCATCTCCCTGACACTCAGCCTCTGGCACCTCAGACCTCCATCTCCCTGACACTCAGCCTCTGACACCCTATACCCCACCTTCCTGACACTCAGCCTCTGGCACCTCAGACCCCCATCTCCCTGACACTCAGCCTCTGGCACCTCAGACCCCATCTCCCTGACACTCAGCCTCTGACACCCCAGGCCCCATCTCCCTGACACTCAGCCTCTGGCACCTCAGACCTCCATCTCCCTGACACTCAGCCTCTGACACCCTATACCCCATCTCCCTGACACTCAGCCTCTGACACCCTATACCCCATCTCCCTGACACTCAGCCTCTGGCACCTCAGACCCCCATCTCCCTGACACTCAGCCTCTGGCACCCCAGACCCCATCTCCCTGACACTCAGCCTCTGACACCCTATACCCCATCTCCCTGACACTCAGACTCTGACACCCTATACCCCATCTCCCTGACACTCAGCCTCTGACACCCTATACCCCATCTCCCTGACACTCAGCCTCTGACAACCCAGGCCCCCATCTCCCTGACACTCAGCCTCTGACACCCTATACCCCATCTCCCTGACACTCAGCCTCTGACACCCTATACCCCATCTCCCTGACACTCAGCCTCTGGCACCTCACACCCCCATCTCCCTGACACTCAGCCTCTGGCACCCCAGGCCCCCATCTCCCTGACACTCAGCCTCTAGCACCTCAGACCCCACCTCATTGGCACTTAGCCTCTGGAACCTAAGACATCCACCTCTTTGAAAATCGACCTCTGGCATCCAAGATTATCACGTCACGCAGCCCTGAGCAACCCAAACCCCCACCTCTCTGGAACTCAGCCTCTGGCACCCCAAACCACAATCTCTCTGACACTCGACCTTTTCACCCCAGACCCCCACCTCTGTGGCACTCAAACTCTGGCATCGCAGCCCACACCTGTCTGGCACTCATGCTCTTGCACTCCAAATTCTCGCCTCTCTGACTCTCAACCTCGAGCACCCAGACTACCACCACTCTGCCACTCAGTCTCTGGCACCCCAGAATACCACCACTCTGGTATTCATCCTTTGGTTCCCCTGGACACTCACCTTTCTGACACTTGACCTCTGGTACCCCAGATTCCCACCACCCTGGCACTCAGCCCCTGGCACCCTCGATCCCACTTCTCTTACCTGTCCACACTGATGACACATAGGGTCATAATGGAGGCCGTGCAGCACATGACATCCATGGCTATGAACACATTGCAGAAGACTTTGCCAAAGAGCCATTTTCCACCAACTAAGTCTGTGATGATAACAAAAGGCATCACAGCGATGGCCACCGAGAGGTCAGCGGCTGCCAAAGACACCACCAGGTAGTTGGAGGGCTGTCTGAGCTTCTTCACTATACACACAGAGATGATGACCAGGCCATTGCCAGCTATGGTGAAGATGGTGATGATGGATAACACAATCCCAATGACAATCTTCTCAATGTCCCCATACAATAAGATCTCCTCTCCACAATCGGTGACGTTGGTGTGGTTGACAGTGGCCAAGTCTTGTTCAGTAGTAAGTAAAGGTCTGTCAGTCATGAATGCAGGTGGGAGAAGAATTTGTGGGGGACAGGGTTGCTGGACGCTGGACGAAGAGAGATGGACGGCTGTCACTGGACTGGACTGGACCTGTATCAGCATCCCCCCTCCTTGATGTCCTCACAGATGCCAAAGTAGCCAAGATCCTGGGGTAGACTCCTGGAAGAGACAAGATCATTGGAGAACCACGATACATATATACATCAGAACCAGTGGTCTATAGGCTTCATGAACATTATAATCATGATTAATGTAACATCCCATATTTTGCTATCCTTTACTTCCCATATATAAAAGCCTTCAGAAAAAAGCTTCTTCCCGAGGAGATTATTTCCAGTCCAAGTGACTCCTTCAGAGTTCAGACCAGTTGTTTCCTTTGTCAACTCTCATTAAGCCAAACATGCGGCGTCTACTTCCACCTGCGGCAGCCATGTAGTGGCATCCCTGCAGATTCATGACATTTCCTACCTGTCCTACCACCAAGTCTGGAAAGGTGCGAGCTCCTCAGCAGTTACACGTATGCCTCTGTGCACTGGACAGCCACAATATTCTGCAAGCCTGTGCTATCCTCTAAGTACAGATATAATGCTCCTCAGCAGTTACGTGTATCTCTCAGTGTTATGAACAGGCACAATATACTGCAATCCTGTGCTATCCTCTATGGAGGTACAGAGCAATCTCCTCAGTAGTTACACGTATGGCTACATGCACTGGACAGCCACAATATACTGCAATCCTGTGCTATCCTCTATGGAGGTACAGAGCAATCTCCTCAGTAGTTACACGTATGGCTACATGCACTGGACAGTCACAATATACTGCAATCCTGTGCTATCCTCTAAGTACTGATATAATGCTCCTCAGCAGTTACGTGTATCTCTCAGTGTTATGAACAGACACAATATATTGCAATCCTGTCCTCTATGGAGGTACAGAGCAATCTCCTCAATAGTTACACGTATGGCTACATGCACTGGACAGTCACAATATCCTGCAATCCTGTGCTATCCTCTATGGAGGTACAGAGCAATCTTCTCAATAGTTACACGTATGGCTCTGTGCACTGGACGGCCACAATATACTGCAATCCTGTGCTATCCTCTATGGAGGTACAGAGCAATCTTCTCAATAGTTACACGTATGGCTCTGTGCACTGGACAGCCACAATATACTGCAATCCTGTGCTATCCACTATGGAGGTACAGAGCAATCTCCTCTGTAGTTACACGTATGGCTCTGTGCACTGGACGGCCACAATATACTGCAATCCTGTGCTATCCTCTATGGAGGTACAGAGCAATCTTCTCAATAGTTACACGTATGGCTCTGTGCACTGGACAGCCACAATATACTGCAATCCTGTGCTATCCTCTATGGAGGTACAGAGCAATCTTCTCAATAGTTACACGTATGGCTCTGTGCACTGGACAGCCACAATATACTGCAATCCTGTGCTATCCACTATGGAGGTACAGAGCAATCTCCTCTGTAGTTACACGTATGGCTCCGTGCACTGGACAGCCACAATATACTGCAATCCTGTGCTATCCTCTATGGAGGTACAGAGCAATCTTCTCAATAGTTACACGTATGGCTCTGTGCACTGGACGGCCACAATATACTGCAATCCTGTGCTATCCTCTATGGAGGTACAGAGCAATCTTCTCAATAGTTACACGTATGGCTCTGTGCACTGGACAGCCACAATATACTGCAATCCTGTGCTATCCTCTATGGAGGTACAGAGCAATCTTCTCAATAGTTACACGTATGGCTCTGTGCACTGGACAGCCACAATATACTGCAATCCTGTGCTATCCACTATGGAGGTACAGAGCAATCTCCTCTGTAGTTACACGTATGGCTCCGTGCACTGGACAGCCACAATATACTGCAATCCTGTGCTATCCTCTATGGAGGTACAGAGCAATCTTCTCAATAGTTACACGTATGGCTCTGTGCACTGGACGGCCACAATATACTGCAATCCTGTGCTATCCTCTATGGAGGTACAGAGCAATCTTCTCAATAGTTACACGTATGGCTCTGTGCACTGGACGGCCACAATATACTGCAATCCTGTGCTATCCTCTATGGAGGTACAGAGCAATCTTCTCAATAGTTACACGTATGGCTCTGTGCACTGGACAGCCACAATATACTGCAATCCTGTGCTATCCTCTAAGGCATGCAACAAAGTACAGATGTAGAAGCTCCTAAAAAGTTTCACATATTCCTCCATACTATTTACAGTCACAATATACTGCAATCCTGTGCTATCCTCTAAGTACAGATATAGCAGAGCTCTTCAGCAGTCAAACGTATCCCTCTGTACTATGGACAGTCACAACATACTGCAATCCTGTACTGATATAGCTGAGCTTTTCAGCAGTTGCATGTATCCCTCTGTATTATGGAAAGTCACAATATACTCAATCCTGTAAGTCATGCAACAAAGTACAGATGTAGCAGAGCTCTTCAGCAGTCAAACGTATCCCTCTGTACTATGGACAGTCACAACATACTGCAATCCTGTACTGATGTAGCAGAGCATTTCAGCGGTCGCATGTATCCCTTGATACTATGTACAGTCACAATATACTGCAATCCTGTGCTATCCTGTAAGTCATGCAACAAAGTACAGATGTAGCACAGCTCTTCATCAGTCACACGTATACCCTCCATACTATGTATAGTCACAATATCCTGCAGTCCTGTGCTATGCTTTAAGTACAGATGTAGCAGAGCTCTCCATCCGCCACACGTATCCCTCATACTATGTACAGTCACGATATAGTGCAGTCCTGTGCTATGCTTTAAGAGCGCTTCAGCACTCACATGTAAACCCTCTGTACTATGAACAGTCACAATATCCTGCAATCCTGTGCTATCCTGTAAGAAAGTACAGATGTAGCAGAGCTGACGTTGCCATCCCTAGAAGCTAATGCAGCGGATTTACCTGCAGTCCTATATAACGCATTGTGATATTGCTCTGAGATGTGACATATTACTACCCCCCTGCACTGTGTATTGTTCTGTGCAGTGATCCAGCTCTTTAATAGTTAAAATAGACAATTGCTGGTGCTGGCGTAGAAGAACGTGCAGGTCTAGTGTTAAATGATGCGAAAAGTGCAAAGCTTGCCGAGTTCATGCCTATAGGTTATATAAGGGGGCGGTCATGCAGGATTAATAGCCAGATAACCCACATTCAGGCTATATTACCTGCTTGGTATAGGGTGCACTTTAAGACTCCTTCAGTCACAGTCATCTTCTTGATACCAGTCTTGGATCTTGAGGAATAAATCCAGTGCAACTGGAGCAGAAGTCACCTGTGTCCTAGGTCAGTGGTCTCATGGTGGTCCTGTAGACACTGCTCCCCTATGCACAGTCCTCCATCCTCGCCTCTGCA
Source organism: Leptodactylus fallax (assembly GCA_947044405.1). NCBI lineage: Eukaryota > Metazoa > Chordata > Amphibia > Anura > Leptodactylidae > Leptodactylus > Leptodactylus fallax. The sequence goes on from CAMRHE010000434.1 coordinate 1,126,130, forward strand.
GGATCCTTGTGTGCAGTCACTTCCCATATAGTCATCCTGGCAGAGCCTGTCACACCGCTGCTGTCCCCAGCCCTAGTGCCTCGGAGGTAGCAGCCACTGCCACTCAGGACTTGTCACAGTTGGGAGTCTGTTGATCTGAGAAGTGCAGCTCCTTGTGTAGCAGGAGTCGCTTTCTTCCTCTGATGACATCACAGGCTCCCAGCAATGAGCAACGGCTTATAGGAGTTTATCTGATCTTAGTAAATCAGCAGTCATGCCTTGTGATACACTGGAAGATCCGGATATGTAAAGCTGCCCCTACACTGAGTGCTGTACATAGAGGACCAAAATCTGCCCCCGTAAGGGTCCATTCACACAATGCCGAAATGTTACGGATTTTATCTGTAGATTTGTGCAAGTAAATTCTGCAATGGAAGATAAAAAAATACGGATGAGCGAACCCGGTTTGTAATGAGCCGGGGCTGTTGCCAAATTTTAAAAAAATCTCGATTTTGGCCGGACCCAAAAGTTTTTAGGTTCACTATCCATGAATCGTTATGATATTCCGGGGTCTCTTCAGTCGCACAAAAATCACATGACTAAAACGTACATATGACCTGACCTGCCACGTGACTTAAATAGATGTATGACCTGTCACGCGACTATTTTAGAATTGTGATTTGGTTGTAAAAACGAACGTCAAGTCGCAGACAAGTCACAAGTCTATGGTAAAAAAGTTGCATGACACTTGTGACCTGCGACCAAAATCCACCAGATTCGGATTCTGTGCAATTGTCGAAGTTTCCTGATGTCACATATTGCTGAAAAAACAGTGTCAAGTCGTGGTATAAATGTCACACACAACTTGCGATCCGCGATCAAAATCCAATGGGTTTGGATTTTCTGTGACAGCCGCGTTGCAGTCATATGATATCACCATAGAGATAAATTAAAATTTTTGTCACGTGACTTCTGTGCAACTTTATGTAGCCACGTAGCCCTAGTCTAAAAATGACACATGCAACCTGCAACCAAAATCAAACAGGTTTGGATTTTCTGAGTATCGCGTCCTAGTCTTATGATGTCACAATACGACACCGTAGAGATACATTGCATTGCCGTAACCATTGCCTCTTGGCCTCAGGTCACGTAACGTGTGATTTTTTTATTACGATAGACTTCATTGGAATTCACTCGAGAATGTTTTTACAGCTAAATTACAGCTGTAAAAAAGTCACGTGACAGAATGTCGCACAACTGCTTTAGTTACGTGATTTCTGTGTGACTATATTGTGTGATACATGGATCCCTAGTCTTAAAGGGATGAACCCACCCCCCATGTAAAAATAATTGACAGTTAAAGGGGTTGTCCAGGAATTACAGTTCTGGGCCAGGAGGATGGGGAAGCTGAAACATAAAAAAAAACAAAAAACTATACTCACCTGTCCCCGGCGCTCAGTATCTGGCCCAGCGGCGCGCATGGATTTGTTCTTGCCAAACATGACCACTGAGGCCAATCAGTGTCCACAGCGGTCACAGGAAAGGACCTGGAACGTCACTCATATGTCACCGGTGACGTCCCAAGTCCTTTACTGTGATCACTGATTGGCCTCAGTGGTCACGTGTGGCGAGAACTTCCACCAGAACAAAACAGGTAAGTATGGGGGATTTTTATTATGTTTCACCTTCCCCGGCCTCATGTAATTCCTGGACAAACACTTTAACAACAACCAGGGTCTTTCACCCTCTAGGGGTATATTTACACATTCAGGTTTTCGTTTGCAGTTTTTGAAGCCAAAGCCAGGTGTGGATCATAAAAGGAGAGAACATACTGTATAAAGGACAGATGAGATCTGTCTCATTTTTCAACTTACTTTTATTTTTGCTTCAAAAACTGCATGCAAAAATGCACCCTTACTCACTACGGACATGGAGATCTGTGTGTGGGGGGGGGGGGGGTTAAAGTCAGCTTCTGTTTCTTTCACTTTCCTTCCCTTGAAGAGGCAGGTACACCTTTGTTTGCCTCACGTGCTGCAGCCAGCAATGACGGAGCTGTGGGGAGGGAGGTGTACTCTAAGGGTGTGTTCACACAGCAAGTTTTCACTGTATTTCAGCGAGCAAAACACTTACCGAAAATGCTTAGAAACAGTCATTGATTTTAGTGAGAGTTCACTTCAATGGAAACTAAGCTGCAGTAACTCTGTTCAGCCACTATGTAGAGAGCGGTGCTGTCTGCTTCTGGTTCCTTTCTCTGTGTAAGTTTCGGCAACTGGTAAGAGATGGCCGGGGGTGCCAGGTGTGGGACTGATCTGATATTGAGGACCTAAATAGGTCCTCAATATTTTAATCCTAAAAACTTCTTTAGTAGAGGGAAGTTCCTCATTCTAGACCTCCAAGAAAAAGTACAGATACAAAGAGTGTCTCTCACCTTGTAGGACCCGACACGTCCACGCATTTTATCTACACATCCCTGTTTTACCCACGTGATAGAGCGCCGATAAAAGAGATCGGGAAGATGTTTAATCTACAACATGGCCTGAGCAAAGGATTCTCATCTATTGTGATCAGAAAGTGACATGAAGAAATATTTCATAATGTTGGGTTCCCTGAGGCAGTATCACACAATAGGCTTAGATACACTGGACAGGCCTTTCCGACCCCTCTCTGTTACTTCATCCTTTATGTTGGTTTTCTCGCATTCTTCTAGTACATAGACTGTATTGTGGCAGTAATCTGTCCCTGGAGATGGGCTCAGTGACTTTCCTCTGTGACCTCATCACAGACACTCGACATCAAGCTCCGCGGCTATTCATGTGGCTCCGGGGCCAAGGACAACATTTGGTTTTGTCTTGTTAAGAGTAGTCAATAAAACTGCAGCTTCTCATGTGACCCAAACAATGTCGCACTGTATGTGTGTTATGTAAAATATATCGGTGGTGGATGATCAATATACTGAACATGACAGCTATTACAGCAGGCGGTATTACACATGATAGGCTTAGATACACACGTATCACATGGTCTGACTGTTCCTAATTTTCAAAGGTAATCCTGACCCGATGGCATTATAACTGTAGGGCAGTGTAGACTCCCTGTTCACATGCATACTCGGCTGTATATATGAATATATATGTATGTATATGACTGACCCGATGGCGTTATAACTGTAGGGCTGTGTGTAGACTCCCTGTTCACATGCATACTCGGCTGTATGTATGAATATATATGTATGTATATGACTGACCCAATGGTGTTATAATTGGAGAGCTTTGTGTAGACTCCTGGTCACATTCATACTCGGCTGTATATATGAATATATACGTACGTATATGACTGACCCGATGGCGTAATAACTGGAGAGCAATGTAGACTCCTTGGTCACATGCATACTTGGCTGTATATATGAATATATGTATGTATATGACTGACCCGATGGCGTAATATCTGGAGAGCAGTGTAGACTCCCTGTTCACATGCATACTCGGCTGTATATATGAATATATATGTATGTATATGATTGACCCAATGGTGTAATAACTGGAGAGCAGTGTAGGCTCCCTGGTCACATGCATACTCGGCTGTATATATGAATATATATGTATGTATATGATTGACCCAATGGTTTAATAACTGGAGAGCAGTGTAGACTCCCTGGTCACATGCATACTCGGCTGTATATCCTCAGTGCTATTAGTCATGCAGACACTTGAGGTATTCCCACTACTAGTGCAGATAATTTCCTATTTCTGACTACATATTTGCATGCACTTCTCCTTTGTGTAGGGGCCAGGCCCGGAGCGCTCTGTATTATATGTCACCTCTGCACAGTCACGTCTTGGCCAGTATTACACGCTGTATGATATCTGTAGTGTTTGCTCTTCTGCTATTTCGGAGGACTCAGTCCTCGCCTGCTCTTCTCTCTGACTTTTCCTGAGGTGTAACCTATGCCCCTGGAGCAGAGATCTCTTGCGCCCCCTCTGGCTTCAGTGCTTGGATATGGCCACAACCTCTACCCCATTATAGCGACATGGCCGCTGTGTGGGTGGGTGTCATGCCTGGGCACTGTCTATGGTCTCTGTAGAACATTATGCGTTCAGTCTATGGGGTGTTTGTTGCACTCAGGTCTTCACCAGGGTAACTAAATACAAATCACACACGTCCGGTGAACACGTGCGATACCCGCTGACACAGTGCAAGCGCGTCCATTGTCTGCTTATCTGTATGCCAGATATGGACCATATTCAACTGGAAATTTCATGATGATAAAATCAGAGAATTGTTGATTTAAGGATTGCTTCACTGTATAATAGTGTGAATAAAGGCACAGACGCCATCACTGCACCCACACTACTGCTCCATGGAAAGCTTCCAGTAACACAGATGTAGCAGAGCTGAATCCGTCACTGACTGCTTCGTCTGTACGTCTCATTAGGACTCATGGACCTGGGTGTATTACAGCTCCACATGATCTCCAATTGTATGGAGATTACATATGACAACCATAGAAGTCTGCAGGCCGAAGTATAACTCCCAGCATGGTCAGACAATTGATCATCATCATATTACTACGCCCCACATACAAGCCTCTGTAACTATCCTGTGCCGCCAAACATGTGCTCACAGATATACACTATCGTCTATGTGTCCAGTATACAGCGCTGTACATATCAGACCCCAAAATAAATTCACACCCCAGACCATACCCTTAAAATTAATCCACACTACTAAAGAAATTCAGATCTCAGACCAGACTGCAAAATTAATTCGAGATCCCTGTAACCCAAAGCAGAACCCAAAAGAAATTCAGACCTAAAAACAATGCCAAACTAATCTCAGACCCCAGACCAGACCTCACATTAATTCTGACCCCAGAGCAGACCCCTAAAATGAATCCAGACTCCTAAGCCAATTCAGACCTCAGACCCCAAAAAAGAATTCAGACCCCTTAACAAATGTTGATCGAAAACCAGAACCCAAACGAAAGTCAGACCATAGAACTAATACCAAAGTAATCTCAGATCTAAGACCAGGCCTCAAATTAATTCAAACCCCAGAGGAAACGCTAAAAATTAATCCAGACCCCTGAACAATTTTAGGCCTCAGACCAAACCCCAAAATGAATTCAGACTCTTTAACAAAAGTTGGTTAAAAAACCAAAACCCAAAAGAAATTCAGACCACAGAACCAATGGCAAAGTCATTTTGGAGCCAAGACCAGACCTCAAAATTAATTTAGACCCCAGACCAAATTCCTAAAATGAATACAAACCCCAAAACAAATTCAGAAAAGATCCCAAAATTGATTTAGTTCCTTTAACAAATGTAGATCCCAAAAAGAACCCCAAAAAAAATTCAGACCAAAGAAGCAATGGCAAAGTAATCTCAGATCTAAGACCAGATCTCCTATTAATTCGGACCCCAGAGCAGAACCTAAAAATTAATCCAGACTCCTAAACAAATTCAGACCTCCCACAAGGCCCCAAAATGAATTCAGACCCCTTAACAAATGTAGATCGAAAAAGGAGAACCCAAAGAAATGAGTAAATCTCAGACCCCAATATCCCTCCATTTATTTACCCCTCCCACTTCCAGGTAGTTCTCAGGGTAAGAGGTAATGGTGTAGGTAGTGAATGTTGCCGACCATTATCTATTGGACCAAGTCCAAAAACTTGGTGACTTTGGCCCCCCTTTCAGACCATGGGCCGCATGTAGCCAATATGGCTACTACACTCCTGTTCAATGGACGCTCTATTAGGTATCATGGTGATGCACAGAGGCGCTGTATGGTGCCACCTGGAGTCCCTATGTAGTATGGCGACATAGGGATTAGGAGCTTTCTTGGCCGATCCCTCGGCTCCTGGCACCAGGTCTTGATCTAGTTCTGGTACTGTACCACACACCACTGCCCCTCATTCCTACCATTTTTTTTTTCAATGTTTAATTTTTTCTTTCTTTTTGGAGTTTTTGAGAGTCTTGTCTTTGTTTTTATGTGAGCGTCCTATAAAATAGTGACCGCACAGCCTCCAGCTCCTCTGGTGAGGTTGTTGTGCGGTGTCACCGGGTGGAGTTGTGTTTTTTGTTTGGCTTTCTATCCTTGGCAGTCGGACGGGTTTATTACACACCGGGCAGGTGCTCCTATAGTCAGCCTGTTTGCTCAGTCTGTGTGTTCAGTTGTTGTGGATTTCACTAAATACTTTTATATCAAGTCCCTGTCTCTAGGAAGGAACAATGTCAGCGGGACTACGGGATCTCCGGGAAAACACTGCCACTGCCCTAAGTAGCTTAAACATAAGCTGCCTAGGGCAGCACAACTTGCAAAAAGGATATTCGGGGTAGTGGAGACAAGTAGATGAAGTCAGAAGACAGGTCGGATCTATGATAAGGAATAGATATTTACATGAACACCTTACAGCTACCTAAAGGCCATTATTATCCAAGCACTGGACAGTAGGGGAAGGGGCTTTAGGAAACCTGTGATGACTGAACATTAGCAGGGGAACAAAAGTGGTGCACGCCGACCCTCTAAATGGTCACTAGCTTTTCAGACAACTTAGTCTCACTTAATAGTTCACGTGATTCTGGACCAAAATGTAATGAACTTTATTTACAAATGTTGCTCTTTTCTGCCTGAAAACCTCTCTAAAAATCCTGCCACTAGGTGTCTCCCTTCTTGCTATTTTGCTGTCCGATCCCTGTAACTAAGAAATATTCAGCTTTAGAAACCAGCAAGATGGGAACTTAGGAAGTGTAGGGGGGAGGGGCATGTCTCTCTTCACATAGTGGAAGAGTGAAGAAATCAGGCGATACCTTTTAGAGGCTAACTGAGTATATTTATAAGTAAGCTTTCAGGAGTACTCGCTCCCTTCATCAGACATGGTGTGATACAAGAACTGAAAATTCACAGATTTTTATACACATGGTTTTCAAAGGATTTTAGAGTCCTTAAAAAAACCAAAACAAAATGCAATCTAAGTAGAGAAGTTATTTACAACCGGTCAAAAAAAACAATCTGGAAAGTTGTGGTGCATGACAGAGGGATCTGTTATCTGTTTGCTATCTGTTTTGCCATGTCTGATGAAGGGAGCGAGTACTCCTGAAAGCTTACTTATAAATATACTCAGTTAGCCTCTAAAAGGTATCGCCTGATTTCTTCACTCTTCAACTACTTTCAATGGCTAACACGGTACAACATTATACTGCTCTCTTCACATAGTGAGTGGAGGGGAGAGGGGCAGGTCTGTCTTCACACAGTGAGTGGAGGGCAGAGGAGCAGGTCTCTCTTCACATAGTGAGTGGAGTGGAGAGGGACAGGTCTGTTTTTACAAAGTGAATGGAGGGTGGAGGGACAGGTCTTTCTTCACACAGTGAGTGGAGCGGGGAGGAGCAGGTCATTCTTCACAGCCTCTGCACTTCTTCGGGTTTCACCACAGCTTTCCCTACCTGTACACTACACAGAGGGGTGAGACTAGAGTGGAGTGGTTTAAATAAGATGCGTTGTGGATCCAGTAGGTGGTGCTGTTTCAGCTCCGGGAGTGTTAAATTTGTGGTCTGGCAGGTCCAGCCCATCGCAGAAAACACACCCAAAGCCTCAGCATTTTCGGGTGTTGAAGTAGAGGCTTAGGGTGGGTTCACACCTGCGCTTGGTGTCCGTCCGTCGCCAATCCAGTGAAAATCTCGGCGAACTGGATTGGCGTCGGATACAGACCCGTCAGCGGCGCATTGGTTAAAAACCCATTCATTTGAATGGGTTTTTAAAGCAGTGCGCGGGTGTGCGCTTACACCCTCTGCGCTGCCAATCCTTTTTTTTTTCGTCGGACACGAAGTCCTGCCTGTCCGACTTTGTTTCCGACGAAAAAAAAAGGATTGGCAGCGCAGAGGGTGTAAGCGCACACCTGCGCACTGCTTTAAAAACCCATTCAAATGAATGGGTTTTTAACCAATGCGCCGCTGACCGGTCTGTATCCGACGCCAATCCAGTTTGCCGAGATTTTCACTGGATTGGCGACGGACGGACACCAAGCGCAGGTGTGAACCCACCCTAACTATGCTGCTCCTATATGCAACCCTAACATGCCAGGTTTGTCATGGATACTAACAGTCACAGGAGGCAGCGCCACCTACTGGATCCACAGCATACCAGGCAGTACCTAATTTTATCCACTCCATAATATCTACCTTACACAGAGGAGTCTTCAGCTTCTGACAAAAGTTAGAATAATGAGAGCCTACCTACTTCTATGTATTTCTATCTACTCTACTTCTGACTAGCTGCTTGCATTATTACTGATGGGATGTTAGTCACAGACAGTCAGCAACTTTCCTTATGGTGCTCAGATTTCTCTTTTTCTGTGTCAGGGATCTTTTTAGCAGCATCATAACATGTGTTTGCAGTGTCCTTGGATCTCATATATTATGGTCTCTTGGGCTTAAAGTTACTCTTTGTAGAATTAAATGTAAAGAAACCAGTAGTAGTAATAATGGATGGGGCAGAGTGAACTGTATTGTATGCGCCTCCTGAAAAATGTGCTGCAGATATGTCAAACTTTGATGAAAATTCAGGTACCCTTTAAGAAAGCAGGTGGATCATAGCGGCGGTGAGCAGGTAGAGGACGCTGGGCACAGGGGCCCTAATATAGGGACTGGGACGTGATAGTATTTACCTTACTACTCCCATATAATTTATGTTTATCATATATGATCTAGAACCTTCTAGATTTTGCCAACAAATTACATTTAATCTCTTGTGGATACAGCTGCCTCCATATCCTAACACCAGCATATAGATCATTACCAAGGTGTAATTACGACATCCCATAATTCTCCGCTTTTATTCTCCCATATAAAGCTTATTGCTATTTAATCGGAAATCCTCGCCGCTCGCCATTTAATTAATAGCTCATTATTACACAATCTGCTTTATAGTGGAATTACGACATCTGATCCTAATATTCCCTGCTATACCGTCCAGGGCGCCATTACTTCTAATACGTACAACATGTCTAATTATACTAATAGGTATCAAGTAACAGAGGGAACGGGAGCGCTCAGGGGGGTAATAAGGATTATTCACACAGGACTCTGAAACACATCAGACGGCATAAATAGGACGGAGGAGAGAGCGGAAAACACAGGATCGGGGTGAAAGACACTGAAGGGGTTGACGGGGCACGTGTAACTAGCAAAGCGGGCCCAAGATCACCAATTTAAAAAATTTTTTTTTTGTTATTTAAAATATTGGATCTATAAAATAATATATCTAATTAAACAACACAGTTATCTCTGGATTTACACAGATAACAAAGATACAGCTCCAAGAAACCTCAAAAACTGAAAGCATTATGCAGAGACTGAGAGAGAAGAGACTATGCGTCGCCAGGAGTCATCATCCCGGCCTGGGAGCAGGTCTATAACCTAGACAACCGGATGTAAACACGGAGGACAGCGATATAGCTGTATCTGACAAACAGAGCGAGATAGATAAAGCAATGTATTGGTTAAAACACTTCAGTTAGCTTCAGCTACAAGTATGAATAGGTTCCTTGAGCTGGAGATGGGACTACCCCTTAAATAACTGGTTTCACCCAATTTGCAGCCTTTACTTAAAAACCAAGCCTTCACGTCCCCATTGATGAGTGTCAGCATACATATATTTTACAAGCGGTGTAAAAGTACCAAATGTTTTCTGATCACTAGGTAAAACCTAATGTCACCCCCTCCCCTATCACTTTTCGTAGTCAGCCTCCTGACCGTTCTACCAGTCTGCCCTATGCACGTGGCAGCACACAGCCTGACCTCGGGGAGAGCACTCTCTGTGGCACCTTCTGTGCTGTTTGTTCTCCATCCTCCAGTAATAATGACATGTGAGCTGTATTTCTTCTCAGTCCAATCATCCTCTAGAGAAGATAGTGTGTATTAAGACATAACAGGATTATGGGGGTTTAATATCCCATTATTCCTGAAGATTATTCTTTTCTATGCAACATATTCCTAATCCCAACTATTCAGACAAACTGGGTCAATGTAAATGTAGAGGTTTTGGAAAGTAACATCTAATCTTATGTAATCACCTCGTATTGTGTGCTGAGGCCTGGGCTGGATCCAGAATCCAATGTCCTCCATGACTACTACAACATCCTTACTGCTCGTAACCAGCAGTCCACCTGCGTAGTGACCGCCGAGAAGAGGCCACAACACTATGACCTGATGGACTGTAGTAGTAGGGGAAACCACCCTATGGGTTATATATAGTATGGCCACCAGAGTACAATATATCAGACATTATAGGACACAGCCTTATAGAGGGTACCATATACTTATGTATCCCCGTATTATAGAGAGTAACATATACTTATGTCTCACTATTATAGATGGTACAATATATGTATGTGTCACTATTATAGAGGGTACCATATACTTATGTCTCACTATTATAGGGGGTACAACATACGTATGTAACACTATTATAGAGGGTACAATATACTTATGTGTCACTATTATAGAGGGTACAATATACGTATGTGTTACTATTATAGAGGGTACAATATACTTATGTGTCACTATTATAGAGGGTACCATATACTTATGTGTCACTATTATAGAGGGTACAATATACGTATGTGTTACTATTATAGAGGGTACCATATACTTTCGTAATACTATTATAGAGGGTACCATATACATTTGTATCACTATTATAGAAGGTACAATATATGTATGTGTCACTATTATAGAGGGTACCATATACTTATGTCTCACTATTATAGGGGGTACAACATACGTATGTAACACTATTATAGAGGGTACAATATACTTATGTGTCACTATTATAGAGGGTACCATATACTTATGTGTCACTATTATAGCGGGTACAATATACGTATGTGTTACTATTATATTATATACTATTATACCATATACTTTCGTAATACTATTATAGAGGGTACCATATACATTTGTATCACTATTATAGAAGGTACAATATATGTATGTGTCACTATTATAGAGGGTACCATATACTTATGTCTCACTATTATAGAGGGTACAATATACTTATGTCTCATTATTATAGAGGGTACCATATACTTATGTCTCACTATTATAGAGGGTGCCATATATTTATGTCTCACTATTATAGAGGGTACCATATACTTATGTCTCACTATTATAGAGGGTACCATGTACGTATTCCTCAGCATTACACAGGGTGCACTGCATTTTCCTTTGCACTGTACTAATAAATACACCATATTATATTCTCATTTTGCAGACTATAGCGGTATATTTGGAGGGGACAGTCATCGCACTACTTGATACACTACTGCTGATACTAATGCGATTCTTTTCCAATGTTGCCGCTTATGTGTACGACCAAATGGTGAACAGGAGGTGTCTCAGTACCTTGTGTGTTCTGTGAGGCCAAACAGAGAGCGGGTGGTGGGTAGATATATCAGGAAATAGCTCAGTTACCCTGGAAACCCTAGAGACAGCGATGGCTCCAGAAGGTAAAGGGGTGGAATGTATAAGCCTCAATATGGCAGTGACAAATATTCATGTGACTGTCATTATATTCACCGATCTGCACAACATATTCCAGTGTCACATCACGAGACACACATTTTCCATAAGCTCCAAAATATGATAGCAAGGACAGGAAAAAATATAAAAAAATATATTATGGCGCAAAACCAATTTTATCCCATGACAAGATTATACAATTACTAGAAAAGATAGGTGAATCCACTGGGCTTACATGGATTTGTGCAAGGATTTTTAACAAAATGTGGTCTGGTTGTTATGGACATCACAATTATAGACAAAGACAAGGAAATTCGACTAATACCACACAAACACTTGTGCAGGTCATGTCATTCATTGAGTACGTTAAGTAAAAACCCAATGTACAAGAAGAAAGTGAAGCCCAGGATGTCATAGGCAGTAGATCCCCCATTACCTCCACCAAACGCTAAATGTACAGTAGCTGCAAATAACATGTGTACAACATTAAGAAGGAATTCTGGACCATTCCTGCAAATGTCTTTCAGTTCATCAGTATTTCTGGGATGCCTTGTGTGTAATACCTTCTTTAGAGTGGGTTCGTCAGAAACAAAGTCGGACATGCAGGACTTTGTGTCCGACGAAAAAAAACGGCTTCGCAGCGCAGAGGGTGCAATCGGACACCCGCGCATTGCATTAAAAACCCATTCAAATGAATGGGTTTTTAAGCAATGCGTCACTAACCTATCGCTATCTGGTGCCTATCCTGTTTCCCAAGATTTTTACTCGGATTGGCAGTGGACGGACTCCAGCGCAAGTGTGAACCCACCCTAATAGGGACAGTGTGATATCAGTGTCATGGTAAGCTTAGCTACATCTGTAGAGCGTTGTTCACCTACCTCGTAAGTGTCCATAGAGAAGAGATCACTGATCATATTATAAGCAATTAATGCAGGAGTCTAGGTAATGTCAAAGGGTTCACATACTTATTTAGTAGTAGTATAGTACTATTAGTAGTAGTTGTAGTAGTAGAGTTACAGTAGTAGTAGTAGTTGTAGTAACAGTAGTAGTAATAATTGTAGTAGTATTAGTAGAAGTAGTATTAATAGTAGTAGTAGTAAAAGTAGTAGTAGTACCAGTAGTATTAGTAGTAGTAGAGTTACAGTAGTAATAGTAGTAGTTGTAGTAACAGTAGTAGCAGTAGTAGTAGTAATAGTAGTAGTAATAATAGTAGAAGCAGTACCAGTAGTATTAGTAGTAGTAAAGTTACAGTAGTAATAGTAGTAATAGTAGTAGCTATAGTAGTAGTAGCAGCAATAGTAGTAGTAGAGTTACAGTAGTAATAGTAGTAGTAGTAATAGTAGTAGTAGTAGTAATAGTAGTAGTGGTAGTAGTAGCAGTAATAGTAGTAGCAGTAGCAGCAGTAGTAGTAGTAATAGTAGTAGTAGTAGTAGCAATAGTAGTAGTAGTAGTAGTAGTAGCAATAGTAGTAGTAATAATAGTAGTAGTAGTACCAGTAGTATTAGTAGTAGTAGAGTTACAGTAGTAATAGTAGTAGTTGTAGTAACAGTAGTAGCAGTAGTAGTAGTAATAGTAGTAGTAGTAATAGTAGAAGCAGTACTAGTAGTAGTAGAGTTACAGTAGTAATAGTAGTAATTGTAGTAGCTATAGTAGTAGTAGCAGTAATAGTAGTAGTAGAGTTACAGTAGTAATAGTAGTAGTAGTAGTAGCAATAGTAGTAGTAATAATAGTAGTAGTAGTAGCAATAGTAGTAGTAGTAGTAGTAATAGTAGCAATAGTAGTAGTAGTAGTAGTAGAGTTACAGTAGTAATAGTAGTAGTAGTTGTAAAAATAGTAGTAGTAATAGTTACAGTAGTACTGTAGTAGTAGTTGTAGTAATAGTAATAGTAGTAGTTGTAGTAGTAGTAATAGTAGTAGTAGTAGTATTAGTAGGAGTAGAGTTACAGTAGTAATAGTAGTAGTTGTAGTAACAGTAGTATTAGTAGTAGTAGAGTTACAGTAGTAATAGTAGTAATAGTTGTAAAAATAGTAGTAGTAGTAATAGTAACAGTAGTAGTAGTGGTTGTAGTAATAGTAGCGTAGTAGTAGTAGTAGTAGTAGTATTAGTGGCATAGTAGTATGTATAGTAGTAGTAATAGTAGTAATAGTAATAGTAGTTGTAGTAGTTGTAGTAGTAGAGGTACAGTAGTAATAGCAGTAGTAGCAGCAAAAAATAGTACTAGAAGTAATATTAGTATTAACAGTAGTAGTGGCAGTAGTAACAGTAGTAATAATAGTAGGAGTAATTATTGTAGTAATAGTAGTAGCAGCAATAGTAGTAAAATAGTAGTAGGAGTAATAATTGTAGTAGTGATAGTAATAGTAGTAATATTTGTAGTAGTAGTAATATTAATAGTAGGAGTATGATAATTGTAGTAATAGTAATGGAAAATAAATATTATTAGCATTGGTAAAATTAGCAGTGGTAATAATAGTAGAAGTAGTAATAGTAGAGTAAAAAGTATTAGTAGAAATAGTAGTGATAAAATTAGCAGTAAAGGGAATAGTACTAATAGTAGGAGTAATAGTAGTAGTAGAGGGAATAGTACTGTAATAGTATTACAAATAGTAGCAGTGCTGGTAGTAACATTAGTAGGATATATAGTAGTAGTCATAATATAAATAGTAGTAGTAATAGTATAGTAGTAGAGCGAATAGTAGTAATAGTAATGTCAGTATAAATGGTAACTATTAGTTGTAGATATAGGAGTAGTAGTGGTAAATGGAGTAACATTACAAGACATTATTCACAGACATTTGTAGAACAAACCTCTAAAATGGTATATAGAAAAAATATTTTCTCACATGTCATATTGAACCTATGAGGAAATAAAGTGATGTTGTATGGCACGCTGCATTATGAAGGTATTATACTGTATAGGTGTTACTACATGTCTACAGGGTATATATGGGGAGGTATTAGTATACAAAGCACCAAAAACTTGGACATGAACTGCTGCCATTTTGCTGAGGTGAGAGCCAGTATGGCTGCAGTACATTGTACAGGACTGCCCTCCTTACATCACCAGAGGAATTTTTTAATCCCTCCTACACCAATTATCTGAAGTAAAAAAAAATCACAAGTTTGGAACTATTTCCCCTTTTGTATTGTTGAGTATTAGAGGAGGGGTACCAGAGGTGTCTGGGGAAATATTCTCATGCCTCTTAAAAAAATTAGGCATCTCTTACTCTGGTGCAAAGGAGATCAAGACTGGTCTAGAAGAAGGCAGTCTTGATAAATCTCCCCCATAGTGTTTGCCTGCAGCTGCCACTACACTAGAGGGCGCTCACATTTATACAGTCACATCCCACCTCTGGGACATTAACCCCCATGCGACGCTCCATTGCAGCCACACGGCCCTCCTCACTGAAGTCTATGGACACAGCCAGCTCTTTAGGGTGCATTCAGATGGTCAGTATAGGTGCAGTAAAAACTGCTTGGAAAAAAATGCAATTTTGATGCAGTTTTGGTTCCTATTTTTTGTTTTAATTTTACAGGTGAAGCACATTTACTTAATAAAATCCAAGACTGCATGAATACTGCGTGCAGCTTTTTCTGCTGATCTGCCATCAGGAGATCCTGCGGTCAGCAGTGTGTACACGAACCTAGAAATTTACGAGTAAAAACATAAAATTTCTGAGATACTTTACTTTGACATTAAATCTTCCTCAGTTTACAGAGAGGCGGACAAATATTGATATTCTGACTGATGTACGAGTAGAGACGGAGAAGTGCGGCATAAACACAGAGCAAACATCGAGGATCCAGCCAAACCCTCATCATGTAACAGAGCCGAAAGTGTAACTCACTGGTACACAACAGCCAGCAAGTGAAGACCGGACACCCAGCACAGGAGAGGGAAGGTGAGTATCATGCTTTTTATTTTGTCCGCACCTCTCCTAGGCAAACACAAAAAATTTCAGCTTTTAGCCATACATTTTTGGAAAATTTGTAATGAACTGGTTCGCTCACCTTTACATAAAGAGTAAGGAAACTTTTATTTAAGTGAAGGGACAAACATTGCACTGTATCTTTAACTATTACTCCTGTCTTTACTTCTTATCTGAATGATTTTGGTCCGTACTCTGTACACAAGCAGAATCAGTTTACAATGAAGTCTATGGAGAGGGCAGGAGGAGGAGAAGGAGACAGACAGAGTTATGAGACCGTCTACAGCAGTAAATGAGTCAGTTCTATCAAGAGAAGTGTGGATAGTAATTCCTGATATCTCAGCTGTGTTGTGAAAGAGAACTGTCTCTCTATAGTGTAGACGTCTCTCTAAAAGTCTCTCCCCAATCCCTCACCATAGATTTCTATTGTACATGTTTGCTCTTGAAATTTTGGTAAAGCCTATGGCAAACCTGAAGGTATTTATTAGGCCCCTTGTTGTCATATTAGATTATGAGGCCTCCACCATCTTGTTACAGTTGGCCAAATGACTGATAGAGGAATACTCCCCCCATATAAGAGGTTAAAATGATACAAGTCCAACTCTATTGGTCTTTGTTCAGTGCCCTGGAAACCTAAGGGGGGCATTTCAACCATCGAATTGCCGGAAATCAGGTATGTAGGTACCACGGATGGTCAGTTGCAACTGGACGATCCTGGATATTCTGGATATTTTTGGCTACCTGTTGGTCCAAATTACCAGTTTTTGATCACCCCCTTTTGGCCGATCATCAGCCATCTTGTGCAGTCTCGTTGTAATTATTTTTTCATAAGAACTGAATTTCCCCCCTTCCCCCCCGATCGGGCCATTTAGTTGTTATTGTTGAACATTCCCAAACTATCCCATCATCAATCAGACAGTTCCAAGGCGTCCGTCTGAAATCCAATGTGTATGACCAGCCTAAGGCTGTTGTTGTGGTCATCAGGACTACAGCAACCATAACATTGCAATCCTCTTCCGAAACATAACCCTAAAAAGACGGATCATCGAAGTCCTCTGAGATATTTAAGTCTTAAAGGAGTTACACAGGATAGGAACAACAGTGCCACACCTGTCTACAGGTTATATCATGTATTGCAGCTTAGCTCCACTAAAGTGAACCTGCAAAGCCACACAGAACCATGCGCACATGGTGCTATTTTTGGAAGATCCTTTGAAATTCCTAGGAAAATACTGAAGCTGCCAAAAATCTCCACTTCACTTGAGCGACCAAAACCTGAAAGGGAAATATTTTGAGGCCATTAATGAAAACAAACAGAAAAGGCAGAAGTCGAAATATTTCCACAGAATGTCAAAATATTCCCCTTGTTCCCGCTCGATGAGGAGTTTACTTGTGACGTCCCCCTGTACACGGAGATAAGGAGCGTGAGAGCTTCTCGCAGGTTGGACTCTACAGAGTCCTGACATTTCCCTCACAGCCCATCTGCCTCAGTGAGGCCCATGAATTATTCAGGCCTTTATTTTTGCTTTGCTTCGTACAGATTTGGAAAGTTGCCGTTCTTAAGGAGATACAAATCTGCCGAGCCTGTGACAAGGCTTTCTTGGCGACACATTAGGGAAAGCTCAGGACAAATGGTGTGTGACAGATAAGACAGGAACATGGGGCCGGGAGGAGGAGAAACATTACTCAACAAATCTAGGACGGGAAAGCTCGAGAGTCGCAAAGTTACTACAGCTTAGGTACAGTAGGTAGAAGGCCGGGGCCTAGCAGGGGCGCACCGCTAATGAGGCGAAGTGAGGCGGCCACCTCAGGCGGCACTGTCCGTCACTGTCTGGGGGGACGGCATTTTTACTAGTTATTTAATGTAAACCAGCCCAGGCTGGGATGGTTTATGAGACCTCTGCATGTCAGCGCAGGCGGTGAAACAATGACGTCATCGCGCCTCCTACGCTGAGACGCAGACGTCGTGGACAAGAAGAGGAGGCGGCGGCTGCATCAAGGGATCACAGGTAGGAGGATAACTTTTTTTTTTAATATATAAATAGGCCGTAATCTACTGGAGTATCCCCAGCAGGTAATGGCCTATTTATTTACCTACTCCGCGTCTGCTCATGGCCGCCTCTATGGGAAGCAGAAGGGGAAGTGGATGCCGCTGTGAGCAGCCGCGGGCCTCAAATAGTACTATTATTATACTCCGGGGTCTTTTCAGACCCCGGAGTATAATAAACGGAGGCCCAGGGGAGGTGAAGGAACATAAAAACAATACTACTCACCTCTCCTGCGATCCATTGTTACTCTGAGCAGGCTTTGGGCCCTCTGGTAACGTCATCAGGTCGCATCGTCGGCCTGATCACGTGACGTATGTGCGCAATTAAACAGGGCCGAAAGCTGCAGGGAGTGCATCGGTGTCCAGGATAGGTAAGTAACACTGGTTTTTATGTTTGTCACCTCCCCTGGGTCTCCGATCAAAAAAGACCCTAGAGTATTATAGTTCATGGGTGGGCAACTATGGGGCATAATACCGTGTGCAGGGGACACTGTGGAGCATAATACCAGTGCATGGGCCACTATGGAGCATAATACCGTGTGCAGGGGTCACTGTGGAGCATAATACCAGTGCAGGGGCCACTGTGGAGCATAATACTATGTGCTGGGGCCGCTATGGAGCATAATACAGTGTGCAGGGGACACTATGGGGCATAATACCCTGTGCAGGGACTACTGTGGAACATAATACCCTGTGCAGGGGCCACTATGGAGCATAATACCAGTGCAGGGTCCACTATGGAGCATAATACCGTGTGCAGGGGCCGCTGCAAGGCATAATACAGTGTGCAGGGGCCACTATGGAGCATAATACCATGTGCAGAGGCCGCTGCGAGGCATAATACAGTGTGCAGGGGCCGCTGCAAGGCATAATACAGTGTGCAGGGGCCGCTGCAGGCCATAATACTGTGTGCAGGGGCTGCTGTGGAACATTATAGTGTGTGTAAATGGGATGCTATAAACAAGGGCTATGGCACCTGTTTATATCATACGCTGTCTGTTTATAGTGACCGTATGATATAATTCCAGCCTTGTCACATAGACATGTATAGGACGAGGCTGTAGTTACATTACATGGCTGCTATGAGATGAATGACAATATGTAAACAGAGAAGTGGTCACGGCGCTTACACAGGTACCATTCAAACAGCTGATCAGTAGGGTTCCTGGGTTTTTGAGCCCCACTGATTAGTTAACACCTGGGGTATTATTAATAAGGGACACTATTTATACAGGGTACACACGGACATTATTAATATAAAGATGCACTTGGGGGTATTATTCATTATGGGGGGGTTATATCATATATTTTATTATTGGGGTAGCAGCAGGATGGGGGTGCAGGTGAGGACAATGTGGGTCAGGTGCCTGGAAAAGTGAGGAGCCAAAGATGTCTGTGTTGCAAACTTTGCAGAGACTGGAAGAAGTGGTCATGGCGGTCCAATGGGAAGAGAAGGGAAATGTGAAGGATTAGTCAGAGACGTCACCTGTAAGCCACAAAATGTTACTGCCCTGTATTCACCTAAATGATAGAGGATAAATACCTGAGTGATGGGGGTCTGTCTGCTGAGACCCCCACTGAGCCTGAGAATTGGGTTTTTTCCCCCACTGGGTGGGAATTCAGCCTGACCGCAGCCATATATATAGGTATGTCACTTGGATGGATGAACCCGCGTGGCTCTCTATCACTTCAAAGGGAGTGCCAAAGATACCCGAAGTCCAGTCCTCAGCTATCTGCGGGGCTCCTATTATAGAGAATGGGGGCCACGTGGGCTCGTCCATCCACCAAGCAGAAGATGTGTGAAGTTACTTTCATTGTTAATGCCGTGTTGTTGATCTGATACTGAAGTAATACAGGAAGAAGAATTCTTAAAAACTGTTTTAGAACTTTGTGTATTGTGTATATTGTGCAGCGATAGCAGCGTGTGAAGCTAGTAGCATGGAAACTCAGTTTTGTTTTTTTTTGGGGGGGGGGGGGCGTCTTTCTATAGTCCGCCTCAGGCAGCAAAGAGGCTAGGTTCACCACTGGGGCCTAGCTATATGGGCCGCTGAGGTAGCAAGAGATACCAGGCCCTACCTAAAGACTTTGCATTGGGACCCAGCAGCTTCAAGTCACAGAAGTCTGAGGTGCCAAGAGTGGGAAACTAAGGAGCGGTTTATGTCCCCATTGGTCAATTATGAGAACATGGAAAATTCTAGCGTACGACCGTAGACGCTCCATAAACAAACCTTATTTGACCAATGGAGACATAAACCGTTCCTTAGTTTCCCACTCTTGCAACCACAGACTTCTGTGATTTGAAGCTGCTGGGCCCCATGCACATGACCACAATCTTATCTACAATTGCATATAAAAGTACAGACCCATGCATTTCAATGGGCCCATACACACAGCTGTAGTTTTTGTGGCCAGAACTGCTGCCCCATAGAAGTGAATGGAGCGTCCATAATGGGACAAACCCTCTAAGTAGTTTGTACTCTGGTCAGTCAAGTGAAGTCCTGTTCGGCCCTCTCA
Organism: Leptodactylus fallax; assembly: GCA_947044405.1. Classification (NCBI taxonomy): domain Eukaryota; kingdom Metazoa; phylum Chordata; class Amphibia; order Anura; family Leptodactylidae; genus Leptodactylus; species Leptodactylus fallax. The sequence goes on from CAMRHE010000434.1 coordinate 1,146,113, forward strand.
GATGGGCTATGATGCAGAGGGCATCTTGTAGGCCCTGAAGCCAGCCTTGTGTCTTATTCTGGTCCACTCCAGCTGGGGTGACTGAGCCACTTGAGAGACTTCACACCACCATGCTAAAAGATGGCTGTAAAAAACAGATGAAACTGATTTGAATGTATTCAGGAATTACATGTCGCGGCGGCCATTTTGGTTTTATCTGAGACGAATGCCGAGATATTTGGGTCAAACCCGGCTTGTGAAGAAGCGGTTTGTCCATCTCTAGCTGGGAGTTGTAGTTCTGCAGCAGCTGGAGAGTCCCACATTGTAGACCCCCTGTCCTGGCGGTGCGGTCGAATTTTCTCTCTCTTTACCTGAATAATTTTGATTCTCTTCATCTTCTATTCATCGTAGATAAGATACTCGCTCATTCGCAGCGCTCGCAGCCGCGGGCTCAGCCGTCCTCCGGCATTACCATTTACTTCACATTCTCCACAAGGACTCATAATTAACCTACGTCGCCCGCTCTCCGCTCGCTGTATTAATGTCCTCAGACAACAATATTAATATGATGAATAACAATGTGGAGGAGAAGAATAACAATCCCTACAGGGGAGAGCGAGCGCGGCCGCGCGGGGAGAGAGGCAAATTCCCACATTGTCACGCAGAGTCTTCAAGATAAACAAGAACCCACGGTGGATATTCTCTGACCCAGAAGCCTACTTTATTATATTACTCATCTCTACTAACCCCTAAAGTGAAGGTCCGTCCAGCAACACCATTGTGTATTTTTGTGTTCAAATCCGCTTCTAAATTCTTTGCTGAGTGATTTCTGAATTTCTTTTTTTTTAGCAATCTATTTTTCTGATTTCAAGACATGATTTGGCGATATTCTGTCACAGAGTGATATGCTATATGTCTCTATACATGGCCACCCAGTAGTTGTGTATGTATTGCAGCCTGTGAAGGGTTTTGCTAACAAATCACAATATAGTATTGAATTGGTTCCATGAGAAATTGGAGATCTTAACCAAATCTGAGCTAAAGTAAAGATGGACCCATCTTAGAGTCATGGCTAATATCTTGGGGTAAAGGCTGGGACTGGGTACCTGGGTCTGCCATATGCATGAGGCATGTCTACTTATCATTTGCTTTCACCACAAACATGTATGAAAGTTCTGTAAATGTCTGTCCACTGCTGATGCAGTCTGGTTAGGGAGTGTGGCTGTGAAGTGGGCTGGTGGGGCAACTGCACACTGTGTTGGGAGGTCCATGAAGTGGGCTGGTGGGGCATGTGCCCAGGGAGGTGATAGGTCTGTGACAGGGGCTGGTGGGGCATATGCCCAGGGTGGTAGGAGGTCCATGACGGGGGCTGATGGGGCATATGCCCAGGGTGGTGGGAGGTCCAGGATTTAGATACCCTACTGGGACAGCAAATTGAATCTTTTCTCCCAGTAAACATTAATATGTGTACAAGTCCAGGTTTTCGGAAGGGTAAGCTAAAGAGCCCCCAAATCCTTAACACATAAATTAAAGAGGGCCCATCGCCACTTCCACCAAGTGCAGCTCTTTGCATCCTTCAATAGGCACTGCTCTACTGATTCCGATGCAGTTGGAATTTTTTTCTCTAGCCCCCACCATTCCTGAGCAATCAGTGCTGTAAGTTTCAGCAGCCAATATGCTAATTAGAGACTCTCCTGTCATGTGGGAGGACTGTACTGTAACAGATAGTCTAGGACCGCCCACCTGAAAGTAGTGAGCATAATTGTGCTCAAACTAACAGAAAGAATTGCTCAGGAATGGTGGGGGCAAGAGAAAAATTCCAACTGCACCAAAATCATTGGAGCAGCACCTATTGAAGGATGCAAAGAATTGGAGTTGGTGGAGGTGGTGAAAGGTCCTCTTTAAAGAGCTCCACAGAGATGTCTGTTTTAGTAAATATCCACAATCCACATAAAATCATTCTGGGACATCTTTTCTTAGAACTCTACATTATATCATTCCTCTCTTACACCTCCTGGAAATGCAGAAAAAAAATGATTATTGGGCATTACCATTTTCCTTGTCAATATAGGGAAAATTGTCACTGGTCTGTAGAAACAAACCCCTGTTGGTAAAACCAGTTGTCAATTAATTCATAAATTTCCAGGAGTAATAACTGAGGTATGCAAAAACATAGTGGTCAAGAAAATGGTTCCAGGCTCCAGGATTGCAAATGTTTGCTAAAACAGATATCAGAAGACATCTATACACATACACTATACACATCTATACATGGCATGGCATAAAAATGTTTGTGCAAGTGAAAATTTTGTGCCAAAATTGTGCCTTTTTGCCACTTTTTTCAAAGGAGGCGTGACGGAGCTCTACCATCGGTCCCATCAGATTTATCTTTATTTACACTAGTTTCTTGGTGTAAATGATGCCAGAAATCTACACTAGCAAGGAATTGATGCAGAATTCTGTTTTGGCGCACCGAAGGATGTGTGTAATGTGTGTAAAGAACATGGCGGTCTTGACAAATCTGCCCCATGGTATTCCGCCGCAGTTTTTGCTGCCAGTTCTGTCCATTGTATAGGCTCTATAGACTCTAGCATAGATAAGTCACACGAAGGATAAGGATGGACAATTCTTTTAAGTCCATGTATGATGTTTATATGGTATTTATTTAAAAGCCTTATGTTCAGGAGCGCAGCATACGGGGGAGGGAGGGGGAGGTAAGAGATTTCTTCCAGCTCACAGCCCACAATGTATGTTCTCTATAGCATCGCTCCCCTAAGTAATCATTCATGCAAGAAGCACTCCAGCCTACAAGGGATTCGCCATCCTGCGCTCCAATCTGCAGCGTCTTGATTCCATTTATTTCTCGACATGTATATGACCTCTGTAAGGGAAGACTATATATAATGCATCTTATTCCATTCATGTATCCGCACATAAAAGAGCAAGGCTTTTGTTGCTGGAGGGAACACTTTGCTCCCCTCGCCCCCTCCCGCCACATAATTACCACAAATGGATCTTCGCTCTAGTATTTTCAGCGAGACTCCAAATGAATTTGCGATAAAAGGATCAATTATGATTAAAAGTAATAACCGAGAGTGAGGAAGCTGCGTCTTAGAACTGCGGAACATCTTAATGTCCTTGGGCATATGAAGTCTAACTCTGCTTCTGAACAGCGGTTTGCAGAAATGTTCTGTTGCTTTGTAAATTCTTTGCTCTGATCACATCCAGAGCTGCATTCAGAATTCTGCTGGCTTCCTGTTATCTTTAAACTGTAGAATAAGCGCATCTCTCTGCTGCCCCCTTGCTGGTTCAGAGGCTGTAATGCATTGCAGGTGGTGAAGTTTTAATCACTGACCACAATTGACGCTGTGTTTAGTTATGTTGTGGGTCCAGGGTTTTTGGTAGTACAAAAAGTTTTGTTTGCTAGTGTCCATTTACAACATGCTATCAGGATTCCGAGTTAGTGGATGGGGCGCCCCCTTCAGGAGTCTTGTTTCTTTAAACCAGAGTGGAGTTTGAGCATCTCTGACCCTGGAGGATTCAGCTCATATGTGCATTACATGGACTGACCATCAATTTGACTGGGGGCTGTGTAATGCTCTACATCCCCTGTGGTGGCGCTGTAGAGAAATTGAAAACTTGCTCTCTGGTTCCTCCACAGATAACAGCTGTTGGGGTTTCAGCAGAGGGATACCCCGTGATCAGCAAGCAACCCTTTTAACAAAAAGGGGTTATCCAAAGCAGACAACCTTTATAATGCAGAATCTCGTCCTATAGATGATGTACAGTAGGTACAGATAGTACTGCTTCTCTGTCTCCTCCTATAAATGATGTAGGTACAGATAGTACTGCTTCTCTTACTCTCTCTATAAATGATGTAGATACAGATAGTAATTATTATTATTATTGTTTATTTATGTAGCACCATTAATTCCATACATTTGTGGATTTACATACAGTACACAAGATATACAAAACAGATAATGCTAACAGCGATCACTGGTACAGTGGGATAGAGGGCCCCTGCCCGCAAGGGCTTACAGTCTATGAGGGAAGAGGGATAGAGACAGAAGGTGGGGGAGAGGCTGTACAGGTGGTGGTGTGGTGACAGTAGTGTTATTGGGGGTTGTAGGCCTTCCTGAATAGGTGAGTCTTCAGGGCCTTCTTGAAGCTTGTGACTGTGGGGGACAGTCTTATGTGTCTTGGTAGTGAGTTCCAGAGTATGGGGGATGCACGGGAGAAGTCTTGGAGACGTTTGTGTGAGGAGCGGATGAGAGCAGCGGAGTAGGAGGTCTTTGGAGGATCGGAGGTTACGTTGGGCAGGTAGCGGGAGATTAGGTCGGAGATATATGGAGGGGACAGGTCGTGGATGGCTTTGTATGTCAGCATTAGTAATTTGAACTCTATTCGCTGGGCGATGGGTAGCCCGTGAAGGGATTGGCAGAGGGGAGCGGCCGATGAAGAACGGGGGGAGAGGTGTATTAGGCGAGCAGCACAGTTTAAGGTGGACTGGAGGGAGGCGAGAGTGTTAGCTGGGAGGCCATGGAGAAGGGTGTTACAGTAGTCTAGGCGGGAGATTATGAGGGTGTGGACTAGCATCTTTGTAGTTTCAGGGGTGAGAAAGGAGCGTATTCAGTGGATGTTCTTGAGTTGGAGGCAGCAGGAGGTGTTGAGGGTTTGAATATAAGGCTTGAAGGATAGGTCAGAGTCTAAGGTTATCCCAAGGCAGCAGACCCGTGGGACTGGGGTGACAGTGGTTCCATTAATTTTGATAGATGGGTCAGGTAGGGCAGTCGTGCGAGGAGGGGTGAAGATTATGAACTCCGTTTTCTCCATGTTGAGTTTGAGAAAGCGGGAGGAGACAAAGGAGGCTACGGCTGCTAGACATTCTGGGACTCTGGACAACAGGGAGGTAATGTCTGGACCAGAGATATATATATTTGGGTATCGTCAGCATAGCAGTGACGGGAAGGTGGTGTGCGAGTGGGAGACGCTGAATGTGTGGTTGGTGAGGTATGAGGAGATCCAGGAAAGGGCCAGGTCTGAGATGCCGAGGGATCAGAGAGTTTCTAGCAGGATGGAATGGTCGACTGTGTCAAAGGCAGAGGAGAGGTCGAGGAGGAGGAGGACAGAGTAGTGACGTTTGGCTTTAGCAGTTAGAAGGTCATTAGTGACCTTGGTTAGGGCAGTTTCTGTGGAGTGATAGGGTCTGAAGCCTGACTGTAGTCTGTCAAAGAGCACATTGGACGAGAGATAGGAGGACAGTTCGGAATGGACGTGTTGCTCCAGCAGTTTAGAGGCGTATGGGAGCAGTGAGATGGGGCGATAGTTGGCTGGAGAGGACGGGTCGAGGGAGGGTTTCTTAAGTATAGGTGATACGGTAGCATGTTTGAAGGTGGAAGGGAAGGATCCATTGGTTAGTGATAGGTTGAAGAAATGGGATAGGGCAGGAGTAATGACTTCGGAGAGTTTGGGGATGAGATGTGACTGGGTGGGGTCAAGCGTGCAGGAGGTGAGGTGGGATTTAGAGATTAGGGTAGAGAGCTTTTCATCAGTGACAGTGGAGAAACAGGTTAAAGATGAAGAGCACCGAGCAGTTGGATAGAGTGGTTGTTGGGGGTATAGGGTGAGACTGTCTCTGATGGTGTCGATTTTGCTTTTGAAATAAGAGGCAAAGTCATCAGCTGTGATAAGTGATGTCAGAGGGGGCGCAGGAGGACGGAGAAGGGAGTTGAAGGTAGTGAATAGCTGTTTGGGTTGCGGGATAGGGCAGATATTAGTGTGGTGAAGTAGACCTGCTTTGCAGAGGTGAGTGCGTTCTTGAATGTGAGGACTGCTTCTTTATACCTAAGGAAGTCATCCTGGGAGTGACTTTTCTTCCAGAGGCGTTCTGCAACCCGTGGGGTATGTCTCAGTTTTTTAGTCAGGTCAGTGTGCCAGGGTTGCCTATTGATCGGCTGGGTTCTGGTGTTAGTGAAGGGGGCTACAGAGTCAAGGGCTGAGGTAATGGTGGTATTGTAGAAGTCAGTAGCGGTATCTACATTCTGGAGTGAGATTATGCCAGCAAGCGGTCAGAGAGAATCTGAGAGCGTGCGGATGTCAAGGCGATTAAGGTTTCTGCAGGGGCGTGTTGGTTTAAGGGTTGGAGGGTCTACAGAGGAGAGGGCTGAGAATGTCAGCAGGTCGTGGTCAGAGAGCGTGGACGGAGAGTTAGAGAGGTTGACTAGAGAGCAGAGGCGGGTGAATATGAGGTCCAGCGTGTGCCCCTTTGTGTGGGTGGCAGAGGAGGACCATTGAGAGAGACCAAAGGAGGTAGTGAGGGACAAGAGACTGGAAGCGGCGGGGTGGGATGTGTTACTGGGGATGTTGAAATCACCCATGATGATGGTGGGGGTGTCTGTGGATAGGAAGTGCATTAGCCAGGTGGTGACGTGGTCGATAAAGGCAGTAGGTCCTGGCGGTCGATATATGACGGCCAGTTGGAGGTTGGAGGGCGAGTAAATGTGAACAGAGTGCACTTCAAAGGAGGGGAGGGTGAGAGCAGGTGTTGGTTGGATTGGAGCAATTGTCAGACTGGAGAATGCCTAAGACTCCACCGGGTTTATTGTTGGGGCGGGGAGTGTGCGAGAATGCGTCTCTGTCTCCTTCAATATATGATGTAGATACAGATTGTAATGCGTTTCTGTCTCCTTCTATATATGATGTAGATACAGATAGTAATGCGTCTCTGTCTCCTTCTATATATGATATAGATACAGATAGTACGGCTTCTCCGTCTCTTTCTATATATGATGTAGATACAGATAGTACTGCTTCTCTTACTCTCTCTATAAATGATGTAGGTACAGATAGTACTGCTTCTCTGTCTCCTTCTATATATGATGTAGATACAGATAGTAATGCGTCTCTGTCTCCTTCTATATATGATATAGATACAGATAGTACGGCTTCTCTGTCTCCTTCTATATATGATGTAGATACAGATAATACGGCTTCTCTGTCTCCTTCTATATATGATGTAGATACAGATAGTACTGCTTCTCTTACTCTCTCTATAAATGATGTAGGTACAGATAGTACTGCTTCTCTGTCTCCTTCTACAGTCATATGAAAAAGTTTGGGCACCCCTATTAATCTTAATCATTTTTAGTTCTAAATATTTGGGTGTTTGCAACAGCCATTTCAATTTGATATATCTAATAACTGATGGACACAGTAATATTTCAGGATTGAAATGAGGTTTATTGTACTAACAGAAAATGTGCAATATGCATTAAACCAAAATTTGACCGGTGCAAAAGTATGGGCACCTCAACAGAAAAGTGACATTAATATTTAGTAGATCCTCCTTTTGCAAAAATAACAGCCTCTAGTCGCTTCCTGTAGCTTTTAATCAGTTCCTGGATCCTGGATGAAGGTATTTTTGACCATTCCTCTTTACAAAACAATTCCAGTTCAGTTAAGTTGGATGGTCGCCGAGCATGGACAGCCCGCTTCAAATTATCCCACAGATGTTCAATGATATTCAGGTCTGGGGACTGGGATGGCCATTCCAGAACATTGTAATTGTTCCTCTGCATGAATGCCTGAGTAGATTTGGAGCTGTGTTTTGGATCATTGTCTTGCTGAAATATCCATCCCCGGCGTAACTTCAAATTCGTCACTGATTCTTGTACATTATTCTCAAGAATCTGCTGATACTGAGTTGAATCCATGCGACCCTCAACTTTAACAAGATTCCCGGTGCCGGCATTGGCCGCACAGCCCCAAAGCATGTTGGAACCTCCACCAAATTTTACAGTGGGTAGCAAGTGTTTTTCTTGGAGTGCTGTGTTTTTTTGATGCCATGCATAACGCCTTTTTGTATGACCAAACAACTCAATCTTTGTTTCATCAGTCCACAGGACCTTCTTCCAAAATGAAGCTGGCTTGTCCAAATGTGCTTTTGCATACCTCAGGCGACTCTGTTTGTGGCGTGCTTTCAGAAACGGCTTCTTTCGCATCACTCTCCCATACAGCTTCTCCTTGTGCAAAGTGTGCTGTATTGTTGACCGATGCACAGTGACACCATCTGCAGCAAGATGATGCTGCAGCTCTTTGGAGGAGGTCTGTGGATTGTCCTTGACTGTTCTCACCATTCTTCTTCTCTGCCTTTCTGATATTTTTCTTGGCCTGCCACTTCTGGGCTTAACAAGAACTGTCCCTGTGGTCTTCCATTTCCTTACTATGTTCCTCTCAGTGGAAACTGACAGGTTAAATCTCTGAGCCAACTTTTTGTATTCTTCCCCTGAACAACTATGTTGAACAATCTTTGTTTTCAGATCATTTGAGAGTTGTTTTGAGGAGCCCATGATGCCACTCTTCAGAGGAGATTCAAATAGGAGAACAACTTGCAATTGGCCACCTTAAATACCTTTTCTCATGATTGGATACACCTGGCTATGAAGTTCAAAGCTCAGTGAGGTTACAAAACCAATTTTGTGCTTCAGTAAGTCAGTAAAAAGTAGTTAGGAGTATTCAAATCAATAAAATGATAAGGGTACCCAAATTTTTGCACCGGTCAAATTTTGGTTTAATGCATATTGCACATTTTCTGTTAGTACAATAAACCTCATTTCAATCCTGAAATATTACTGTGTCCATCAGTTATTAGATATATCAAATTGAAATGGCTGTTGCAAACACCCAAATATTTAGAACTAAAAATGATTAAGATTAATAGGGGTGCCCAAACTTTTTCATATGACTGTATATATTATGTAGATACAGATAGTACTGCTTCTCTGTCTCCTTCTATATATGATGTAGATACAGATAGTACTGCTTCTCTGTCTCCTTCTATATATGATGTAGATACAGATAGTACTGCTTCTCTTACTCTCTCTATAAATGATGTAGTTACAGATAGTACTGCTTCTCTGTCTCCTTCTATATATTATGTAGATACATATAGTACTGCTTCTCTATCTCCTTCTATATATGATGTAGATACAGATAGTACTGCTTCTCTTACTCTCTCTATAAATGATGTAGGTACAGATAGTACTGCTTCTCTGTCTCCTTCTATATATTATGTAGATACAGATAGTACTGCTTCTCTGTCTCCTTCCTTATATGATGTAGGTACAGATAGTACTGCTTCTCTGTCTCCTTCTATATATGATGTAGATACAGATAGTACTGTTTCTCTTACTCTCTCTATAAATGATGTAGATACAGATAGTACTGCTTCTCTGTCTCCTTCTATATATTATGTAGATACAGATAGTACTGCTTCTCTGTCTCCTTCTATATATGATGTAGGTACAGATAGTCCTGCTTCTCTATCTCCTTCTATATATGATGTAGATACAGATAGTACTGCTTCTCTGTCTCCTTCTATATATGATGTAGATACAGATAGTACTGCTTCTCTGTCTCCTTCTATATATTATGTAGATACAGATAGTACTGCTTCTCTGTCTCCTTCTATATATGATGTAGGTACAGATAGTACTGCTTCTCTGTCTCCTTTTATATATTATGTAGATACAGATAGTACTGCTTCTCTTACTCTCTCTATAAATGATGTAGTTACAGATAGTACTGCTTCTCTGTCTCCTTCTATATATTATGTAGATACAGATAGTACTGCTTCTCTGTCTCCTTCTATATATGATGTAGATACAGATAGTACTGCTTCTCTTACTCTCTCTATAAATGATGTAGGTACAGATAGTACTGCTTCTCTGTCTCTTTCTATATATGATGTAGATACAGATAGTACTGCTTCTCTGTGTCCTTCTATATATGATGTAGATACAGATAGTACTGCTTCTCTTACTCTCTCTATTAATGATGTAGGTACAGATAGTACTGCTTCCCTGTCTCCCTCTCTATGTTATATAGATACAGATAGTACTGCTTCTCAGTCTCCCTCTCTATATGATATAGGTACAGGTAGTACTGCCGGTAAGGAAATATAGAAAATCTAAAAATGTGACTATATAACGTAACTAGATTAGTAAATATTACATACAGTCATGGCCGTAAATGCTGCCACCCCTGATTTTTTTCCAGAAAATTAAGTATTTCTCACACAAAATTATTGGAATTACATGTTTATTGCCTTTGTGTATTGGAACAACTGGAGGGGGACATTAAACAATGGGGGTCACTGGACAGAGACATTAAGCTGGGGGCATCTGGAAAAGGACAATAAACTGGGGCAACTGGAGGGCGACATTAAACCGTGGGAGTAGTTGGAGGGGGACATGTCTGCCTCTAGTTGCCTCCAATTTAATGTCACCCTCCAGCTACCCCTACAGTTTAATGTCCCTCTCCAGCTGCCCCAGTTTCATGTCCCCCACTAGTTTCCGCCAGTTTAAACTGGGGCACCAGGAGAGGGACTTAATACTCTGGGGCAATTGGAGGGGAACATTATAATATGGGGCATATAATATTAGGGTGACTGTAGGAACATTATACTGTGTGGGGGCACAAAGAAAAATAGATGAGAATGGGCGGAGTCAACATAGAAGTGGGTGGAGCTAAATTTGCCATGGCGCGCATAGTGCACTGAACATTTTATCCCTCTTTCTGTTCTTTGAAAGTTGGGAGGCATGCTTACAGTAGTAATGTGCCAGACAGTGCTCAAATAACAGCGCTATATGGTGTCAAAGCTGGTGTTAGGACAAGCTTAAAACAAGGAAGGCAGCAAGTGGCAGACTGAGAGTGGTGCAATGGTGGATGCTCTGGAGCAATTCCCTCTATCCATATTGCTGTATTCAGGTCATGCACCCTGCGCCCCCTGGGGGTCACTGAGCAGTTATCATAGCAATGTAAAATAAATCCTCCAGATGGAGGGAAGTCTGCGCTGAACATCAGTACATGCATTCTGTACCATGTGGCGTTAGCTCCCTCTAGAGATTTATAGCGATAGATATTGTGAGTCTCATAGTCTCAGGGAATGCATAGCACAGGGATATAGTGAGCAAATATTCTTACCATGCCACATAATAAATCGTCCGACTTTTCATATTATTCCATTATACTGCATGTAATATAATGTATTACATATCATACTGCACATGATATCATACTACAGTACATATCATATTATACTATAATCTACCCCATATTATGGTATAAAAGTATACTACATATATTCTAATACTATTTATAACATTATAATACACATTAGATTACAGTAAATGTAATAATATACTACATATTCTACTGAATAGTATATTTTATTATACAACATATTACATTAGTATTACATTATACTACATATTATAATATACTACGTGTAATATTACTTTGTACTACATATGCTGCATCATATAATACATTATACTACATATGTTATGCTACATTACATATTACATTATACTAGATACTGTATATTAAACTGAATATAATATATAATAATATTCTATTACTTAATGTTATATTACATTGCACTTCATATATTATAATACGCTACAGATAATATTATATTATGGTGGATAATATTGTTCATGTTATATTACTTTATACTACATATATACTACACTACAGGTAATATTATATTACTTCATGTTATAATACATTATACTCAGTGGCATAACTAGGAATGGCTGGGCCCCAAGGTGAACATTTGACATAGGGCCTCCCGCACCCTCGCACAAACCGCATTCCTGCGCACACTATTATGTGCCATAGTGTCCCATAGTGGCCCCTGCACACAGTATTATGTCCCATAGTGGCCCCTGCACACACTATTATGCCCCATAGTGGCCCCTGCACACAGTATCATGTCCCATAGTGGCCCCTGCACACAGTATCATGTCCCATAGGGGCCCCTGCACACAGTATCATGTCCCATAGGGGCCCCTGCACACAGTATCATGTCCCATAGTGGTCCCTGCACACACTATTATGCCCCATAGTGGCCCCTGCACACAGTATCATGTCCCATAGTGGCCCCTGCACACAGAATCATGCCCCATAGTGGCCCCTGCACACAGTATCATGTCCCATAGTGGCCCCTGCACACAGTATCATGCCCCATAGTGGCCCCTGCACACAGTATCATGCCCCATAGTGGCCCCTGCACACAGTATCATGTCCCATAGTGGCCCCTGCACACAGTATCAGGTCCCATAGTGGCCCCTGCACACAGTATCATGCCCCATAGTGGCCCCTGCACACAGTATCATGCCCCATAGTGGCCCCTGCACACAGTATCATGTCCCATAGTGGCCCCTGCACACAGTATCATGTCCCATAGTGGCCCCTGCACACACTATTATGCCCCATAGTGGCCCCTGCACACACTATTATGCCCCATAGTGGCCCCTGCACACACTATTATGCCCCATAGTGGCCCCTGCACACAGTATTATGCCCTATAGTGGCCCCTGCACACAGTATTATGCCCCATTGTGGACCACCCATGAACGATTATTATACTCTGGGGTCTTTTCAGACTCTAGAATATAATGATCGGAGACCCAGGGGAGGATACAAACATAAAAAACAATGCCACTTATCTCTCCCTGGCTCCGGCGCACTCCCTGCTACTTCGGCCATCTTCAATGTTGGAACAGATCTCGCGTGAGCCGGGTCGGCGTCGCGATGCATAATGATGCAGACCCCACCAATGTGATGTCACCAAACAGGCCCGAAGCCTGCGGAGCATAGGAGAGGTAAGTAACAATGTTTTTTATGTTCCCTCACCTCCCCTGGCCCTCCGATCATTATACTCGGGAGTCTGAAAGGACAATACCAACTTGGAGATATCAAAAACTGAGTTAATGTTGATCAAACCATTTTGTGTACATGAATGCATGGGAGATCCATTCTTAATCTCTCATTGGTCACTTCCCCTGGGCTTCCCTTCATAGACTTCAATTAACAATGTTTAATTTGACTGCTATTATTATGGGCTGTGACCGGAGATCCCCTTTAAGTCCTGATAGTTGCATTATGTGAGAACTTAATGGATTTCCTTTTGCCTCTCCTAAATTTGATCCTGCCACCAGCATATGGCAGTGATGTGTAAGGTGCATTAAATCCCGGTACATGCGGATATGTCTCCCCGCAGCTTCACGGAGCCTCCATCTTTCTTTTCATAATTTAGATGATCTTCTCAGGAGCTGCCACTTCTACTTAGCAGAGAGATGACTGCACTGGGCTCCCCGATATCGTCCCATGGGGAGATGAGTCAGGACACGGGCCTCGCACAGCTGCTGCGATGAACCAGAAGGCTAAGGCCATTGCTAAGTCTGTGGTGGGGATCGTGAAATATTCAGCATATAATGAAAGTATTTATGAGTCTGGATGATGATGAGAACATTATGCCCCATAAAACCTGGAATCCTTCCTTAATTTCTGATTATTATACTGCAAACATAGCTGTGTATGACACCACGGATATGGCGGATACTGAGGACCTTATACAAGGGCTTCACGGGATGGAAGTAACCTATCAAGTACACAATGAACTTTTATATTTTTAACATTGGGTAAAACGTTCTACAAGGTCCTACAAGTAGAAAATCTAGTAGGTGCATGTACAGTGCTGTGCAAAAGTTTTAGGCGGGGTGGAAAAAATGCTTCAAAGTAAGAATTCTTCAAAAACAGAAGGGTTAATAGTTTTTCTCAATTAACAAAATGAAGCGAATGAAGAAAAGAGAAATCTAAACCCCATCAATATTTGGTGTGACCTTTGCCCTGGAAGTGATGATACGGCCTCCACAGATATAGCCCTGAGCTCATAATCATCCAGTCTGTTTGGGATGACATGAAGAGACAGAAGGATTGGAGCAGGCTGTAGCGCCTCCTAGTGTACTACATCCCCCATGTTGCCCCTTCCCTGCTCCTCTTCCCTGTACTTCCTGATTTCACTGCTGCAGGGTGTGCCTGTAGGAGGCGCGCTACCTTCCTGCTACTTTAAGGGCCAGTGCATGTGCCGGTAAATGCTCCCTAGGCTATTGTCAGTCTGCAGGTATAGTCTACTGAACCCGCCAGAACACCCTGTCTCGTTCTCTAGTGTCTTGTTACCTTGATTTTTTTTTTTTTTTTTCGTGTACCTGACCTCGGCATGTGTTCCTGATCTCAGTCCCTATCTACTGAGCTATAACACCAATCTGCCCATTCCTGACCTCTGCACCTGTGCTGCCAGTCCTGACCTCCTACCTGATCCCTTGATGCACTGCAGCCTAATCCCTGAATTGCCTGGTCAGCTGTCACCAACGGCCGGACCAGTCCAAGAGCTAGCGCCCTGGTGGTCTATATGCAGCAAAGTCCAGATCCCCGAACGGGGGTTCATAGGGTGAAGATCAAGGGGGATCACTTACATAATGCAGTAGGGAATGTTCTGTAGATCAGGGAGGGGGGAAGATTACAGGGAACACATATCACAGGGGGTATTTTCCGCACACATTATAGTGTCCCCCTAAACAACCCCATATAGTATAAATGCCCCAGATCGCCATAATATTGCTGGGCCACTGGTTCCAGTATAATCTCTTGAGCCCACTAGTATGGAGCCAGAAGGGCACGTGGTAAGTAGTATTCCCTACTTATTCTGAGCTCCTAGCACTTATGTCAGAGTAAGATCGGTGAACAGAAGGGGCATCCGATTAGCATTAAGTCCTGACAACCGTACGCCTGGGCTCCGACACCAACCAAAACGCACTTCTGTCACTACTGATGGCAGCGATCAATGATCACCAGCCCACCGCTCTACTGAATTATTACCCAGGGGAGCAGTGGGCGACCAGTGCCAGCAGGGGGACAGTATTGACACCTGGGTGACCCAGCACATAGTATTATGCCCCATAGTGGCCCCTACACATAATATTATGCACCATAGTGGCCCCTGCACACAGTAGTTTGCCCCATAGAGGCCCCTGCACACAGTATTATGCCCCATTGTGGACCACCCATGAACAATTATTATACTCTGGGTTCTTTTCAGACCCCAGAGTATAATGATCGGAGACCCAGGGGAGGATACAAACATAAAAACCAGTGTTACTTACCACTCCCTGGCTCCAGCGCACTCCCCGCTACTTTCAGCCCTCTTCAATGTTGGACCAGATGTCACATGAGCCAGACTGGCATCGTGATGCATAATGACGTCGGACTGGCTCACGTGACGTCTAGGACTTCAAACAGGGATGAAGCCTGCCAGAGCAGAGGAGCGGTAAGTAACATTGTTTATGTTCCCTCTCCTCCCCTGGGCCTCCGATCATTATACTCTGGGGTCTGAAAAGACCCCAGAGTATAATGATAGCAGTGGCCTCACTTACTGATCCCCGCTCCTGCTCACAGCCGCTTGAGCAGAATGGAAAGCCCAGGTGGCCATGAGCAGGAGCGGGGATCGATAAGTAAATAGGGCCCGTTACCTGCTGGGGTTACTCTAGCAGGTAATGGCCTATTAAAAAAAAAAAAAAAAAAACCCCACACACATCAGGGGCATGCCGGGCCCCCTAATGTCCCGTGCCCTGTGGCAGTCGCTACTACCCCGGTATTTACACCACTGCTCCGGAGAGCACCACCTGTCCTTCATGGTCTACCAGCAGGCATGGTAGACTTTTGTAGTGGCCGTGTCCGGCATTGCACTTCAGAGCAGCTCAGTCCTAGCCAAATAAATGGGACTAGGCTGTAATATCAGGAATCGCTGGACCCCTGAATCAGCTGATCAGCAGGGGAGCCAGGAGCTGGATACAGCTATGACATAGATCACCTATTTTAAGGATAGGTCATCGATTTTGTAGGACTGGAAAACCCCTTTATTTATTACTACATCATTCACAGGCACCCGCTGCCTGACTGTTTGTCATATTAGGGGTACTTCTAACCTCTAGTTCCCCTATATTGGGGATTGATCCAGTAACCTCAGCCTCTTCAGATGAAGGACTTTGCTTTCCTTCTGTAAATGACCCTACAATATTAGAAATTACAGCAGGGCTTCTTTTTCCAGTGTCATTACCACCTGTGGACACTAGATGGCAGTAGATGGTAACACACTGCTTTGTTTTTGTAACACAATAATTTGCACAATTCCCGCTGGGATCTGCAGAATCACAATAACCGAGAAGAGCGGCGGCTCCTCATTAGAATATTACAGAACATGGCGTCTCCCCCGAGATCTGTCATTACCATCCTTATTTTTACATGGGAAGCTCTTAATTCTGTCTTGTGGCTGGCAATGCACTGAACATATCACGTAACATGTTTTTTGTATATTATGTCATTTTAGTAGTGTGTGGGCAATGCATGGCATTCATCAGGAACCACGTCCACAATGCAAAGGGCCAAACGTGAAGTACATTACTGGAGCTAAGGTTTTAGGGTTCCATATACAGATGAGCAAATGTCCCGAAATTTGTGTCAAGTCCAATTTGATGGATTCAGTCCAAATAAATTTGTTCCAAATCACAAGTGCCCCAATTGCCCTGTGGAGTCAGATCTCCTAGGACTGTATCCAACTCTTTCCTAGCTCTAAGGGACAGCAACATGTATGGTTACGGGTAAGTACAGTGGTGTAACTAGGAAAGACCGGGCCCCAAAGCAAACTTTTGACTGGGGGCCAATTATACTGGCCCCCACATGATATATTGCCTCCTTTATTGATCACCATACTTGCTTCCGTGTGACGTACTCTCCTGCCATGTCGAATACAGTCTCTGACCATACACTGGATTGTGAACAAAACAGCGCACCGATGGCAAATAGATAATTCCTGACTCCGGTCCAATCTGCTGCTCCCTCTAGTGGTCAGATATAGGAAGGAAGCTGCTGAAGGAAAACCCTCATCCTACCAGAACCATGATAGGACTCACAGAAACATTACTGGTATATACGTTGTACACACGTGGACAAAATTGTTGGTACCCCTCATTTAATGAAAGAAAAACCCACAATGGTCACAGAAATAACTTGAATCTGACTAAAGTAATTTGCCAAACTACATGCTGACAAGCCACAAAGCTTCTGGGAGAATGTCCTATGGACAGATGAGACAAAAATTGAAATTTTTGGCAAGGCACATCAGCTCTATGTTCACAGACGGAAAAATGAAGCATCTTGAAAAGAACACTGTCCTTACTGTGACACATGGAGGAGGCTCTGTTATGTTCTGGGGCTGCTTTGCTGCATCTGGCACAGGGTGTCTTGAATCTGTGCAGGGTACAATGAAATCTCAAGACTATCAAGGGCCTTCTATGAGCCCTGACCTAAATCCTATTGAGCATCTTTGGAAGGAGCTGAAACATGCCGTCTGGAAAAGGCACCCTTCACACCCGAGACAACTGGAGCAGTTTGCTCATGAGGAGTGGCCAAAATACCTGCTGAGAGGTGCAGAAGTCTCATTGACAGTTACAGGAATCGTTTGATTGCAGGGATTGCCTCAAAAGGTTGTGCAACAAAATATTAAGTTAAGGGAACCCTCATTTCTGTCCAGGCCTGTTTCATCAGTTTTCTTTTTTTTTTTAATTCTGTTGAAGCCTGGTTGGAAAGCAATGTCTGACTTTCATTTGTTCATTTTCATAGAATTTTTATATATTATTACTTTTATCAGATTCAAGTTATTTCTATGACCATTGTGGGTTTTTCTTTCATTAAACGAGGGGTACCAACAATTTTGTCCACGTGTGTATACCATACAGAGTAGTATCACAGAACATGATACAAGTGACCCAACCACCAAGCTTCGCACCTCCCTAAGGTTTGTCATCCAGCATTAGCCCGAGATAAATTTGGCCCGTCTTTAGACACAGGATTAGTAAATCTCGGCATTCTAACAAATTTATTAGCAAAACCATCTTTTTGCCATCCATCAGAGACTTCTCTGTCTCCAGCAGTTTCTTCATGCTGGACCAGGGAATTCCGGCTGGTTCTGAACCCCTGGGTCACATGATTAGAACAATTGCCCCCATGTTGGTGGAATCAGGAGACAAGGGAGCGGGGCGGAGCGGCCCAGAGGTCAGGGGCTGGTTCCGATCACATGACCAGGGGTTGGGTCCAGCACGAAAAAATTGTCGGATGAAGTCAGGCAAGTTTAACTTTCTGGACAACCCCTTTAACCAAATTCGAGCTAAGACCTAAGACCAAATCCCTATATCCACGACAGGAGGCAGATCTTGTTTAAATCTTGGTTTATTAATAGAATTTTCTTCGGTGCTCTGTTCGCTTTGATTCCAGACATCTCAAATATTTACAAAGAAAAAAAAAAATATTTGACCCGCTTGTAGCAAACGGTAGACTTAAAGCAGCACTTATGTAGTATCTATAGGTCCCCATCTGCTACTGAGCATGCACCGTACTGTGAAGACCAGCACAGGTCCGAGGGGTGAACGGCAATGACACGACCTCCATCACATCCTTATGCGTTGCGAGAGGTCAGGTAATATAAAACCTATGACCTCCGAAGTGAAAGCCGCCACTTACGTATACGTTTTGGCCTATGGGTCACCCCGTCAGATCTGTGCAGTCGAGTGCTTCTCGTGATACTTAGTATCCATATATAACCACAGCATGCTCAACGTCAGGGGGAAAAGGATTGTTTCGTCGCCCAAAAACACGAATTGCCGTCTTAAGTAACCGGGTTACGTACAATGCAAGAAAAACAAAAATAAAGCTATAAATTCAGAAAGAAACATCACTGCAAACTGAGGAACAGAACAAAAAAAAAAAAAAAAAACGCCAACATCATAAAGAGTATTCGTCATATAGACCTTAAACCAACATATACGTATGTACAAAATAATCCTTTCTGGTAAAACGTAACCCGATTTGAACGTCAGCCATACGTTGAGGTCATCATGCAAAATTCACATCAGATATACCAGAATCTAGAGACGTCCCATTGTGGGGGGTGGTAGGACCTTTGTCAGATTCTGCCATAGGGAGGGATAGGGGTCGCGAAAGGCAATATAGACCCTGCATTTTGCAGGAAATAACTATTCAGCATCCAAGCGGACAAAACCATCAGTGTAACAGGTGCCAACATATGTATCTTTGGTGAGATGGTATGGTCCAAGGTCCTTGCCCTCTACATTCAGAGCAGATCAACCATCCGTAAGCGTTACAGACACCAGGATCCACCAGTGGTCGAGATTCCAGCGCTTGGTCTTCGGGATGGAAGAGGAGACACTTGAGCAACTTTCTGCATTCGGATAACATTGGATGGTCTCGTAGACTAGAAGCGATCCAGATGTCAAGCACTCAACCAGCCCCTAAAAACCTGCAACAGAAGCCCGTCACTGGTTAGCCCAGCGAGGTCGTCCATGTTTTGTCACGTGAAGCTGTTGGGACTTCCAGGAGGTCGTAGAAAAACCCCAAAAACTCTAGTGTGACACCTTCCCCTAGCGATGTATAAACATTATACATAAAACATGCACTTTCAATGCACTGTGGAGCACGTATGCATGGAGGTTAGTCGAGATGCACGCAGATACACACACACTCATATAATACACACCAAAAAAACAAAAAAGGCAAGACTTGCAAAAAAAAAAAGTGCTGGTATCTGAGTGAATTTGTGCATAATGCCAAGTCGCTGTTGTGCAAATTTGACAGCTCAAATACGTCTTTACTTCAACTACATGGTAAAAAAATAAAGTCCCGAATAGGTAAAAATTAGCTTACATTCCGGGTCTAGCGGTCGCTACGAGGGAGAAAAAACAAAAAAACACAATGAACACTTTTGGTTGATCTGTAGACATCGCCATTGCCATGTGCAGTGACACGAGAGTTAAAAAGTCCTTTATTTCTCATCCTGACTTAGAAAATTAGGAGGTAACACGAGACCTCGCGCTCCCGGAGTCCAGTCCCCAATACACAGGTGCGGAGCCAAAAATTTCACTTGAAAAAGTATTGCAAGGTTAGGAGAAAAATATATAGTCGTAAAGGTTTTTGGCCCGCTCACCGCTGTACATCCTGGAAAAGTCGCGTTTGGTTGGGTGGATACACAGGAGGCTTTACAAAAAAAAAAAAAAAAAAAAAAAAAAAGACAAAAACGAACAAAAACAAAAATCAACCAAAAAAACAAAAAGGCCAGGTCCAGAGGTGAGAGAGCCGAGCAGGGCTCAACCATCTTTGGGGTATTCCAGTTACTGTCGTCGAGCTCCGTGTCTACCCGATTCCACTTTGGTCGATCATCATTGTACAAATCCCAAAAAATTGCAACAAGGAAAATAAAATCCGAACCCCCCTCCCCCCTGAAAAATATTAACCCCTACAATTCCTCCGTCGTTGAAGAACGTGAACACGTTTCCCAATTGCCTGAGTCTTTCTAGTGTTCAGCATCCATGGCGTCCAGGTATTTGGACTCGATGATCTTGGGTAATAAGTTGTATCTGTGGATGACAACAAGGAGTATTAGAGGTGGATACGGGTACGAGATATGTGACTGCATGTATATAGGGGCAGTTATAGACTGAACTAGGGGAGAAGACTCTCCCACAAGTGCAGAGGGGGTAGGTGAAGAGGACCATCGGTCACGATAAAAAGATGCAAAGAAGAAAACCTCAACATCTAGAGATGACTTAGCAGGAGTAAGGGCGGCCATACTTTAAAAGGGTTGTCCTACTAATCACCTACCCACAGTATAGGCGACTGGGACTCCACAAGAACGACGGTCCCATTGTCAACCCATTTGAATGGCACAGAAGTTTCGCACACGTACCACCGCTCCATTTACCTGTATGGAACTACCAGACATAGCCGAGCAACGGACTCGGCTATCTCTGGTGAGAGTCTGACTTAATGAAGGGGAAGTGGGGGATGAACCGGGATACCTGTTCTTTGATGGCGTCCCCACCAATCACAACACATATCATCTTATTGAGTGTAGGGAATGGGCCTTCTTCATGGACAACACCTTAAAGAGGTTGTCTGGGATAAAATCAAAATTCAGTGGGGGCTGGCGGTCCTCAGAATAGGCCATAAATACCTGATTGGTAGGGGCCGACACCCAGACTGATCAGCTGTATGGAGCCGCTTCTGTCACTGAAGTCAGTGGGAGCTGAGCTGCAGCGAAGGTGCCCGGCCACTATATGGCAGACGCTGCTTTCTGCTTCCGGCCTTGTATTGTGTATCGGACGGTTGTGGAAGTGACTCTCTACAGCTGATCAGGACAGGTGTCGGCCACCCGTCTATCAAACAATCGGAATGGGGGATGCGCCATCTAAACTGAGGATCAGGGGCAGACGTCTGCCGTACGATCCAAGGAGCTGGGGCAGGGGCAGACGTCTACCATTCGATCCAAGGAGCTGGGGCAGGGGCAGACGTCTACTGTTCGATCCAAGGAGCTGGGGCAGGGGCAGACGTCTGCCGTTCGATCCAAGGAGCTGGGGCAGGGGCAGACGTCTGCCGTTCGATCCAAGGGGCAGGGGCAGGGGCAGACGTCTGCCGTTCGATCCAAGGAGCTGGGGCAGGGGCAGACGTCTGCCGTTCGATCCAAGGGGCAGGGGCAGACGTCTACCCCTCAATCCAAGGAGCTGGGGCAGGGGCAGACGTCTACCGTTCGATCCAAGGAGCTGGGGCAGGGGCGGACGTCTACCCCTCGATCCAAGGAGCTGGGGCAGGGGAAGACGTCTACCCCTCGATCCAAGGAGCTAGGGCAGGGGCAGACGTCTACCCCTCGATC
This sequence comes from Leptodactylus fallax, assembly GCA_947044405.1. Taxonomy (NCBI): domain Eukaryota; kingdom Metazoa; phylum Chordata; class Amphibia; order Anura; family Leptodactylidae; genus Leptodactylus; species Leptodactylus fallax. Next base: position 1,167,717 of record CAMRHE010000434.1, read on the forward strand.
CAAGGAGCTGGGGCAGGGGCAGACGTCTACCCCTCGATCCAAGGGGCAGGGGCAGACGTCTACCCCTCGATCCAAGGAGCTGGGGCAGGGGCAGACGTCTACCCCTCGATCCAAGGAGCTAGGGCAGGGGCAGACGTCTACCCCTCGATCCAAGGAGCTGGGGCAGGGGCAGACGTCTACCCCTCGATCCAAGGGGCAGGGGCAGACGTCTACCCCTCGATCCAAGGAGCTGGGGCAGGGGCAGACGTCTACCCCTCGATCCAAGGAGCTGGGGCAGGGGCAGACGTCTACCCCTCGATCCAAGGAGCTGGGGCAGGGGCAGACGTCTACCCCTCGATCCAAGGAGCTGGGGCAGGGGCAGACGTCTACCGTTCGATCCAAGGAGCTGGGGCAGGGGCGGACGTCTACCCCTCGATCCAAGGAGCTGGGGCAGGGGAAGACGTCTACCCCTCGATCCAAGGAGCTAGGGCAGGGGCAGACGTCTACCCCTCGATCCAAGGAGCTGGGGCAGGGGCAGACGTCTACCCCTCGATCCAAGGGGCAGGGGCAGACGTCTACCCCTCGATCCAAGGAGCTGGGGCAGGGGCAGACGTCTACCCCTCGATCCAAGGAGCTAGGGCAGGGGCAGACGTCTACCCCTCGATCCAAGGAGCTGGGGCAGGGGCAGACGTCTACCCCTCGATCCAAGGGGCAGGGGCAGACGTCTACCCCTCGATCCAAGGAGCTGGGGCAGGGGCAGACGTCTACCCCTCGATCCAAGGAGCTGGGGCAGGGGCAGACGTCTACCCCTCGATCCAAGGAGCTGGGGCAGGGGCAGACGTCTACCCCTCGATCCAAGGAGCTGGGGCAGGGGCAGACGTCTACCCCTCGATCCAAGGAGCTGGGGCAGGGGCAGACGTCTACCCCTCGATCCAAGGAGCTGGGGCAGGGGCAGACGTCTTCCCCTCGATCCAAGGAGCTGGGGCAGGGGCAGACGTCTACCCCTCGATCCAAGGAGCTGGGGCAGGGGCAGACGTCTACCCCTCGATCCAAGGAGCTGGGGCAGGGGCATACGTCTACCCCTCGATCCAAGGGGCAGGGGCAGGGGCAGACGTCTGCCGTTCGATCCAAGGGGCAGGGGCAGACGTCTACCCCTCGATCCAAGGTGCTGGGGCAGGGGCAGACGCCTGCCGTTCGATCCAAGGGGCAGGGGCAGACGTCTACACCTCGATCCAAGGAGCTGGGGCAGGGGCAGACGTCTACCGTTCGATCCAAGGAGCTGGGGCAGGGGCAGACGTCTACCGTTTGATCCAAGGACCTGGGGCAGGGGCAGACGTCTACCGTTCGATCCAAGGAGCTGGGGCACGGGCAGACGTCTACCGTTCGATCCAAGGAGCTGTTTTTTCTCCCCCCTGCCGACCCCCAGTTAGCCTTGGAGCTTATGTAGGACAACCCCTTTAAGGACTCTACTTTCAGACAAATCCTTTCTTCTATTCGCCTTTGAGACCTTCTCATTTCTGAACTTATCGCCTCCTAACCCAACCTGATCTATAGCTTATTGGGGGTCGTAAGGTGAGGGGAGAAGCAGTGTGGCTTACCTGATGGGTATCATGCCTATCATGATGAGAGGGAAGATCATCTTCATGTAAGGGAGAGGCGACATGCCGAATCCACACAGGATAACAAGCTGCAGGACCTGGAGCCCCGTGAAGTAGTGAATCTTCCTCTGGGGGACTCGTCTGATGTAATGGGTGGGAGGGTACGCAGTCTGTAAGACGGAAAACAGTACACAAAGTGACGCAATGCTGGAAGACCAGGAACACGGGGAATATATCAGCTGCCGTGTTTCTCCGAAAATAACACAGGGTCTTATATTATTTTTTTTTTCTGATAAAAGGGCCAGGGCTTATTTTCCATGAACAACAATCACACATTTGATCGCTTTTTATTTCAACTTTTATCAGAGGTGAAACAGCGAAAAAATAGCAGTTTTTATTTTTTTTTTTTTTTTTTCGCTACGGCATTCACCATAGAGGTAAAATATTTTTATAAGTCTGTAGACCCGGAGTTTTCGGACACAGGGATTCCTAATGTGTATGTGTTTCACAGTAATATTTTATTTTTATATGTATTCTAGTGAAAGTGGGCGAGGGCTTGAACTTTTATTTGTTTTTTTTTATATTTTTAAACTTTTTTATATTTTTTAACTGTCAAAAGGATAGCTTCTCTGCTTTGGGGGGGGTCACGGACTGGCACACTCAACAATGCCCGTGATCGGAGTGGATTCTGATCGCGGGCATTAACTGCGGGTCTCTGCTGTACAAGGAGACTCGGTATAGTAGCTATAGGGGGTTGGGACCGGCCCTAGGGACTGGGGGGAGCGCGGAGATCACACTTAGCAATGCCCACGGTCAGAGTCCATTTTGATCGCGGGCATTAGCTCCAGCGGTTCTGCTACTTTGGTGGGCAGGAGAGGGGGTCACACTCAACAATGCCCGTGATCAGAGTAGACAATGATCGCAGGCATTAACTCCAGCTCTCCGCGGAGACCCGGTACGGTAGCTATGGTAACCGCTCTGCAGCAGAGCGGCCGCCACCGCTGTAATCGCACGGCAGATGTCGGGAAGAGGTTAAATTAGCTAGGGCTTATTTTTGGAGTAGGGCTTATATTTCAAGCCTACTCCAAAAAACCTGGAAAATGTAGCTAGGGCTTATTTTCGGGGTAGGTCTTATTTTTGCAGAAACACGGTACTGCCGAGGTCTTGTGTGTTGTATTATACTTATTATATGATACTTGTATTGAATAGTGCAGTAATAGAACATTTATGCTGCGGAGTATACGGATATATGACTATGACATGACGTAGGACACATTCCTCTGTGTAGCGGGCTTCTTTGGCTCCCCACCAATTGTTTACCATAGGTCCAGGTCAGATCCCATAACCCAGACAGGAAGCGCGCGGCGCTGTGATATACACTGAGCCGTATGCAAGGGCCTAAGTACAACACAATGGAGTCTTTGATGTGTGCTCCAGGTCACCGATACACACAATAAGTCCATTTCCTGGGGAAGCGCCAAGTGCTGCTATACCTGCGGCACATCCTGCGCGCCCGCTCACCTCAACAATCCACCTACCTGCTCTTTCAACAGCAGAGCCACCCGCTCAAAGAGCTGGCTGCCGTCAATGGAGGTCAGGGCGATGTACAGGAAAAGGCCATACAGGACGGGCTTGGGGATCCACTGAAGTGGAAGAGGCAGGAGGAAGAGGGAGAGGCCCACCAGTATGTTCGCCACCAGCGATGTCAGACGCGTCTCCTTCACACTGACAATCCTATAGAATACACATGGAGAGAGATGTAAGGTCAGCTGATAGGTGAACGGCCGGGAAAATACTGAAAACCAAAAGGAAGACAGACAGAGAATATAAAATAGTCCCTGCCTAACTACAGCCCAGTGCTCTGGAACTTCTAGATCTCATGAGGCGCCCCCTAGGGACACGTATCCGTGAAGTATTTATATTTACAAATGTAGCAAAGTTTAACTTGACACTTATAAATTGTAGATTGGCACCCAGGACCCCTGCTGACCAGCCATATGTAGAAGCTGTAGCCCTCACAAAACGCTTCACTACTTACCAAGCACAGCGCCTTAGATATGTATAGTGGCTGCACTTGGTATTGCATTCACTTGAATGGGACTGAGCTGTGAACAGGCCACGTGAACGATGAATGCGCCAACTGCTTCAAACAGCTGCGGGGTCCCAGGTGTCGGACCCCTACTGATCTTCTATCCTCTCCTAAGGATAGGCCATCAATTAATAAGCCTGGAAAGCCTCTGCTTTACTGATACAGAGCAACAAATCCTCTGCAAAGACACACATTAAAACATAACATTCCTGCAGCTGCCACTAGAAGGAGCTTACACTACCATGCACTGGTTACAGTATTCAGTTAGCTCTTAAGCTCCCCCTAGTGGTGGCTGCAGGTAGTCAGAATTCTGCACTATGCCCTTGCAGGGGATTTGGAGCTCTGCATCAAAAAATGAAGCTATAAAGATATCCAATGAAATTAACCAGATCAGAATATGAGACCTAGAAACAACCTGATGATAAACCTGCCCCATTATACAGGGTGATGCCAAAAGGTCGGTATTCATCTGGTCTTAGGCATTTTATTTTTGTGTGCAGAGCAGAAGCTTGGTTACAGTATGCAGGCCGGATACTTACGTCTCATAGATATGGCCGTGCTCCACTCTTTCTTCCACATAGGCCAGCGCTCGTACATGCATTGGTGAGTGAGGGAAGGCTGCGTGGATCCAGGGCATACCGAAAATGGACAGCCCGGTGTTAATAAGCGCCACCAGGAGAAGATCCCAGTGATACGCCGTACCCTTCACCAGCCTAAAGAACAGAAGCGAAGCATAATGATTGATCCATGTCATCAGTGTCTATATTATTATATAATAAAATATACTATAATATACTATATAATACACCATAGCATTCTACAATACACTATACTATAACATAATACACTATAATATACCATATACTACAAACATCATAGCATTCTACAATACACTATACTATAACGTAATACAATACCACACTGTACTACACTATAATGCAATAATCAATACATTATACTATAATACACTAGAACATAACATACTACACTACTGTATAATATACCATACTGTACTAAACTATAATACAATGTAATATACTATAATGCAATAATCAATACACTATACTATAATATACTACAATACACTAGGACATAACACTAATATATTATTGCATGGCACAGTATGGTATATTGTATTATAGTATAGTACAGTAGGGTATATTATAGTATATTGTATTATAGTACAATAAGGTACATTATAGTATAGTACAGTATGATATATAGTATAATATATTGTATTACTGTATTACACTTATAGTATATTGTATAGTACATTATAATATAGTGCAGTATGGTATATTATAGTATAGTACAGTATAGTTCATTATAGTATAATATGGAATATTATAGTATATTACAGTATGATATATTATCGTATATTGCATTACTGTATTATAGCGAACTGTATTATATTGTATTGTAGTATAGTACAGTATGATATAGTATAATATATTGCATTACTGTATTATAGCATATTGTATTATATTATTGTATATGGTATTGTATAGTACAGTATGGTATATTCTAGTACAATATACTATACTAAATTACAATTTAGTAAAAAATACATTATACTATTATAGACTACAATATGCTGGAATATACTATAATAATTTAATTATAAATATAATATATATTACTGTTGTGCAGAATATGTTGATTCTTAGAAAATATAAAGAACGGGATCACAGACACCTAAGGCGACAACTCTAATATGAACAGAAAATACCCCGCTGAGAATCCAGTAGAAGAGAACCCCACCAGACTTACCTGTTCTCAGGTGCATTGGTCAGGGACGCCACAATGTTCTGTTCTATGAAGAATAACATGGACAGGAGGAACCCTAAGCCCATGGCGCTGGTGATGGAACCCATGGAAAGTGTCCCGATAGGCGCCAGTGCAAACAGACTGTCCGTTTTAATGTAGTTAAACTGGGAAACTGCAAAAAAACAGAAATCGGAGAACATTATGACCGAGTAACAATGACTATAATTATTCATACAGCCAAGGTTTTGTCTATACAATCTCCTCTGGGTTTAGGTTGTACTAGCCTACAGAACCCAAAAAAACTGCTGTCAACCCCTAACAAGATGTCACTGCTCTCCAGGGAGGTGCCGTACGTAATGAAGCCACCCATGTGGGGTAACAGGTCAGCACAGTGCTAAAAACCAAAGCAACCAGAATCACAACCCCCATGCTTTATACTGCTGGCCGAATTTCAGACTTAAACCATATAAAATAGAGGTAAATTGTGTTATAAAGTGTCTTCTCCAATGTCCTGACCGAACAGAGTTACAAAACACTTTAGGAGGAAATAAAAGAAAACCCCGATGTCAGAGATGGACAAGTCGTGAATAAGAGCAGCGATGACCTATTCGTTTCCACTGAAATGCGAACGTCACCAGAGGACACAGCAAATTCTTGGCTCTTCTACCTGGGTCTTTCCTGGGGTGGAAAGGTCTCTCCTTTTTGCCAAATTGATCTGAATCAGTTCCTATCACCCCCATTGTGTATAGAGGTGGCCAAGCAAGGCCGAATGTGGAAAGTAAAGAGCCGCACCGTGCGTTCCAAACATCTGGAGATGGAGAGATTGATTCCCTTTCCTGTTATTTGGTTAGAACAATTAAAAGGATTCGGGGGACGATGTTAAGGATTCGCTTTCGACAAGAGTTTTCTCACAAAATGGTACAAAATAAAGGTGGGCGCTCTGGATTTTACGGATATGCGTCCGCAGGCGATGAGTGATAAGAATTTACACCGGCGTAGGACCAAGAAAGTCATGGCACGAAATGACCTACCACAAATGCTACAAAACAGGATTACTAGTCTATGTGGAAAGAACAGAGCCCCATTTACAATAGAACACTGCATAGGGCTGGTCTGCCATTCAGGAATCTGGGAAAGCTGATCAATTATAATATATGTACAAAAATATAAATACTATAATACTACCTCCTATATACAAGAATATAACTACTATAATACTACCTACTATGTACAAGAATATAACTACTATAATACTGCTCCTATGTACAAGAATATAACTACTATAATACTGCTCCTATGTACAAGAATATAACTACTATAATACTGCCCCCTATGTACAAGAATGTAACTACTATAATACTACTCCTATGTACAAGAATATAACTACTATAATACTGCTCCTATGTACAAGAATATAACTACTATAATACTACTATGTACAAGAATATAACTACTATAATACTGCTCCTATGTACAAGAATATAACTACTATAATACTGCCCCTATGTACAAGAATATAACTACTATAATACTGCTCCTATGTACAAGAATATAACTACTATAATACTGCTCCTATGTACAAGAATATAACTACTATAATACTGCTCCTATGTACAAGAATATAACTACTATAATACTGCCCCTATGTACAAGAATATAACTACTATAATACTGCCCCTATGTACAAGAATATAACTACTATAATACTGCCCCTATGTACAAGAATATAACTACTATAATACTGCCCCTATGTACAAGAATATAACTACTATAATACTGCTCCTATGTACAAGAATATAACTACTATAATACTGCTCCTATGTACAAGAATATAACTACTATAATACTGTTCACAAAAACCCCCCTATGTACAAGTATATAACTACTATAATACTGCTCCTATGTACAAGAATATAACTACTATAATACGGCTTCTATGTATAAGAATATAACTACTATAATACTGTCTCCTATGTACAAGAATATAACAACTATAATACTGCTCCTATGTACAAGAATATAACTACTATAATACTGCCCCTATGTACAAGAATATAACTACTATAATACTGCTCCTATGTACAAGAATATAACTACTATAATACTGCCCCTATGTACAAGAATATAACTACTATAATACTGCTCCTATGTACAAGAATGTAACTACTATAATACTACCTCCTATGTACAAGAATATAACTACTATAATACTACTCCTATGTACAAGAATATAACTACTATAATACTACCTCCTACGTACAAGAATATAACTACTATAATACTACTCCTATGTACAAGAATATAACTACTATAATACTGCTCCTATGTACAAGAATATAACTACTATAAAAAAATACTGCTCCTATGTACAAGTTATAACTACTATAATACTGCTCCTATGTACAAAAATATAAATACTATAATACTGTTCCTTTTTACAAAAATAAAAATACCATAAAAATGTTTCCTATTTACAAGATATAACTACTATAATACTGTCCCTATGTACAAGAATATAACTACTATAATACTGCTCCCTATGTACAAGAATATAACTACTATAATACTGCTCCCTATGTACAAGTATATAACTACTATAATACTGCTCCCTATGTACAAGTATATAACTACTATAATACTGCCTCCTATGTACAAGAATATAACTACTATAATACTGCTCCTATGTACAAGAATATAACTACTATAATACTGCCCACCCCCTCCTATGTACAAGTATATAACTACTATAATACTACTCCTATGTACAAGAATATAACTACTATAATACTGTTCCCTATGTACAAGAATATAACTACTATAATACTGCTCCTATGTACAAGAATATAACTACTATAATACTGTCCCCCTATGTACAAGAATATAACTACTATAATACTACCTCCTATGTACAAGTATATAACTACTATAATACTACTCCTATGTACAAGAATATAACTACTATAATACTGCTCCTATGTACAAGAATATAACAACTATAATACTACCTCCTATGTACAAGAATATAACTACTATAATACTGCTCCCTATGTACAAGAATATAATTACTATAATACTACCTCCTATGTACAAGAATATAACTACTATAATACTGCTCCTATGTACAAGAATATAACTACTATAATACTACCTCCTATGTACAAGAATATAACTACTATAATACTGCTCCCTATGTACAAGAATATAACTACTATAATACTACCTCCTATGTACAAGAATATAACTACTATAATACTGCTCCTATGTACAAGAATATAACTACTATAATACTGCTCCTATGTACAAGAATATAACTACTATAATACTGCTCCTATGTACAAGAATATAACTACTATAATACTGCTCCTATGTACAAGAATATAACTACTAAAATACTGCTCCTATGTACAAGAATATAACTACTATAGTACTGCCCCCTATGTACAAGAATATAACTACTATAATACTGCTCCCTATGTACAAGAATATAACTACTATAATACTACCTCCTATGTACAAGAATATAACTACTATAATACTACCTCCTATGTACAAGTATATAACTACTATAATACTGCTCCTATGTACAAGAATATAACTACTATAATACTACCTCCTATGTACAAGAATATAACTACTATAATACTGCCCCTATGTACAAGAATATAACTACTATAATACTACCTCCTATGTACAAGAATATAACTACTATAATACTGCCCCTATGTACAAGTATATAACTACTATAATACTGCCCCTATGTACAAGAATATAACTACTATAATACTACCTCCTATGTACAAGAATATAACTACTATAATACTGCCCCCCCTATGTACAAGAATATAACTACTATAATACTACCTCCTATGTACAAGAATATAACTACTATAATACTGCCCCTATGTACAAGTATATAACTACTATAATACTGCCCCTATGTACGGGGGGGGGAGAATTTTTATTAATTTTCCCGGGTTTTTTGGTGGGGGGGGGTGAAAAGGATTTAATGAAAATAAGGGGGGGGTGGGGGGGGGGGGGTTTGGGGTAACCTGGGGGGGGGGGATTGGGGGGTGGTTTTTTTGGTTTTTTTTCGGGGTCTCTTTTTTCCCCCTTCTTTCTTTTTTGGGGGTGGTGGGGGCTCCTGGGGCCGGGGGGGGGGGTGGGGTGATGAGGAGGAAAAGGGGGGGGGGGAGGTTCTTTTTTTTTTTTTTTATGTTTTTCTGTTGTCGTCGTCGGGGGGTAGGGGGGGGGGCGCGCCCGGCGGGGGGGTGGGGGTGTGTTTTTAGGATGGAGGGGGGGAGGGGCGGGCTTATTGTTTGTTTCTTGTTTGGGGGAGGGGGCGGCCCGGGGGGGGGGGGGGGGGGGGGGGGGGGGGGGGGGGGGCGGCAGGCGGCCGCTGCTGGGTGGGGGGGGGGGGGGGGGGGGGGGTAGAGGAGGGGGGAGGGTATGGAACATTTTTGGTAGGGGGGAGGGGGGGGGGAAAGAGAAAAAAATATAAATAGTAATTATCATCTGCTCCGCCCCCTGCCCCTTTTCTTTTTTGCGGGGCGTGGGGCGGAGGACGAGGGAAGGGGGGGGGGCAAGATGACAAATCTATAGGGCACTCTCTTTGGTTCTCATTACCCATAGTTTAGGTACAAGTAGCCTCCCCGTTCTTGCACCAATAGGTGGCGCTAGAGAGGGAGCTGCCTTCTCTACCTGGATGAGAGCCAATTTGCACATTTTTTTCCCCAGTCCACTGCCCCAACCAGCTAGACACACTGTAACAAGCCTATCAGATGTGTGAACAGGAATGGGACTCTAAAGGTTTCCGTTCACTGACAGCAAGCACATATCGTAAAACAGTGAGGAGCTGAAATACAAAGCAGACCCTGACGTGTGATAAATAGCGATAGGTGACCCTCAAGAGATTCGTTTTTCGAACATTTGTGAGGTTTGCCCATAAGTTTAGCTTCCGACCGAACTTGTTCTGTCCGAACAGGAAGTGCTATAATATCCTGGGTGCTATAATATCTATGACTTCACCTGCGGGTCTTGCATCATCTTCTCTGATGTCATGTCCCTGGGGTCAACCCTGAGCCTGTGATTGGGGATCAGAGGTCACATGGGATACATTGACATCATGACGGGTCAAAAAGTCATGGCGTCTACGCACTCCATCACAGGCGTTGGTGTTGAACCCTGGGGCACATGACATCAGAAAAGCTGCCAGAAGAGGTTGCGGATGAGGACTGGACACCCAGGAGAGGGGAGGGTCAGAGCTTATTTTGTACACATCTTCCATGGGCCTCCCCCTTGTTGTACTCTGGGGTCTGAAAAGACTCCAAAGTATAATGGTTCATGGATGGCAAACCCCAAAAATCTTTGTTCAGGCTTTGCTGATCCCTAGTAATAAAGAATGACCTCCTTGAAGACACTTACCTCTTCTTGAACTGGTACAGCGTGTGCCCAAGCCACAAAGTCCCAAACATCAGCATGAGGCTGAGCACGGCGGACTCCTTCCCGTGTTGTATATCATGGTCTCCGCCAGGCAGGATGGAGCTGTTCAGGGTGGAGTTGAATAAGGAGTCAGGAGGCAGGGTGACATTGAGGAAGGAGTCATTAGACCCCTTGGGATAACGTCCATATGAGCCAGGGGCGTCCAGGTAATACTTATTGAAAACTGTAAGTCAAAAAAAAAAAAAAAATAGATATCTATTTAGGCATGTTCCTTTAAATGCCATAGATTAAGTATATCACTGAACTCAATGTAACAGAGGTGGATAGAGCAGGGGCTATGCGTTTCTGTAAAGCCTGGGTGACCCTGTGGCTAAGGGTTGGGGGGGCATGAAACGCGCTGAAAGACTGATGACCACTATCCAATGCAGAGACTGAAACGTCTTTGTGATTTTAGATGATCTCTCTATTGGAAGGAGGGACTAAGACGTAAAACAGAGGAGAAGGCGAAAATAAAGATGTACTATGACGTCACTGGACTATGACAGGTCAGCCTGAAATGCGTAGATAATGTGATAATGGTTTGGTCACCATAGAGGAGCGATGATCTAACCTAGGAATAACAAGGACACAGGTGAACGGTGCATAATCCTGTAATAGACAATGGGCTTGGAGCGACGCGTTTCCTTCTGTCTTTCCTCTATGTGATGAATGGCGGCAATATTTGATGGCGACCACGTCGACACCTCAGGTGACAGCTACTAGCGATGAGACCATGAGGTGACCGTGCTTTGGGAAGCAGAGACTATAGCGCGTTGATAAAGATTGGTAGACGTAGGTCAGAGGTGTGCAAGGAGAGGCGGACGATGACATAGGTGGGCGATGTGAGGGTCTACATCTGTAGTAGACAATGGGCTCGGAGCGGCGCGTTTCCTTGTGTTTTTTCCTCTATGTGATGAGTGCAGTATCTGATGGAGACTGGTGAGAGCGAGGATGGCGGCTGCAGCAGAACAGGTGTCTGTTTTATGTGCAATGACCTCCGCTGCTGAATGGATCCAGATGTTTGCAGCTTCCTGCAGCTGTCGTCCCCCCCACCCCCCAACCAGCGGCACAACCAGGCAGAGATGTGCTAAGTAATGTGGAAACATCTGACCTGCCGTGTTATTTCAGGAGGACCTCTCTGTAAAGCGTCACAAATAAATCGCCATGTAATGTATTAGACACAGAAAAATAGATCCAGGGGTGTACAGAGAGCCCGAACCATAGCACAATGGGGCGCCACTCACATCACACCTCCACCCCAGGACTGGATCAATCCACGTACTATGGACATATGGTCAGCGTCCCCTTAACCCTGACATGACTGATAACAGAGAACAAGACTATGGCGGTTCTCAGCACTGGAGGCATATGATCATAGGAGGAATAGTAGTGATCTTTCTCAGCCTCATATACAGCACTCCATCGGGGATGACAACAGTGAGTCCTTCTCAGGCCCAAGGCGGCTGACAACAAGGAGCAATAGAGTACATTCCACATAGAAAGGGATATACAGTACAGTGCTTAAAGGGGTCGTCCAGGGAGTTAAAGGGTTTGTGATTACAGTTTCGACAGTCCTATAGCAGTGAATGGAGTGCCAGTCACATAAACGCACTGATGCTCCATTCACTAGAAGAAGGTATGGGTCCCCCGTTCTCCTAATCGCTGGGGGACCCTGCAGTCGGACCCCCAGCGATCGGACACTTATTCAAAAGGTCATTAATAGCACAACCCCTTTAACTTTACCTTCTTTCCTACAGCATTTTCTTCATGCTGGACCAGGGAAACCTGGGCTTGTTCCGACCCCAAGTCACGTTATCAAAACCAGCCCACGTCCCCCAAGTCACTCTACCCCCTCCTCTCCTGTTTGTATAGGTAGTTCCCTGTGAAATGGGGGCTGGCTTTACTATAGTAAAAAGTAAATTTAACTCCCCAGACAACCCCTTTAAAGCAGGAATTCTTGTTTTATGGCCTATGATTAGGATAGGCCATAAATATCTGATCGGTGGGGGGACAACAGCCAGCCTCAGCATGGACCAGCTGTGTGGGGAGGATTCCTATGCCTGATACTTGGCAATTGGCTCCGGGCCCTGTATAGTGACTGGGCACCAGTACTGTATCAAGCTCTTAGTGAAGTCAATAGGAGTCGAGCTGCAGTACCAGTACTTGGCCACTATACAGGGCATGGAGCCATCTGCTTCCGGCTCAGTGCCCTGTATAGCATGAGGACCAAATGCACCCCTGAAAAGCTGATCTGTGCAGGGGCAGTCTGTCCCCACCTTTCAGCTACGGATGGGCCATAAAGCAAACCCTTTAAGGCTTGGAGACCCTGGTAGAGGTCTATAAAAATTTCCCGCTCTCCCACCAGGTTTGGCTTGGCCTCGGAGACATATGACTCTACAATCTGTCAACATCTCGTATAAGTCAGAAAAACACGGCGTTATTTCCCAAGACCCCCGATAAGTTGCACATGACACCAAGATCAAGTGGCATTTATCCTGTTATTTACAGGGCGATGAAGCCCGGGTGCCTTATAATAGCTCAGCCCGTCACCAGACTGATCCCACATGTGGACATGGCGGGGAACGTGAGCGGCGTTATAAATACCGACTGACACAGGACTTACTTTTGATGATCCCTTTCAGCGCATCCAGCACAAAGGTTATGGATATAAAAAGTGCGATGATTTCTTCTGTTGACCTGAGAAAGGCAAAAACAACAATTCAGATGGGACACGACATACTGCTTTGTCACCGGGGTCGCTAACTTTACATACATAATAGGGTATAGGATGGAAAGGATAAATATGGCGGCCATGTGCAAAGCTGCTGTTTGCTTTAAATACCAAAAAGCTAAAAGGAAACCTTGTTATTCATGGAGGGTCTCATTAACATAATAATGATGGGGCTCACCTCTTACCTATGAATGTAGCCATGAACATAATAATGATGGGGCTCACCTCTTACCTATGCAGGGTCCCATGAACATGATAATGATGGGGCCCACCTCTTACCTATGGAAATTACCATGAACATAATAATGATGGGGCCCACCTCTTACCTATGGAAGTTACCATGAACATAATAATGATGGGGCTCACCTCTTACCTATGAAGGTAGCCATGAACATAATAATGATGGGGCTCACCTCTTACCTATGGAAGTTCCCATGAACATAATAATGATGGGGCCCACCTCTTACCTATGCAGGGTCCCATGAACATAATGATGGGGCTCACCTCTTACCTATGAATGTAGCCATGAACATAATAATGATGGGGCCCACCTTTTACCTATGGAAGTTCCCATAAACATAATGATGGTACTCACCTCTTAACTATGGAATGCCCTATGAACATAATAATGATGGGGCTCACCCCTTACCTATGGACCCATGAACATAATGATGGGGCTCACCTCTTCCTATAGAAGGTCCTATGAACATAATAATGATGGGGCTCACCTCTTACCTATGAATGTAGCCATGAACATGATAATGATGGGGCCCACCTCTTACCTATGGAAATTCCCATGAACATAATAATGATGGGGCTCACCTCTTACCTATGCAGGGTCCCATGAACATGATAATGATGGGGCCCACCTCTTACCTATGGAAATTACCATGAACATAATAATGATGGGGCCCACCTCTTACCTATGGAAGTTACCATGAACATAATAATGATGGGGCTCACCTCTTACCTATGAATGTAGCCATGAACATAATAATGATGGGGCTCACCTCTTACCTATGGAAGTTCCCATGAACATAATAATGATGGGGCCCACCTCTTACCTATGCAGGGTCCCATGAACATAATGATGGGGCTCACCTCTTACCTATGAATGTAGCCATGAACATAATAATGATGGGGCCCACCTTTTACCTATGGAAGTTCCCATAAACATAATGATGGTACTCACCTCTTAACTATGGAATGCCCTATGAACATAATAATGATGGGGCTCACCCCTTACCTATGGACCCATGAACATAATGATGGGGCTCACCTCTTCCTATAGAAGGTCCTATGAACATAATAATGATGGGGCTCACCTCTTACCTAAGGAGGGTCCTATGAACATAATAATGATGGGGCTCACCTCTTCCTATGGAAGGTCCCATGAATATAATAATGATGGGGCTCACCTCTTACCTATGAATGGACCCATGAACATAATAATGATGGGGCTCACCACTTACATATGGAGGGTCCCATGAACAAAATAATGATGGGGCCCACCTCTTACCTAAGGAGGGTCCTATGAACATAATAATGATGGGGCTCACCTCTTACCTAAGGAGGGTCCTATGAACATAATAATGATGGGGCTCACCTCTTCCTATGGAAGGTCCTATGAACATAATAATGATGGGGCCCACATCTTACCTAAGGAGGGTCCTATGAACATAATAATGATGGGGCTCACCTCTTGAAGAGCTTCATGAGCAGGCTACAATTGAAGAGAGAGTACAGGACCAGAAAACAGCTATTCCACAGCCCGGTCCAGGCATAGAAAGCTTTAAAGTCCAGGTTGTAGTCGTCACAGATACCACGGATAACTGCAGGAGAAGGAGGAGAATGGGGGTTATACTCCACTCACAGGTATACGGACTGGGGCGACAGCTGCAATAGAAGAGGTCAGTACCTCCTCCAATACATCGATAAATACACTTTAGGGGTTTGGTGTAGGGTAATACTCTTCTGGTTTGGGGTCCAAATGATTAAACTGAAATGGGCCCTCACATTGAGCCCCTCTGGGGCCTACCATATCATGAGCGTTGTCCTCATACCTACCATTGATATACAAAGCCAAGGGGGCCGTCGTCAGTAAAACCACCAGAGGTTGCCCAGAAAAGAGTGCGTATATCACACCTCCAATACACTGACCAACAATCGTCTTCTGCACGTCTGTAACGACAGTGGGAAATGAGGTTGAGTTCATTGTAGAAGTCGCTCACGGTAAATGCCATAACATTTCCATATCATAAGAGATCATAAGAAAAGCTTAAAACACGAGCAAAGAAATCCATCAATGAGAGATCGAGAGACTGAACCTAGAGACGGAGCAAGAGTCACTAATGGTGGAATCTCCAGGGAGAGGGACTCAAGGGGCAAATTTACACAAGAACAGGGGGGCAAAGATCGGGATCGGAACAAACAAGTGACATAAGGGAAAATGGAAGTGTTGTCCAACTCCCTGGTAGTCACCGACAGGGCTTACAGATTTGGCGCAGACTGACAAGTATCACACACATATGTACGCCAATTACTATTTACTACTAGGGGGTTGCACTTTTAGCCCTTAAGAGGATTTCCAACGTCTCAGAAAAAAGCTAATATAGTGTAAAATACTCACCTGATAAATTCTGTGCTGGTCCCACACTGGCGACATCCTCTGCCGGGTGCCATACTGGACAGGTGACTAAGACAGCCAATTTATGGTCTCAATGGTTATAAGCAAGCCATACAGATGTCAGCATCGTGGCCAGTGATTGGCCGCCTCAGTCACCTGCCAAGTAGGACAGCCCAAGTATACCCATTTTTTTTTTTTTTTCTGAGGAGATGGAAACCCCGTGTCACACAGGTAGGTGTAAGGTGCAGAGATATAATGGAACCACTATAGGATTACATGGGGTTGTCAGGCCGGGCATCCCTGTGCCATATATAGGGTGAAATCTGCAGCAATCCATGACAAACTTTGCTTGTAACACGTGTAGATTTGCAGTGCAATTGCAGTAAAGTCCACATGGAAAAAAATAGGCATCAAATTCATTCCCATGTGCATGTAGGGTATGGGCGGGTTCACACAGTCAGGTTTTCCAATGCAGTTTTTGAAGCCAAAATCTTGTGTGGAACAAAAAAGGAGCAAAGGAATTGATTTGCTTTTCAATCCACTCCTGGTTTCGGTTTCTAGAACTGCATCTGAAAACCTGAACGTGTGAACCCTACCCAAGAAGTACAACGTATAACACCAATGACACAGTCAAATCAATGGACGGGCTGTAAATGGATGCGACTGTCCTCTGCCGCCACTAGGGGCGCTGATCTGTCTGTTTACCAGTCAGACTGCCTTGTTTACACAAGCGAGCGTTTAGCGAAGCGAAGGATCAATACCCAGTAACAGACTGCCCTTTGTACACATCAATATATATATCTAATTATACAGTCCATTAATGTCTGACCCCCGACCTCATGACTATTCTGACAATTTACAATCTATAGCTGATAAACGCTGCAAACTGCTTTCCTTACCATGTGTCGATATCAATTTCATAACTTATACTCTAGTCACAACCTAAGCTGCATTGGATGTCAGCATCCTGCTGTCCTATGCAATTGTATTGTATGGGGATACGGAAAACTTATCCTATAGGTTCTACCGCTGACTGTATCTGATCCAGATTTGGGCGCTAAATAAACAGCGTGCATGTTCCATATATAACCATCTGAAGGGTTGTAATGTACTGTACTAAATTGTGGAAGACTATGGCACAAAACCAGCAGGGGGCAGTCATGAGATGCAAATGTCAATGGACTTCGAGCCAACAAGAAAGCAGTAGAATGCTTAGTGCAGCTCTAGATGTGACTGGAGCATAAGACGTGATGTAACTAAGAAACTAAGAATAGTATATGCAAAGTTACTCAATGTCAAATGTAAATTGATCCTGTTCATACTAGGATACACTACCCGCCTACCACCTTAGAACCTCTCGCCATCTCCACCTCTTTACATCCTTCAATAGGCGCCACTCCACCGTTTTCGGACCAGTTGGAATTTTTTTGCCAGCCCCCACCGTTCCTGAGCAATGATTTGTATTACTCTCAGCACAATTAGTCAGCCTACTGTAAGGTGGGCGGTGCTAGGCTGCAGCAGATAGTCTAGGACCGCCCACCTGCCAGTAGAGAGCCTAACTGGGTGCTAAAACTAACAAATGATTGCTCAGGAACGGCAGGGGCTACAGATAAAATTCCAACTGTGCCGGAATCAGTGGAGTGTTGCCTATTAAAGGATGCAAAGAATTGGAGCTGGTGGAGGTGGTGAAAAATCCCCTTTAAGACCAGATATCTGTGCAATTCTTCCTCAATCAGTAAGGAACACGGTATGGCTGACTTCCTTAGTGATGAAGGAGGCAGCACTGTTGGGGAATAAGCAGCTGCGAAACTTACTCAACAACCTTGAGAATCGTGACCAAGTAGACACTGGCTGTGATCTACAAGAGCCCTGGAGGCTCCTCCACTTGCCTGGATTCAGAGACATATCATCTACAAGGAAAAGTCTTACACCTCAAGTCTCAAGTATCAGAAGGCTACAAAAAAATTAAATTAGAGTCTGCTCAATGGGTGGACCATGGTGGAAATCAACAAGTCAATGGAAGATCAAGATCAAGAGTCATCTAACAAGGAGCACACTCGAAATCCAGGCAAGCCACTGGTCTACACCTGTACACAGTCACCACAAAGGAGGCAATGTCTACACGTCCACTCATCTCAGCAGTAGAGAAGTAAGTAGCACCGATGCTACCCACCTGTTTAATCTCTTCCAAGTTGATAGTTGCAAAACAAATGATCTTCAAAGAAAATCTTACCAATCACCCCGCCAGTGCTTTCATCATTCAATGAGCCAAAGGCGATTGAGGGCAGGAGGCATGCAAAGTACAAGAAAATCATAGTTGTAATGTACTTTCCGATGGCCTTGTTATTTCCGATAATACCTGTGGAAGAGAGCAGAGCGACAAAGCCTGGAATTACTGCTGGGTCCGTTCTCGGAGCTGCTTATTAGATGGGATGGTTATGGGAGATAGGAGGCCCGGAAGGTGGTCATTTGTCACGGAGCCCAAAAGACTTTCATTATAGGGCGCGGAGAAATGGAGAGAGAGCGGAAGAACTAATACAACTGATCTGAAATAGGCAGGAGATCGCTGCGGACAGGTGGGAGACAGGCGGAAGATATAGTATATAAAAAACAATACAGGAGATAAGAAATAGGCGGGAGGACCAGGGGCGGAGAGGCGGGAGGACCAGGGGCGGAGAGGCGGGAGGACCAGGGGCGGAGAGGCGGGAGGACCAGGGGCGGAGAGGCGGGAGGACCAGGGGCGGAGAGGCGGGAGGACCAGGGGCGGAGAGGCGGGAGGACCAGGGGCGGAGAGGCGGGAGGACCAGGGGCGGAGAGGCGGGAGGACCAGGGGCGGAGAGGCGGGAGGACCAGGGGCGGAGAGGCGGGAGGACCAGGGGCGGAGAGGCGGGAGGACCAGGGGCGGAGAGGCGGGAGGACCAGGGGCGGAGAGGCGGGAGGACCAGGGGCGGAGAGGCGGGAGGACCAGGGGCGGAGAGGCGGGAGGACCAGGGGCGGAGAGGCGGGAGGACCAGGGGCGGAGAGGCGGGAGGACCAGGGGCGGAGAGGCGGGAGGACCAGGGGCGGAGAGGCGGGAGGACCAGGGGCGGAGAGGCGGGAGGACCAGGGGCGGAGAGGCGGGAGGACCAGGGGCGGAGAGGCGGGAGGACCAGGGGCGGAGAGGCGGGGAGGACCAGGGGCGGAGAGGCGGGAGGACCAGGGGCGGAGAGGCGGGGAGGACCAGGGGCGGAGAGGCGGGAGGACCAGGGGAGGAGAGGCAGGAGGGACCAGGGGAGGAGAGGCGGGAGGACCAGGGGAGGAGAGGCGGGAGGGACCAGGGGCGGAGAGGCGGGGAGGGACCAGGGGCGGAGAGGCGGGAGGACCAGGGGGGTAGACAGGCGGGAGGACCAGGGGTAGACAGGCGGGAGGACCAGGGGGGTAGACAGGCGGGAGGACCAGGGGGGTAGACAGGCGGGGAGGACCAGGGGTAGACAGGCAGGAGGACCAGGGGTAGACAGGCGGGAGGACCAGGGGGGTAGACAGGCGGGGAGGACCAGGGGGGTAGACAGGCGGGAGGACCAGGGGGGTAGACAGGCGGGAGGACCAGGGGGGTAGACAGGCGGGAGGACCAGGGGGGTAGACAGGCGGGAGGACCAGGGGGGTAGACAGGCGGGAGGACCAGGGGGGTAGACAGGCGGGAGGACCAGGGGTAGACAGGCGGGAGGACCAGGGGTAGACAGGCGGGAGGACCAGGGGTAGACAGGCGGGAGGACCAGGGGTAGACAGGCGGGACATCAGACAGGCATGCGGGAGATACAGTGTAAAACTAATACAATAGATATGAAATAGGGAGAAGGCCGGAGCAGGCAGGCAGATCGGGAAAGACAGGCAGGAGATAGTGTCTACAAAAATAACACAAGATATATATGAAACAGTCGAGAGATCGGGACAGGCACATGCCATATTGGGGAGGACACACAAAATCTATAGTTAGAGCTGTCATAAAAGTAAGAACTCTTTGCACTCTCTCCATTGGGGTCTGACATTTATCTAAGCCACAATTATAGACATAACACAATATAAGTGACATAATAACACAAACACTTGTCCTGTTCACATCATTTACCAAGAATATAAAGTGAACATGTACAGTGCAAAAGAGAAAAAGTAAGTGAACCCCTGATTTTATAACTTGAGTGACAATCTCCCATCTGTCTCTCCCATTACAGCTGCTCTTACATTCTTCTTGTAAAATGTGCTACACCTCCGAATTCATTGTAACCTCAACAATTACAAGACGTCCAGACCCTTAGGCTGCAAAGATGCCCAAACCATGATCCCCCTCTTTTCTGTTATTTTTCGGACTCCTGTGGGATTTCTCTCACGTCTTTCAGGATTACTATCTGTGCTCTTCGAGGGATATCATCAGGATGCCCATTCCTGGTTTTCCAGAATTTACTCCCGTTTTCAATAATTTGTCTCCTATGGATTGATGTACTCCAGTTCTTTAGCTTTTGAAGCAATTTCCATCACCATGTGTCTTTATAACAAGCCTGCTTAATCCAGTTTGCCTTGAGGCCTGCCTCACAATAACCAATCTGTCTTCAGAAGAATAGATTTGTCAGTAACCAGGCGGTATCTGCCTTTATTCAATGGACAACGCACATGTGATACCCACACTTCCGATCTAATCTCCCTAAATGAAACACTAGTCCTTGGAGAGGTCAAGGTTCACTTACCCTTTCTCTCTGTACAGTGACAAGTTACTCAATGTGCTCAATAAAGGATATGTGAGGCCATCTTTAAATGCGAAAAATCACAACCAAGGAAGTTTATTGCAGTCAACCAGCTGGATCGTGTAAAATAGTGACATGAAAGAGCGGAGCGTCCCATTAGGGGGTCACATGAGTCATTTAATGACACGCAGAGCTCAATGTGCTCATGTCTCAGGGGTGAGTATTATAGGAATATAATACTGTAAGTGCATATGAAGGGTTTGAAAAGCCAGAGGGATAAACTACGCCATTAGGTATTAAATGGAGACAGGTAGAGAGGAATCGTTGCGGGAGCCTATTACCGCTGTTATCTGACTGTAGTGACAGCTTCTTGACCCATTTCATACAGAACAAGCCGTACCCTAGAACAGAGCCGCTTATAGCTGTAACTAGGTCATATCATTACTGCCGGGGTAAAAGATGATGCTTTGTTTAAGTTTTATCTGCAGGTCTTATATTAAATAAGTAACAGCAAGAAAAAAAAAATGTTTTTGGAAAGGAACGGAGTAAAAAAAAAAAAAAAAAAAAAAATAAAGTAAAAACCAAGTGTCCTTGCTCTGGCCACCAAAGCAAGACTACCACTTCCAGCGGCTGTCCTGAGTATATCAGATATAAAGCCCTTATTTGTCCCATATACATGACTGGGACAGGAAGGTGGCCGGGGCTCCCTCCCGCTAGGCACCAGAAAGGTGGCCGGGGCTCCCTCCCGCTAGGCACCAGAAAGGTGGCCGGGGCTCCCTCCCGCTAGGCACCAGAAAGGTGGCCGGGGCTCCCTCCCGCTAGGCACCAGAAAGGTGGCCGGGGCTCCCTCCCGCTAGGCACCAGAAAGGTGGCCGGGGCTCCCTCCCGCTAGGCACCAGAAAGGTGGCCGGGGCTCCCTCCCGCTAGGCACCAGAAAGGTGGCCGGGGCTCCCTCCCGCTAGGCACCAGAAAGGTGGCCGGGGCTCCCTCCCGCTAGGCACCAGAAAGGTGGCCGGGGCTCCCTCCCGCTAGGCACCAGAAAGGTGGCCGGGGCTCCCTCCCGCTAGGCACCAGAAAGGTGGCCGGGGCTCCCCTCCCGCTAGGCACCAGAAAGGTGGCCGGGGCTCCCTCCCCGCTAGGCACCAGAAAGGTGGCCGGGGCTCTCTTACTCTAAGCATTTCAGAAAATTGTTCAGAGCTCCACTAGGCACCTCCAAGGTAGTATGGCATCCTATTGACCTCTAAAATATCCAGAGCACTTACCCGCTAGGCAACACCAAGGTCACCAGTGCACTCTAAGCAGCTACAAAGTGTTTGGAGCTCCCTCTCCATAGGAACCTCCAAGGACGTCTGGCATCTCTTCCCCTTACCTCCAGGATATACAAAGCTCCTAGTCACCACTAAGGTGGTCGAAGCACTCTCCCACTAGGCACCACCAAGGTGAGCAGTGCACTCTTCCTCTAAGCATATTTGTGGCTCCTTCTACCTAGGCACCTGGGATCTCTTCCCCTAGAAACTTCGATGTCCAAGTCTCCAGCTTCCTACTCACTTCTAAGGTGACCAAAGCACTCTCCTGCTAGGAACCACCAAGATGATCCATACTGTACTAGGTACCTCCAAGCTGACCACTTTTACTTATGCAAAGTTGCTGACTTCTTCAGTGCCAGCTTGTAGACCCCTTAAGTGAATTAAATAACCTACGCAAAACTATGGATAAGACCAAATTCTAAATTAAAAAGAAAACACCTTACCGTCCGTGAAATCCAGAGGGTAGACGGGCAGCCTACGTGCAATATCATCGAAAACTCCCTTTCCCACATTGAGAAATTCTTGTAGCTGTAAAACGGAAAGAGTAAGTTTAAGGGTCTCATCAAGATGACCTCACAAACCATGTTACTGGTGAGACCCCATCATGGTGGTGGTAACACGACCTGGGCGCCACGTAATATGAAATAATGAGTGTAAAGGAGAACACTGGATAAGCTGACCACTGATCGGAGGTAACCAACTCTACTGGTCAGAAAATCAGGACTTAGGGGTTGTCCAGTCTTAAGAAGTGGTCATAACACAGGATTAAATGGCAAAATATATTAGAAAGTGGCCAATATTGGGAGCATTCTTCTACTGGATAAAAACATACATTATGTCTGCTATACGTAGCCCCATGGCTTACGGCCTATTAGAGAATTTGGGGTAAGAAGAGGAGGGGCAGAGCAATGGAATCCCATACATTTTGCTAGAAGCCAAAGCAGTACGTCCAAAGTAACTAAAATGGACGATTCAAAATGGACAACCCCTTTAAAGGGAGTGTCACCACCACCCAGTATATCAACCCAGCCCGGCAGATAAATAGGTTAGGGTCACCTGACTCAAACAGTGTTTTCCCCATGTGACTCGCTGCCTCGGTTGCAGAGATATCGCTGTTTTTGTCAACATGCAAATGAGCGCTTTGGAGCAATGGCAGTGCCCTTGTTATTCTAAACAGCTAACTTGCATATTGACAAAATGGCGATATTTTGGCAACAGAGGCAGCGATTTACAAGGAGAAAAGAATGTTTGAGTCAGGTGACCCTAACCTATCTATCTGTGGGGTAGATTGATACGCTGGGTTCTGGTGACACTCCCTTTAAGGGCCCACAAACCTAGAATATACTCATCCGTCCCTTTGGCTAAGGCCACACGTTCAGGTAATTTTCTAGTAGTGGAGCTGCTCCAGAGGACCTTGGAGCGTAAGGAGCGTGCCAGGAAACAGTGCAGGGATCAAGCAATGAGGCACGGAATGAAATGAGTTATAGGGGATGTATAGGACTGAAAAAGGGTGAACTGCAATACCACACACATAACCTGTAAAACTATTCAGGACTCTAGGAAAGATGAGATGGAGTCACTGTGATCACCGATCAAGCAATGGTTACCCTTACTCAAGCAGTAAACACTAATGTGCAGATAGACAAGCATCACAAATCTACGACAGGAGTCATAACCTGAATACTATAGGCAAGTAGCAACACAGAGGCGATAATGGCTCCCCGCAGGGCATCAGGGAGAGGGTTATGTATATGCTGGCAGCCTCGTGGATGAAGGCGGTGTAAGGAGCGGCGTGGTACGGCAGGAAGCATTACAGAATACAGAGATAGAGGGAAGCACAAGAGGCCAAGGCAAGAAAATAACAGTGTGCAGCATATAAGGCCTGTCCACATGTAGTGCCGGGGGCCGCCTGGTGCTTGTAGCAGAGAAGTTACAGAACCATAGCTATAAGGGCCAGAGTCCCATCCAAAGGGGGCAGTAATGTACTAATAGCATCGACTATAGAGGTGCAGAATTTATGTTCTTGTACATAGGAGGTAGTATTATAGTAGTTATATTCTTGTACATAGGAGCAGTATTATAGTAGTTATATTCTTGTACATAGGAGCAGTATTATAGTAGTTATATTCTTGTACATAGGAGTAGTATTATAGTAGTTATATTCTTGTACATAGGAGCAGTATTATAGTAGTTATATTCTTGTACATAGGGGCAGTATTATAGTAGTTATATTCTTGTACATAGGATGTAGTATTATAGTAGTTATATTCTTGTACATAGGAGCAGTATTATAGTAGTTATATTCTTGTACATAGGGGTAGTATTATAGTAGTTATATTCTTGTACATAGGAGCAGTATTATAGTAGTTATATTCTTGTACATAGGAGCAGTATTATAGTAGTTATATTCTTGTACATAGGAGCAGTATTATAGTAGTTATATTCTTGTACATAGGAGCAGTATTATAGTAGTTATATTCTTGTACATAGGAGCAGTATTATAGTAGTTATATTCTTGTACATAGGAGTAGTATTATAGTAGTTATATTCTTGTACATAGGAGCAGTATTATAGTAGTTATATTCTTGTACATAGGGGCAGTATTATAGTAGTTATATTCTTGTACATAGGATGTAGTATTATAGTAGTTATATTCTTGTACATAGGAGCAGTATTATAGTAGTTATATTCTTGTACATAGGGGTAGTATTATAGTAGTTATATTCTTGTACATAGGAGCAGTATTATAGTAGTTATATTCTTGTACATAGGAGCAGTATTATAGTAGTTATATTCTTGTACATAGGAGCAGTATTATAGTAGTTATATTCTTGTACATAGGAGTAGTATTATAGTAGTTATATTCTTGTACATAGGAGCAGTATTATAGTAGTTATATTCTTGTACATAGGGGCAGTATTATAGTAGTTATATTCTTGTACATAGGATGTAGTATTATAGTAGTTATATTCTTGTACATAGGAGCAGTATTATAGTAGTTATATTCTTGTACATAGGGGTAGTATTATAGTAGTTATATTCTTGTACATAGGAGCAGTATTATAGTAGTTATATTCTTGTACATAGGAGCAGTATTATAGTAGTTATATTCTTGTACATAGGAGCAGTATTATAGTAGTTATATTCTTGTACATAGGAGCAGTATTATAGTAGTTATATTCTTGTACATAGGAACAGTATTATAGTAGTTATATTCTTGTACATAGGAGCAGTATTATAGTAGTTATATTCTTGTACATAGGAGCAGTATTATAGTAGTTATATTCTTGTACATAGGAGCAGTATTATAGTAGTTATATTCTTGTACATAGGAGCAGTATTATAGTAGCTATATTCTTGTACATAGGAGCAGTATTATAGTAGTTATATTCTTGTACATAGGAGATAGTATTATAGTAGTTATATTCTTGTACATAGGGGCAGTATTATAGTAGTTATATTCTTGTACATAGGAGTAGTATTATAGTAATTATATTCTTGTACATAGAGGTAGTATTATAGTAGTTATATTCTTGTACATAGGAGCAGTATTATAGTAGTTATATTCTTGTACATAGGAGGCAGTATTATAGTAGTTATATTCTTGTACATAGGAGCAGTATTATAGTAGTTATATTCTTGTACATAGGAGGTAGTATTATAGTAGTTATATTCTTGTACATAGGGGACAGTATTATAGTAGTTATATTCTTGTACATAGGAGCAGTATTATAGTAGTTATATTCTTGTACATAGGAGGCAGTATTATAGTAGTTATATTCTTGTACATAGGAGCAGTATTATAGTAGTTATATTCTTGTACATAGGAGGGCAGTATTATAGTAGTTATATTCTTGTACATAGGAGGTAGTATTATAGTAGTTATATTCTTGTACATAGGAGCAGTATTATAGTAGTTATATTCTTGTACATAGGAGGGCAGTATTATAGTAGTTATATTCTTGTACATAGGAGGTAGTATTATAGTAGTTATATTCTTGTAAATAGGAGCAGTATTATAGTAGTTATATTCTTGTACATAGGAGGAAGTATTATAGTAGTTATATTCTTGTACATAGAAGGTAGTATTATAGTAGTTATATTCTTGTACATAGGAGCAGTATTATAGTAGTTGTATTCTTGTACATAGGAGGCAGTATTATAGTAATTATATTCTTGTACATAGGAGGCAGTATTATAGTAGTTATATTCTTGTACATAGGAGGTAGTATTATAGTAGTTATGTTCTTGTACATAGGGGCAGTATTATAGTAGTTATATTCTTGTACATAGGGGGCAGTATTATAGTAGTTATATTCTTGTACATAGGAGGTAGTATTATAGTAGTTATATTCTTGTAGACAGGGGCAGTATTATAGTAGTTATATTCTTGTACATAGGAGTAGTATTATAGTAGTTATATTCTTGTACATATTAGGCAGTATTATAGTAGTTATATTCTTGCACATAGGAGCAGTATTATATTAGCTATATTCTTGTACATAGCAGCAGTATTATAGTAGTTATATTCTTGTACATAGGGGCAGTATTATAGTAGTTATATTCTTGTACATAGGGGCAGTATTATAGTAGTTATAATCTTGTACATAGGAGCAGTATTATAGTAGTTATATTCTTGTACATAGGAGCAGTATTATAGTAGTTATTTTCTTGTACATAGGAGCAGTATTATAGTAGTTATATTCTTGTACATAGGAGCAGTATTATAGTAGTTATTTTCTTGTACATAGGAGCAGTATTATAGTAGTTATATTCTTGTACATAGGAGGTAGTATTATAGTAGTTATATTCTTGTACATAGGAGCAGTATTATAGTAGTTATATTCTTGTATATAGGAGGCAGTATTATAGTAGTTATATTCTTGTACATAGGAGCAGTATTATAGTAGTTATATTCTTGTACATAGGAGCAGTATTATAGTAGTTATATTCTTGTATATAGGAGGTAGTATTATAGTAGTTATATTCTTGTACATAGGGGCAGTATTATAGTAGTTATATTCTTGTACATAGGAGCAGTATTATAGTAGTTATATTCTTGTACATAGGAGCAGTATTATAGTAGTTATATTCTTGCACATAGGAGCAGTATTATATTAGCTATATTCTTGTACATAGCAGCAGTATTATAGTAGTTATATTCTTGTACATAGGAGGCAGTATTATAGTAGTTATATTCTTGTACATAGTAGTATTATAGTAGTTATATTCTTGTACATAGTAGTATTATAGTAGTTATATTCTTGTACATAGGAGCAGTATTATAG
Organism: Leptodactylus fallax; assembly: GCA_947044405.1. NCBI lineage: Eukaryota > Metazoa > Chordata > Amphibia > Anura > Leptodactylidae > Leptodactylus > Leptodactylus fallax. Next base: position 1,195,295 of record CAMRHE010000434.1, read on the forward strand.
TAGTTATATTCTTGTACATAGGAGCAGTATTATAGTAGTTATATTCTTGTACATAGGAGCAGTATTATAGTAGTTATATTCTTGTATATAGGAGGCAGTATTATAGTAGTTATATTCTTGTACATAGGAGCAGTATTATAGTAGTTATATTCTTGTACATAGGAGCAGTATTATAGTAGTTATATTCTTGTATATAGGAGGCAGTATTATAGTAGTTATATTCTTGTACATAGGAGCAGTATTATAGTAACTATATTCTTCTACATAGAAGCAGTATTATAGCAGTTATATTCTTGTACAACGCTAACTTTCCCTCACTGACCCTCCCTGTCTTATTTTAGCATGAGACAGAGGGTCAGTGAAGAAACATGACAGGCCCATAATATGCCACCTCTGAGACAAACTACTAGCCAGTCCCCGGTGACTAATATGGACAAGCTGGCTCGTGGCTCTGAGACACAGACCAGAAGACAGAAGAAGGAGTTGTGGCAGACCTGCCTGGAAGGCCCAGCTCTTGGAACCAGTAGCAAATCCTCCAGGAGAAAAGGCAAAGAATAGAAAGAGAAGACACATGAACCAGCAATAACCAAAACGTGCAAAGAAAGCAAAAAAGGCTAAAGTTCACATCACTGCAATGTTACAACCCATAGAACCATAGGGAAGACTACCTAAAACTACAGTATTAAAAGCAGAACTTTTTTGCATAGAAATTTTAAAAATTCACAAGTTATATGCCAATGTATAGTCAATGGGGAACTGTGTGTTTGCAGGCCTCGGGGGGTAGAAGGCACCGCACTACAAGGAGGGAGACCTTGGGGGTAGAAGGCGCTGCACTGCGGGGAGGAAGGCCTTGGGGACGGGGAAAAAAAAATAAAGGCTGGGGCTTAAATGGGGCAGTGTTGTCTATTTGTTAGAGTATAGACCATAGGGGACTGAGAAGCCAGCACTGGAGGTAGACATTTACCTTTAGAGGTTTGTGGCTGTGAACTTTGTGGCCATCGCTCACTGAAGCATGCCTGTTGACTACTGTCAGGAGGTGCCTCTGGTGAACCAACGCCTCCTTAAACTCCTCCTCTGTTTTGGTCTCTAGAAGTTTCTGTCTGAACGCAATGTCTGAAAACATAGTTGCAAACGTCCTTCCAACTTCTGTAGCGGTTTTGGTACTTTTCTAAGAAGGAAAAAGAAAGTAACAGCAAGTGAAGGGGAGAAGTTGTAGAGCCAAGACTAGAATTGAGTATCTAGATTGGCGCAGGGTCACCGCTGCCCAGAGAGCCCTGGTATCTGTCCTGACCTTCTTAGTGTGGACACTGGACTCACCATTTTGGGGGGAGCCAGCACAAGAATGACGAACCGCACTTCGCACGAGTTCTCTCCCCAATTCTGCGGCCTCTCCAGTCGGCTGATACAAACATGTCGTCTCTGAAGTGACTTTATAGTGCAACTGCCAGGGGAAAGAGTAGAACCGCACATTAACAATACTGCAAAGCATTATGGGACAGACACAAATATACATATAACATTCATCAAATCTGCGGTATCTACGCGTATACAGTGAGTAACTATATAGATCGGTGCATACACATATGTATAAATGTGTGCATATATCTGTAGGGATGTGGCTAAAGGGTTGCAGTGGTAGCGTTCACTCTGTAAATGTGTATGTAGCCAAGTATCCATAGGCGTCTGTATAGAATTGTATGCATTTAAGTAGATACAGAGGAGTATATATGTGTATGCAGCCAAGTATATATAGGTGAGTGTAGAGATGTGTATGCAGATAAAGACGCAGATGAGTGTCTGCAGCTATGTACAGATGTGCATATAGATGTGCAAAGATTTGTGTACAGTATGTGTGCGTGCAGCAATGTATGTATAGATGTGTGTACAGCAAGTGTGTGCAGCCATGTATAGATGTGTACAGCATGTGTGCGTGCAGCCATGTATAGATGTGTACAGCATGTGTGCGTGCAGCCATGTATAGATGTGTACAGCATGTGTGCGTGCAGCCATGTATAGATGTGTACAGCATGTGTGCGTGCAGCCACGTATAGATGTGAATACAGTATGTGTGTGCAGCCATGTATAGATGTGAATACAGTATGTGTGTGCAGCCACGTATAGATTTGTGTACAGTATGTGCGCATGCAGCCATGTATGTATGTATGTATGTATAGATGTGTACACAGTATGTGTGCGTGCAGCCATGTATAGATGTGTACACAGTATGTGTGCGTGCAGCCATGTATAGATGTGTGTACAGTATGTGTGCGTGCAGCCATGTATAGATGTGTGTACAGTATGTGTGCGTGCAGCCATGTATAGATGTGTGTACAGTATGTGTGCGTGCAGCCATGTATAGATGTGTACACAGTATGTGTGCGTGCAGCCATGTATAGATGTATATACAGTATGTGTGCGTGCAGCCATGTATAGATGTGTACACAGTATGTGTGCGTGCAGCCATGTATAGATGTGTGTACAGTATGTGTGCGTGCAGCCATGTGTAGATGTGTATACAGTATGTGTGCATGCAGCCATGTATAGATGTGTGTACAGTATGTGTGCGTGCAGCCATGTATAGATGTGTGTACAGTATGTGTGCGTGCAGCCATGTATGTGTGTACAGCATGTGTGCGTGCAGCCATGTATAGATGTGTGTACAGCATGTGTGCGTGCAGCCATGTATAGATGTGAATACAGTATGTGCGTGCAGCCATGTATAGATGTGAATACAGTATGTGCGTGCAGCCACGTATAGATCTGTGTACAGTATGTGCGCATGCTGACATGTATGTATGTATGTATGTATGTATAGATGTGTACACAGTAAGTGCGTGCAGCCATGTAAAGATGTGTGTACAGCATGTGTGCGTGCAGCCATGTAGAGATGTGTATACAGTATGTGTGCGTGCTGCCATGTATGTATGTATAGATGTGTACACAGTATGTAAGCGTGCAGCCAAGTATAGATGTGTATACAGTATGTGTGCGTGCAGCCATGTATGTGTGTACAGCATGTGTGCGTGCAGCCATGTATAGATGTGTGTACAGCATGTGTGCGTGCAGCCATGTATAGATGTGAATACAGTATGTGTGTGCAGCCACGTATAGATCTGTGTACAGTATGTGCGCATGCTGACATGTATGTATGTATGTATGTATGTATAGATGTGTACACAGTAAGTGCGTGCAGCCATGTAAAGAAGTGTGTACAGCATGTGTGCGTGCAGCCATGTATAGATGTGTGTACAGTATGTGTGCGTGCTGCCATGTATGTATGTATGTATAGATGTGTACACAGTATGTAAGCGTGCAGCCAAGTATAGATGTGTATACAGTATGTGTGCGTGCTGCCATGTATGTATGTATGTATAGATGTGTACACAGTATGTAAGCGTGCAGCCATGTATAGATGTGTGTACAGTATGTGTGCGTGCAGCCATGTGTAGATGTGTATACAGTATGTGTGCATGCAGCCATGTGTAGATGTGTATACAGTATGTGTGCATGCAGCCATGTATAGATGTGTACAGTATGTGTGCGTGCAGCCATGTATGTGTGTACAGCATGTGTGCGTGCAGCCATGTATAGATGTGTATACAGTATGTGTGCATGCAGCCATGTGTAGATGTGTATACAGTATGTGTGCATGCAGCCATGTATAGATGTGTATACAGTATGTGTGCGTGCTGCCATGTACATATGTATGTACATACTGTATGTGTGTATGTATACTGTTTATATGTATGTCCTGTGTATGCATGGTGTGTGTGAGTGTCAGACGGATGCGTGCAGGACGTCTGAATGAGCGCATTGTTCCCCGCAGACTTAAACAATTAACGTGTAAGCAGATCCACATGGGGCGCCTCACTTGTGAATGGCTTTCTGATGGACTCTGATAGTTAGATGACTCGGCTCATACAGTTAACAATTTGGCTGGCGTACAGAAGGCCGCTGCAGGATCCGGGATACCAGGACATACACATGTGCTCTAAAAACATCCAACTGCCTGCCATAGACTGAAATATTGGTCACATCAGGAAAGATAAGGAAACAATATGGCCATGGAATGTGTATATGTCACTCAGGCTTCTAGGATGTGAGAGATGAGCAGTGTGGACAATCCTGTGGCACCGCTTATCTCAGGGTGAACACCTTATCACTGGAGTATCTGCTATGTCTATACACTGAGCGCACAGCTCACACATGACTGTTCGCCACTATGTCAGTGTATAACGCCTCCACCCGCGCCGCACTTTCACAGTATATCCTGGTCTCGCCATCTTGTAAGTAAACATTACGTCCCGGTTGTATCAGATCTTACACGTACAATAATAAACAGGAAGCTTGTACTTCCCACAATCCAGCGGCAAACAGAACCTGAAAAAAAAATCCTCTCTCATTGTTTAGACTATAGAATGCCCTAAGGGTTAGAAAATGAGGATAAAATATTTCATGCTAACAGGAGTGAATGGGTTAATGCCACTAATTTTGGTGGTCTAGTCTAGTGGCTAACTTCTTGGGGGTCTGGGGTATATGAAAGGGCTCGTGTTTTATTACTTGGTGGTCTCAGGTAGAAGAGGAGGTTATTACCTGGTGGCCTAGAGGAAGACTTAATATCTTGTTTTATTTTATATTATGGAGTCTATATATGTTCCCAGGTGGTCTAGTGTAAATAGGAGGTTTATACTTAAGGGTCTAGAATATATGAACATGGTTAGTATACAATCCCTCATGGCCAAGCAATAATAGGGGGTTTATAGAAAAGGGTCTACACTATATTAAGGGTGTTAATATATTATTCCCTGGTGGTCTAGTGTACACAAAAAGGACATACATGGAGGTCCTTGATATTTGAAAGGCTTAATATTTTATTCAAGAGTGGACTTAAGGGTTATTTCCCAATAGTTTAGGGTATATTAGGGGTTAATACATTTTCCCTGCTGGCCTAGAGTAAATGAGGGGTTACAGTAAAACTGTTGACATAAGGGCTAGTGTAAAAAGAGGTTTATACATGAGGGCCTAGACCATATCAAGGGAGTTAAAGGGGTTGTCACTCAACCACCACACTCCTTCCCCGATTTCACAGACATTTAACTGTGCTACGGGGTCTGACTTTACTATAGTAGATCGGGGGGCAGATTGCTCACTCCAATCAAGTAACATGTCTGGAACCCCCGAGTCCTCCTCCGTCATCATCATCCTCCTCCCCTGGTGGCCTACTATAAATAAGAGCTTGTAGATAAGTATCTAAACTATACTAAGGGGTTAATATATTATTCCCTGGTGGACTAGTATGAACTGGAGAGTTATATATGGGGTCTAGGATATATGAAGGGTTTAATATATTATTCCCTGGTGGTCTAGTGTAAACAGGAGGGTTATATATGTGGTCTAGGATACATGAAGGGTTTAATATATTATTCCCTGGTGGTCTAGTGTAAACAGGAGGGTTATATATGTGGTCTAGGATACATAAAGGGCTTAATATATTATTCCCTGGTATCCTAGTGTAAATTAGAGGGTTGTATATGGGGTCTAATACATATGGAGGGGACTAATATTATTCCCTGGTGGTCTAGTGTAAAGGCGAAGGGGACTGTACGCACAGTAGTCTTGGATATATTAAGGGTTTAATATACATGTCCCTGGTGGCCTAGTATAAAATGGAGGGTTTATTTCTGGTGGTTACTCAAATACCCCGGCTCCAGTGATCTGTGCACATCTCATTGCACTTCCTTTCGTGATCCTACAGATCATTGCAGGGCGCGGACAGGAAAGTAAGTGCGACTATAAGTGGCTGTAGCCTTCATCCATAACAGAGCCGATGATAAGGTAGTGGTCGGAGGTGCCGCCATGTTGGTCCCCAGTTCTGTGGATAACTGTAACACTGAACACAAACGTCCTAGACCCTTACTCACATTATACAGAGCCAGGACTGCTGGTACTGAACGCCTGTGGCTGTGGCCGTCACCCCTTGAATGGTGTCAGAGAGCAGATGTACTGTAAGAAAGAAGAGAGAAAAATACATGATACAGAACTACAACCACCGGCCCTCCCTGCCCCGTACTACAGGCCCGCAGGATGAATGCTACATTGTACATATGACAGGACTTTATTATGTAAGGTTTTTGGCCGGGATTTCTGGAAGTATTTACACTGCTCGCTCAGGACACAACTTCTCAGCTGCGGAAGGAAGAAGTGTCAGAAGAGGGAGAGCTGGAACTCCCTATACAAGGGGTCTCCGCAGCTGTGAGCAAAGCGGGAGCCCTCCTACTACGTGACTGCAGGGGGCAACAAGACGGACTGAAACGTACAGCAGCAGCCCCTTCATGGCCCTCCCACTCTGGGCTCGGTGCAGGGGATATTTTTATTTTGGGAATGTCTATTTATAATATGATAATGATACGAGATCGTGCCAGAAAGTAACCATGTCATCATCTCACACCGAGCCGGGGTATACGAGACCGCCCGACCAGGGGTGATATGAGGGAGAAGAGACAGAAGAAATGGAGTAAGAAAGACTCCGGAAGGAACAAGACAAGACAAGACAAGAAATAGAACAAAACTAATAAAACAAATCCAATAAGAGAGGACAGAGTTAGCAGCAGGGAAGCCCCACGTGTAGCGCGCGGCCCCTGTACTCGGCACTGTACACATGGCACAGGCTCGCTCTCCCGGCATGCATACAGACCAGGCACGTGCTTCATTTCCTATGTCAATAAGGTTCTTGCCTAGTCAGACAAACTGCAGCAGCTGCTTCACCTCAGCCCGAGCTGGAAGGAATTAGGTCTGAGCCTCCAGAGGCCGTGAGTCACCTCCCAAATATTCATGAAGGAGGAAAACAAGAGGCTAATTGGTATTTGATCTTATGGCCCGTCGGCCGCACCGACAGCGCCTCGTGGTGCCCATACCATGAGTAAACACCAGGAGCGGGCACACTTATCACTAGTGACCCTCTCTATCCTATCAGACTGTAGACTGCACACGAAGCGGATTCTATACTGTAATATTGTGCACCATACCACAGGCACTAAGGGGCCACTGCAAGATCCTGCCAGGACACATGGGAGACGGGCACTACACTTCCCTATTCTAGAATGTTCTGCTTGTACAGATCTCTGCTGCTGTGCCCATACTCTGCCTCCATGTGTCTCCGATTTTATACACTGTCTACAAGTCTGTCTTACAACCTGCCAGCACTGTCTGCATGAGCTGTAAACCTGTATTCACATGGGGCAGATCTGTTGCAAAAATTATGCAGCTACATCTGCAGAAACATTTCCAAATTCATGGATAAAACTCAAGTGACAGGGTGCCCCAAAGGGGGTAGCACACTGCCACAGGGGGTACCACACCACCACAGGGTGAACCACAGGGGGCAGCGCACTGCCACAGGGGGTACCACACCACCACAGGGTGAACCACAGGGGGCAGCGCACTGCCACAGGGGGTAGCACACCACCACAGGGTGACCCACAGGGGGCAGTGCACTGCCACAGGGGTAGCACACCACCACAGGATGACCCACAGGGGGCAGTGCACTGCCACAGGAGGTAGAACACCGCCACAGGGGGCAGCGCACTGCCACAGGGGGTAGCACACCACCACAGGGTGACCCACAGGGGGCAGTGCACTGCCACAGGAGGTAGAACACCGCCACAGGGGGCAGCGCACTGCCACAGGGGGTAGCACACCACCACAGGGTGACCCACAGGGGGCAGCGCACTGCCACAGGGGTAGCACACCACCACAGGATGACCCACAGGGGGCAGCGCACTGCCACAGGGGGTAGCACACCACCACAGGGGGCAGCGCACCTCCACAGGGGGTAGCACACCACCACAGGGTGACCCACAGGGGGCAGCGCACCGCCACAGGGGGAGGCGAACCGCCACAGGGTGACCCACAAAGGGCAGCGCAATGCCACAGGGGGAGGCGCACCGCCACAGGGGGTAGCACACCACCAAAGGGTGACCCACAGGGGGCAGCGCACCGCCACAGGGGGTAGCACAGCACCACAGGGTGACCTACAGGGGGAAGCGCTCCACCACAGGGGGAGGCGCATTGCCATGGGGGCAGCTCACAATGGCACAATACCCTTTGTAGTTCGCTCCCCACATGGCGCCTCACGGACATAGTTTGCACACACAGAGGTTTCTCTTTTACATTTATGACTTCTAGAATATAGGTGGTGTGGGCGGTATTACATGACCACACATAAGATGACCATAGTAAGACGTTCTACAGTAAGACTCCTCCTTACCATTGCCTTCCCTCGGAGCGCCGGAGTCTGTGAATAAAGTGCTCATGATTTTGTCGAAGTTGCAGCTGGGCTCAGCGTTCTCCGGATCTTCCACAAAGTGCTTGAGCATTTCCCGCAGGACGTCGTCCAGAGAGGTCGCCGTCTCGTCCAGGATAATGCTGGCTTTGGCAAGGAAGCCGTCCAGGTCCCGATGAGCTCTCACCTCTTCTTCAAAGTTCTTTAATTTTAGGTACTGGGAAAATAAACACAATGGAGAGATCATCACCTGTAGGGCGGACGTGCTGACGCTGGGGAAAAGCGGCAGAAAACAAGAGTAGTAAAGCACAAAGAGATGTAAACCAGTCACTATCTACACTGGAGACCTCGAAACCAGCTGGAGCCATCACTCATCGGTCTACAGTATACGCCCAACCCACCTCTACCATCATCATCATCATCACCATCATCATCATCCAAGGCTTTAGGGCAGCCATAGACCTGAAGACATCTGCTCACACACATTAGATAAAAGTTGGCCAAAAATGGACAACCATGCTAATGCCAATACCAACCAACCAACCATCAAATGTGAATTCGAGTGTCTCAACTCTCCCTTGGCAACAGAGGTCAGGGCAAAGAAGAAGGATTAGGCATGGTGGCTTTTTACATGGCCAATTTTTTGTTTTCATGGGAGAGAATCCACACCCCACTGAGAACACACGCATGCTCAGCTGAACCAAGCGTCCGTGCCCATGAAAGGGAGTCAGGAGGAATAGCGGTCACCCAAACAAGCATGTCTGACAACCATCTAAGCTTGACCAAACATATTAGATATCTGTTGGCCAAATGCTCTTTGATCCAACAGTTGACTCAACAACCCCTTCACCAAATGCAAACATACAACTCGGCCGAGCATGCGTGTGTTCACACTGAGAAGAGAGGAGGAAGCTGCTCCCAGACACCTCAGCCCGAAGAATAAAAGGATCGGCATGTTGAAATTTAACATTCCCAAAACTGATCTCCCCCTACATCTGCCATCGGGTCCATACACATTAGATGGTCGCTGGTTCCACCTAAATCTTTTTACTTAGCCAAAAGTAAGCCACGTATGACCAGTTTACCAGCCATGGCCACCTTTAAGTGTCCTCACACCCTCATTGCTCCTTGATGGGGTAAGGTTCATCCATTGCATTGCAGTCTTATAGTTGTGTAAAAATTGGTTTCCTTGGGGTAAATTTGACATCAATAGTGCAATATTTTTGGGGTCCAGGGCAAAGAAAAAGTGACACCCCATGACGGGCCGAGATATGGTCAACAACATGACATGAGGACGAGTGGTGTCCATTGTAGGAATGCTGATAATAGTAATGAGTCCATGGGGGGGGGGGGGGGCGATTAAAAATGAAACTAAAATTTTTGATAAGATAAGCTGAATTCCATTGGACAGGAACAAGTGTCCTGTCACCATAGATACAAGGATTATGGGGGTGAAGGCTGCTTATGGCTAATATCCATCACAGCATTTCAAGGACATCGTCTTCGCTTCATCTTGCTGGATGCTCGGAGTAAGAAAAACAAGGCTGGCTGACAGAGAGGCTGGCATCATTTCGCCTCCGACTGGTTTGTGAATTAAAGTGCAGCTACATCTGAAACGCCGGCTAATTTAATAAAAAGAGAAGCGTCTTTTAGCGGCCTCCAATATTTATACGAGGGATTGAGTGAAGCCGCGGGGCTGCGCTGCCTCGATCTGCTCGCTATAAAGAGATGGGTTTAATTAAGATGAATTCCACATTCTGAAGATCATGTCTACCAGGGACGGTAACAAGACAGAACAAAACAACTACAGTCACAAACTCTCATTGTGGTGCGCCAATCTCCGGCTCCGTAACATCAACAAGTCAACAATGGGGGACTCTGCTTCATTTGGGAATGTGTCTTATGCCGGGCCAGGAACGTGCCCCTAGGAGCTCGACGCAGCCTCCTCTCCACTCCCCTATAGATGCCGCAGAGAGAGACCGTGAATGGTAATGTATAAAGCTTTTGAATTTGTATTGATCAGGTTGCTCGGCAACCAACTGTCTTCCTGTCTCGGTGACCACCATTTGAATACATGTAACTAACTGTAGGAAAGTGGTCACCGGAGGACAGGATATAGATATGTTCACTTTATAGGCCAGGATATCCCTCTATAAAGGAGCCCCTTTGGTGAGGGTGTCTGCCTGGCCCGCTAGAGCATCCAACACAATCATGACCCAACAGAAGAAGGGTAAGGTGGAAAATGGTCTATAACATAGGGGGACCTCAGAATCATTTTATCTGATGGCTCAAGGAGCCTCAGTTTGACCCCAAGAGATCACATATGGATGACCTACCCTATGGATATGGATAAGCCATCAACATCAAATCCCAGATCTCCACTTTAAAGGGTGATATCCTCTGTCAGGGCAATTTGGGACACTAAACCACACACAGGCCCTTATGGGCTCTAGTGCCACAAATCGCCCTGTTGTAAAGTTATACGCACCCGCAATAAAAGCCCCTGTACACCTTGGCTTTTGTGTGCATACACCTGTACCTTCAGCGCATGCGCATTGAAGCTGGGGTGTATATCCTCTGCTTCACTGAAGAACCGCGCAGGCGCCGGGAGCACCAGAGAGGAGTCCGATGAGACTCCTCTCTAGGAAAGTATAAAGCTTTATTTTTTTTTTTTGTAAAATGTGGGCACAAATGGATTTAAAACCAGGGCAATTTGGGACACCAAACCCCCGGCGGCCTATAAGGACTTGTGGGTGGTTTAGGTTCCCAAATCGACCTGACAGGTTCCCTTTAAGCAGGTTATGGTCAATTGTTGGAAGACGTGATGGTCTTAACATTTTTTTTATTACTATTGGAATACATGATGTGACAATATAAGATTTCACTAGGGTTCACTTACTTTTCTGGAGGTGTGCAGCAATACACAGCCATGGCTCTCGTTTTCTGCTGGAACAAAACAAAGGGAAGTTAGAACAATGATCTAATATCAATCTGAAAACCATCTCACATGTGAAAAGAAATGGGCTGCGACATGGAAACCATCAACAAGTAGGACAACCGGTTACTGATACATCCTGACTATGGATTCTATGGGTTGTCTGAATAACCCTATGCATTAACCCATTGATCACAGCTGCCTCAAAAACACGGCTTAATGCATGGTTACCCAACGTACACTGGGCATTCACATGTTATTGAGCTGATCCGAGATCTTCAGACCAACAGATTCCTCAATCGCAGCTTGCTGACTATCTCTCGTTGGCAGGGAGTAGTTTTAGACATCTGTAAAAGTTGGTGATATCCAATACGGCCGCACCGCCGTCTCTCACTCAAGAGACTCCTGATAAAATCTGCCTAGTTTGCAGTCATGTCTCCGTTCTGAATGGGTGCTAAATAGACAGATTTACTCCAGTGAGGTTGTGATCCAGCTTTCCCAGGACCAGAAATAACCAAGAGCGTTTAACTCCTTCCGATGCCTCAATGACTTCCATTATTATCTGGAGCCTTGCATGTGTCCTTTCATCTCTATTTCAGTACTCGTCCTCCATGCGGTCATTAATAGGAAGGCTATAGCACAGCCAGCGTGCCGCCGCCGCCAGGCCCAGAGAATTGGTGTTATCAGACAGGAAGCCATACTGAGCGAGACCCTCGTGCGGGCTTCAAAGCCCCGGAGCACAAGTTATGAGAGGTGAGGCTGCTCGGGGCATTGTGTAGATCTGTCACAAACAAGAGGCAGCATTCATGTGAGGAAGCGGGACCCCATTGTGTGCTCCGGACAGCTCCAGACCTCCTGCCGCTACTCAATGGTCGCCCTGGGATTTATCAGGCTCCTCTGCGTGGGGAAGCTCGGTCCCCAATATGTGTATATACAGTAAATACCTGCTGCTTAACTATAGCCTGAGCGCTGCTGCCCTACCTACTGACCCCCAATATATACCCAACAGGCGGGATTCTGGAACACGCCATATACACGTATATATGGAAAGGAGACGATACTGACAGGAAGCCGCCATTGTGTATGGACTATAAGGGGACATGTAGTATCGGACATGCTGTAATGGGGGGAGGATATCTGGGCTACTATTACTTAGATGGGGGACCATCAAAATGTCCCAGCGTCACAGTGGGAACGCACAAACATACTACACAACAGAGACCCCCGATAGACTTCATTAATACTGGATGGGGTATGCAAAAGGACACAGGGCAAGAAGTAACAAACCACCAAATGTCAAATGATAAATTCCCTGGTGGTCTAGGGTTGGGATGATGGGGTTAGTTTTACATTCCCATGAGGTCTAGGGAAGTGCAAAACGTTAGTTACAATTTCCAGGTGGTTTAGGACAATAAATGGGTTCATTTACATTCTGGTGGCCTAGGAAAATGAAAGGGTTAGAGGTCAATTCCCTGGTGGCCAGAGGCAGTTATGGGGTTAATTTTATATTACCGGGTAGTCCATGGCAGCAAAAGTAGTTACTTCACTAGCGTAGACCACCAGGGATGGTAAAGTAGACATTTTTACTATCCCTGGTTGTCAAGGGCATTGAAGTAGTCACGTTTGCTATCCCTGGTGGTCTAGAGCAGTGAAGTAGTCACATTTGTTTATCCCTGGTGGTCTAGAGCAGTGAAGTAGTAATTTTTACTATCCCTACTGGCCCAGGGCAGTGAAGTAGTCACATTTGCTATCCCTGGTGGTCTAGAGCAGTGAAGTAGCAGTTTTTACTATCCCTGGTGGCCTAGGGCAGTGACATAGTCACTTTTGTTCAGCCAACAGCTATACAAGGTGTATGGCTACCTTAAAGGGCTCCCAATAATTCATATGGACAGACTATCCTCTGGATAGGTCATCAGAATCAGTTTGTTGGGGCACCAATACCCAGAACCCCCACCGATCAGCTGCTGTGGCTGGCAAATCCACAGGGTGTAAGGAGCCAGAAGCAAACAGCCCCGTGCACCTTGTAGTGGCCATGCCTGGTACTGCTGCTCAGTTTCCATTCAAATGAATTGTGTACAGAGTCATCAGCTTCCAAGTACATCTACTATGCAGATAATAGCTGATAGGTGGGGACGCCGGGTATATATCTGAGAATATACCCTTTAAGTCAGTCATGTCGGCCCCAGAAGTAGCATGTAGTGCACAGAGACCAAATGAAGAAGCCAAACATCTACTAGCCAGGGAATGCTCCCACCATCTTTAGGAGGGCGCCCTCCTGTGTAGAGGAAAGAGAAGAACCAGCTTATAGCTTATAACAATAGTCACTAGTAGTTAGGGTCTGATGCTTCTTCTACAACACCCAGACAACCAGCAGCAGTCTCCAGCAACTAGTAATAAGCCAAGGACATTTATATTTGGCACTCTTGTTCCAGCACTCAGGGACCCTTTAAGAAGTCTTCTTGGCACCACTTGGTTGCAGAGGAGCGGAGGTCTGTGGGCACACATTCAGACACTCTCCTATAAAATTAATGAGCTGTACCGTGCTATTATGCAGCGCTCGCCCGCTGCCCTGGCACATGGTGGAGCTAGGATTTGATGAGAGGGGCTGAATACTTGAGATACGAGCAGGCAGGGAGACAGTATCTAAGCCTGTGCCTGCGCCTTCCATCTGGCACTGCCCCGGATTACAGAGAAAATACTGCATTATTTATACTGGTGAGAAGTGCCAGCGGTAAACACAAGAAAACGCCAACAAGCTGCGTCTGGAAGGAGGAATCACTGAGGAAGTCAATAAGAGGAGGGAGAGATAGGGGGCGCTGTGTGAGGCTGGAGGGACTATAGGAGGAGGGTCACTACAATATGTATCACAATACAGGATGTAACTCAGGATCAGTACAGGATAAGTAATGTAATGTATGTACACAGATGACTGTACCAGCAGAATAGTGAGCGCAGCTCTGGAGTATAATACAGGATGTAACTCAGGATCAGTACAGGATAAGTAATGTAATGTATGTACACAGTGACTGCACCAGCAGAATAGTGAGTGCAGCTCTGGAGTATAATACAGGATGTAACTCAGGATCAGTACAGGATAAGTAATGTAATGTATGTACACAGTGACTGCACCAGCAGAATAGTGAGTGCAGCTCTGGAGTATAATACAGGATGTAACTCAGGATCAGTACAGGATAAGTAATGTAATGTATGTACACAGTGACTGTACCAGCAGAATAGTGAGTGCAGCTCTGGAATATAATACAGGATGTAACTCAGGATCAGTACAGGATAAGTAATGTAATGTATGTACACAGTGACTGCACCAGCAGAATAGTGAGTGCAGCTCTGGAGTATAATACAGGATGTAACTCAGGATCAGTACAGGATAAGTAATGTAATGTATGTACACAGTGACTGTACCAGCAGAATAGTGAGTGCAGCTCTGGAATATAATACAGGATGTAACTCAGGATCAGTACAGGATAAGTAATGTAATGTATGTACACAGTGACAGCACCAGCAGAATAGTGAGTGCAGCTCTGGCGTATAATACAGGATAAGTAATGTAATGTATGTACACAGTGACTGCACCAGCAGAATAGTGAGTGCAGCTCTGGAGTATAATACAGGATAAGTAATGTAATGTATGTACACAGTGACTGCACCAGCAGAATAGTGAGTGCAGCTCTGGAGTATAATACAGGATGTAACTCAGGATCAGTACAGGATAAGTAATGTAATGTATGTACACAGTGACTGTACCAGCAGAATAGTGAGTGCAGCTCTGGAGTATAATACAGGATGTAACTCAGGAACAGTACAGGATAAGTAATGTAATGTATGTACACAGTGACTGCACCAGCAGAATAGTGAGTGCAGCTCTGGAGTATAATACAGGATAAGTAATGTAATGTATGTACACAGTGACTGCACCAGCAGAATAGTGAGTGCAGCTCTGGAGTATAATACAGGATGTAACTCAGGATCAGTACAGGATAAGTAATGTAATGTGTGTACACAGTGACTGCACCAGCAGAATAGTGAGTGCAGCTCTGGAGTATAATACAGGATGTAACTCAGGATCAGTACAGGATAAGTAATGTAATGTATGTACACAGTGACTGCATCAGCAGAATAGTGAGTGCAGCTCTGGAGTATAATACAGGATAAGTAATGTAATGTATGTACACAGTGACTGCACCAGCAGAATAGTGAGTGCAGCTCTGGAGTATAATACAGGATGTAACTCAGGATCAGTACAGGATAAGTAATGTAATGTATGTACACAGTGACTGTACCAGCAGAATAGTGAGTGCAGCTCTGGAGTATAATACAGGATGTAACTCAGGATCAGTACAGGATAAGTAATGTAATGTATGTACACAGTGACTGCACCAGCAGAATAGTGAGTGCAGCTCTGGAGTATAATACAGGATGTAACTCAGGATCAGTACAGGATAAGTAATGTAATGTATGTACACAGTGACTGCACCAGCAGAATAGTGAGTGCAGCTCTGGAGTATAATACAGGATAAGTAATGTAATGTATGTACACAGTGACTGCACCAGCAGAATAGTGAGTGCAGCTCTGGAGTATAATACAGGATGTAACTCAGGATCAGTACAGGATAAGTAATGTAATGTGTGTACACAGTGACTGCACCAGCAGAATAGTGAGTGCAGCTCTGGAGTATAATACAGGATGTAACTCAGGATCAGTACAGGATAAGTAATGTAATGTATGTACACAGTGACTGCATCAGCAGAATAGTGAGTGCAGCTCTGGAGTATAATACAGGATAAGTAATGTAATGTATGTACACAGTGACTGCACCAGCAGAATAGTGAGTGCAGCTCTGGAGTATAATACAGGATAAGTAATGTAATGTGTGTACACAGTGACTGTACCAGCAGAATAGTGAGTGCAGCTCTGGAGTATAATACAGGATAAGTAATGTAATGTATGTACACAGTGACTGCACTGTATAGAATTATATTTATATACATTATAATGACGGATTAACCCACACTTTCCCAGCCATGGCTATACATCAATGTTTGTGATGATTTTCATTATACAGGAATAGTCTGCACTTTTTCTACCTTTCGGCTTCAGAATTATAAGTGAGATAAGGATACGCTGCCTCCGCTCCTGGTACCGGAGCTCTAGATGTTCTCTGGATTATTAAACCTTTTATTCTTCCCTTAGCTGTACAGCGGGTACAACCTGAGGACATTACCAAGGACTGAATCTGATTGGTAAATCCATCTAACACATGGTATAAGGGTTTTAGGTTTGCTTTTAAGTTTTGGTTTGAGGACAGCTTAAAGGGAATGGTGTGTGATGGCTGATAGCAGAGAATAGGACTACCACAAAAGCAGTGTGCTTGGGGGGGTGTTTGCACATAGGAGCACCCACCTGTCGTATTCTGTGGTCCTTCTAGATTGACATTCACAAAGAAGCGGATACTTTCCCCCGACACAATGGAGGAATGGACAGTATCAAACAGCTCCTCTCCTCCTCCGCCTTCTTCCTCTTTGTTATCGCAGCCATCATCGGTGTCGCACTTAAGGTAACCTGCAAATAAAGATAAGACGTGTGAGAGGAATCCTGGAGGAGGTAGATGAGGATTTCCAGTCCTGAGTGGTATTTCTCTGGTCCCCTCACCTACTGTATGATATGTTATACCGTATAGTGCGCCATATTAGACATTAGGACGTTATATAAAGAATATAGGTAGAAGATGAAATTAACATGTGGTATTAGGGTACATTATACTACATATTTAGTGCTATTATACTACACATTGGGTACTATTACACTATGCTGTATATCTGGGGTACTCGATACTATGTATACCTGGTGTAATACACACTTGTGGAGGGCACATTTAGTAGAATCACTGTCGGCCCCCGGCCCACCAGGTCCTGATGTTGGTCATTACAACAAAGTAGTACACAACACGGCCAGGACGTAAAGAGTCCCAGCAATGGTAAGCATTTATGGGGTCTGATGAATTAATTCTATGGGTCTGGAGTGAGGTCCTAAATTTAAAGGTCCGATTTGGGATATGAATTAGTTTTAGGCATCTGTCTGGGGTCTGACTATTAGGGATCGATCTGAAGTCTGAACTTATTCTAGGTGCTGAATCAAATCAATGGGTCTGAATCAATTTTAGGGGTCAGATGTAATTTTAAGTGGCGGTCTGGGGTCAGAATTGATTTTAGGGGTCTGATCTAGTATTACGAGTGGGTATGGATTCTGAATTAATTTCAGGGGCTGGTCTAAGGTGTAAATTCATTCCATGAGGTCTGATTGATTTTAGGGGTCTGGTCTGGGGGGGATCTAAATTAATTTTAAGGGTTGTATTAAGTCTAGGGTCAGGTTTGGAGTAGAATTTAATTTTGGGGTCTGAATTAATTTCAGAGGGTCTCATTTTTGGGAGGCTGGTCTTCGGTTTGAATAATTTTGGGAGGTCTGAGGACTTATCTTTGGGGTCTGGTCTAGTTTTCCCATTTACAAAGAGTAGAATTACTGTATATACATCAGAATTTATTAATTTAGTGAAAGTTAAATGAGACAACATCTTTAATATTCAGCTCAAACTTTTACTAAAATTAGTTGATCAAGTACCCCTGACCTGTATATGTTCCATACAGTCCATAGTTATGATATACAATATTATAAACTATGATACATTATATAGCATACATTATTACTATATATTATGTTGTATAATTTTATTTTATATACACACAATTTTATTTCACAATTAAAATATGCATACAAATATATGTTATTAAAATAGGATAAATTCACTAAATATTTGACCAGAACAATACAGGACCGAAAGGTTTAGCTCGTAGCAGGAAACTGGATTTAATCAAGCAGGTAATAATCCACGTTCTCCGCCATTAATGGCCAAAACACACACACGATGGTGAAACAAAACAGCTATTATATACCTCGCAGAACACTGCGGCCATTGTGAAATGCCCCCGAGGGCACAGAAGTGCGAGTATGTACGAGTATGTGTGTGCGTGCGCCATCACTGGTGCTGCCCACCTGGTATACATGGAGGAACCACAGACAAAAAGCGCATAGTCCTGGAGTGACGCAAGGCCCGGCTTGTACACAAAGAAACTTCGTAAATCAATTGTTTCTTCACTTCATATCATATCTAGATGTGGACGGCGGCCAAAAGAGAAATTCCGGCTATACGGCAGTCTTTAACCCCTGTGTGTATGGCCTAACCCCCGACAGTTATTTAACCCGTCCCAGACACAGACAATGGGGTTTTTCCAGCCCCCTTTAGGGTCAGCTAGCTGGAATTTTCTAGTCTGTCCACAGAATAAATGTCCCCATAAACTGATGTCAGGGAAGCCGGCATCTTATTTGTATGAGGCCTACAGATTCTACAGCATTATACTATGCGAGGGGCATTATACCACATAGGGGTGTCAAGGAGGCATTATACTGTGTTGGGACACTATGGAGGCTTTATACTTTGTGGAGGGAGGTAATTTTATTGTGTGTGAAGACTCCAACATGACATTATATAATAGGGAAGCCAATAAAGGTGCATTACAGTGTGAGGGGAGCAAGGGGGCATTATAATGTGTGGGGTCCACTAAAGGATATTATACTGTGTGGGAGCACTATGGAAGCATTATACTTTGTGGAGGGGGTAGTTTATGTGTGTGTGGGTGAGGCACTAAAGGGGATTATGCTGTGTGAAGGCACCAACAGGACATAATACCATGTGGAGGCCGCCAAGGGGGCATTATAGTGCATAGGGAGCAATATATTGTATGAGAAAAACTAAGGAGGCATTATACTGTGTGGAGACAACCAAGTAGACCTTATACTGTGTGGGGGCACTATGGGTACATTATACTGTATGGAGGCACCAAAGAGGCATTAAAGCATGTGGAGACCACAAAGGAGGCATGTGGTTGGCATTATACTGTATGGGGGGGTACTGAGGAGGCTTCAGCACTGTATACTGGATGGCGGTCAAAAAGGGTATGGGCAAGATTAGAGGAGTGTCTTAACTTTCACCTGATAGACGTAGGTCCGTGGACCTTTACTAGAAGTAGTTGAGTAGCTCTGATATATACAATAAGTTTAGGATTCACTAGTGCGACCGCCCCTTTAATCAGATTTTTCTGTCCAACATTAATAGGTAACCATATAAGGGTTTACATCAAGAGAATCTTAAAGCATAAATAACACTAGAAATCTGTCCTGTCCTATTTATGGACAGATCCTCCCTAATCTCGCTCCCCCCGCCCCCTCTTTCAGGCGACAGTCATCTCCCTCCAGAATCCCCATTATCTCCCATTCAATCTCATCCTCATTAATGACCCCATAATGAAATTTCGTGATCATCCTGTGGCTTTGCCGCTTACATTCATTAAAGAGAGATCTTCACTGTAAATCATATTCAGCGATGAGACCCTTATTTGCAAAATACAGTGTCTAATGAACGCGGCCATCAAAGGAGCTGCCGGGGCGCAATTAATGTAAATAG
This sequence comes from Leptodactylus fallax, assembly GCA_947044405.1. NCBI lineage: Eukaryota > Metazoa > Chordata > Amphibia > Anura > Leptodactylidae > Leptodactylus > Leptodactylus fallax. The sequence continues at coordinate 1,215,045 of CAMRHE010000434.1, forward strand.
CACAGCAAGTGGGCCAAATATGGCCTAAAACGTGGTAAAAACGGCAGATGCCAGCGCTTTGAAGGTGCTCAGGAAATAAAAGTCACAGCGTAGGAGGAATTCCCAGCTGTAGGTTCAGTGCACGAAAGCACTGGCAAATTCTGCTCAGAAAAATACATAGTTTTAGATATATTTTTCATGCAATTCAATATTGTATTATTTTATTAATAATAGGCCTGGCCTGATCAGCTGCGATCGCCAGCTTTGACCAGCTGTACATTTCTCCAGCAGCGGCCACTACAGGAGAAATGGAGTACTGCAAGCAGGATATTCAAATGAATGGGCAACTATGTAACATACGGGCAGCCCGAGTCTGACAGAATAAGAGCTGGTCTTAGCAAGCAATGTTTCATGCTTTACAAGGTTTTCTTGGCATTTGATAAGAACAACCTAGCCTTAGAATAAGTCATTAGTATGATGTTGGTGGGTGTCTGACACCCAGTAACACCACTGATCAGCTGATCCAGGGAGCTGCTGTCACCAGAATTTTACAGTGGATGGAAACTGAGGCAGACAGCTCTATATACTGTGTAGTGGCAGCAGCGGGTTACTGTAGTTACCTAAGCTGCGGTAATTAGACACGGCCAATGCACAGTAGGTGGCACCATTGGATTCCAGCTCCATCTACTGTATAATTCTGGCACTGATGGCTCCCCAGATCAGTTGATTGGTGGGGGTGCCAACTCATCAATATCACATGCCCGGAAAACCCCTTTAAATGGTCCCTAACTTTGCAGACATTGAATAGCGCATGTGATTCTGGACCAAAATATAATATTTAAAAAAAAAAATTGTTTTCTGCCTTAAAAAACCTCTCTAAAAAGTTCCATCTATTAGGTGTCTTCCTCCTTGCTAATTTGATGTTCACTCACTGTTAATAGGGCAAGACCCCCTATAGAAACTAGCAGACTCAAGATGGGAATGGAGTGAGTGGAGAGGAAGGTCTCTCTTCACAGCCTCTACAAGTTTGCACACAGCTTTCCCTGCCTGTAAACTGCACAGAGAGAAGTCTGCAGCTCACAGTGAGTAAGGAGAGTCCATCTACTTCTGACTAGATGGGAGGTCAGTCAATAGGCAGCTGAATGTGCTCAGATTTCTCAGTAGTCTTTTTAGCTGCATCAGAACCTGGATTGGAAGTTTAGTGTCCCTGAATCTCCCATATTAAGGCCGGTCTCACCTATTTGTTTTATATTTTACAGTTACTCTCGGCCAAATTACACATACATAAACCAGTAGTAGTAATAATGGATGGGGGCAGCCTGCTCTGTTTGCATGATCCTTTTATTCCAAGGGAGAGAAGTTGCTGTCAGACATGTCTAGCAGCTATCTGATGTGTTTGGACAGTATTAGATAGCTGTCAGTCCAGGGCTTGTTTGGCCGACAGCTGTTCGCCGTGACCTCCAACATACACACTAGGCCAAGCATGAATGGAAAAACCAAAGTAGCCGCTACCAGACACTTACGGGAACAAAGGATCAGGCCAATCCCATTTTCCAGATATTAATCGGCGAACAAGTGGTTCCTAGACAACAGAACATGCAGTCTACAGTCATGGCCAAAAGTTTTGAGAATGACACAAATATTCTATTTTCACATGATCTGCTGCCCTCTGGTTTTTATGTGTGTTTGTCAGATGTTTTTATCACATACAGAAATAGAATTGCATTCATATTATGAGTAACAGAAGCTTATATTGACAGTTAGAATGAGTTAATGCAGCAAGTCAATATTTGCAGTGTTGACCCTTCTTCTTCAGGACCTCTGCAATTCTCCCTGGCATGCTCTCAATCAACTTCTGGACCAAATCCTGACTGATAGCAGTCCATTCTTGCAGAATCAATGCTTTCATTTTGTCTGAATTTGTTGGTTTTTGTTTGTCCACCCGTCTCTTGATGATTGACCACAAGTTCTCAATGGGATTAAGATCTGGTGAGTTTCCAGGCCATGGACCCAAAATCTCTATGTTTTGTTCCCTGAGCCATTTAGTTATCACCTTTGCTTTATGGCAAGGTGCTCCATCATGCTGGAAAAGGCATTGTTGAGCGCCAAACTGCTCTTGGACGGTTGGGAGAAGTTGCTCTTGGAGGACATTCTGGTACCATTCTTTATTCATGGCTGTGTTTTTAGGCAAGACTGTGAGAGAGCCGATTCCCTAGGCTGAGAAGCAACCCCACACATGAATGGTTTCAGGAAGCTTTACAGTTGGCATGAGACAAGACTGGTGGTAGCGCTCACCTCTTCTTCTCCGAATAAGCTGTTTTCCAGATGTTCCAAACAATCGAAAAGGGGATTCTTCAGAGAAAATGACTTTCCCCCAGTCCTCAGCAGTCCACTCCCTGTACCTTTTGCAGAATATCAGTCTGTCCCTGATGTTTTTTCTGGAGAGAAGTGGCTTCTTTGCTGCCCTCCTTGAGACCAGGCCTTGCTCCAAGAGTCTCCGCCTCACAGTGCGTGCAGATGCACTCACACCTGCCTGCTGCCATTCCTCAGCAAGCTCTGCACTGCTGGTAGCCCGATCCCGCAGCTGAAACACTTTTAAGAGACGGTCCTGCCGCTTGCTGGTCTTTCTTGGGCGCCCTGGAGCCTTTTTGGCACCAATGGAACCTCTCTCCTTGAAGTTCTTGATGATGCGATAGATTGTTGACTGAGGTGCAATCTTTCTAGCTGCAATACTCTTCCCAGTTAGGCCATTTTTGTGCAGTGCAATGATGACTGCACGTGTTTCTTTAGAGATAACCATGGTTAACAGAAGAGAAACAATGATGGCAAGCACCAGCCTCCTTTTAAAGTGTCCAGTGGTGTCATTCTTACTTAATCATGACAGATTGATCTCCAGCCCTGTCCTCATCAACACCCACACCTGTGTTAATGGAGCAATCACTGAAACGATGTTAGGTGGTCCTTTTAAGGCAGGGCTGCAATGATGTTGAAATGTGTTTTGGGGGATAAAGTTCATTTTCTAGGCAAATATTGACTTTGCAAGTAATTGCTGTTAAGCTGATCACTCTTTATAACATTCTGGAGTATATGCAAATTGCCATTAGAAAAACTAAAGCAGTAGACTTTGTAAAAATTAATATTTGTATCATTCTCAAAACTTTTGGCCATGACTGTACACATACAATCCGTTGCCAAAAAACATGCCACCCCTTATATGGATCTGCATCACATTAACCTACACATCAGCTACAGAACCTGTAGTAAATAGGCATCGGGTTTGCAAGTACTGGAAGTGGTGTAACAGGCTATCCCATATTTGCACCATTCTTGTACAATGTTGGCACGCTCGCACATGGTAGTGGCATGGTGGTGACGTGAAGCACCAACATCACGGGCTCAATTACTGACCAAGGAAATATTCTTATTGAGTTTTTACGTTGTCACCCTGGCCAAGCGTGTTTCCTGAGGACACTGGTATCTTCCCACGCTCCGGCTGCACACTGATATGTAAGCTGGCAGACTAGCAGAAACCAATAAGCATTAATCTAATATTGTATAAAGGACAGGATAATATACTTAGACGGGACTGACGATATGTATAGGGTTATTTTTATTGCCAGACCTCAAAAGGAACAGGTTGTTCTCAAGGGGTGAGACTTCTAGGCAGATATCCACCCAAACTTATTAGAACACTGTCTAGCTAGCTCTGGAGATGACTGGCGATGGCTTTACACTTCTTGTGCAGCCGCCTGGCATTGTGCACAAGTCTTGTGTTTAGTTGTTTGGCCATAGAAACGCTCTCATTTCTCGTGCTGAGACTTCTTCCATAGAGAGTACATTGGCTTATGTAATGTTTACCATGGAACCAAGAAATAAGAAGCAGACTATTTGTGCGCTTTCTCCAGGGCACAGCTGGCGGCAGGCAGTAAGGTTGTGGCGCTGTCACCTGCAGAAGACATTGTTCCCGACCGCTCTGGACACCGCAGCACTTGGGAAAAGCTACTGAGGAATTTATGGAATGAGAATAGAAAGAGCACAAACAGCTGTAATGCTGATAACATGCCTCCAGAACAGTGCGGCTTGTCAGGACCATTAATAAAGCACAACATCTCATTTCGGGTTTGTTTTCGTGGCCGTCTGCTTGGTTAGGTCTTATGATGTACGATATTAAAGTCAGAGCTGCTCTGCACCGAGCCTGCAAAACCAAGACACAACATAAACAGAAGTATCCGCCGACTAATACACTCCCGAGAGTAGTCCGCCATAGCTCAGCCAGCGGCCATCTCTACCGCTACCCAAGATGCACTCTCGGCTCAGTCAGAAGACTATTAGATGGACCAAAATTAGAGGGATCATCAAGAATTTTGCTAAGTAACAGGGTAAGTATGAGCCACTATTGTGACTCGGCAAAACTCCACTAACCCAGAATCTAATAGGACTCTCTTCCAGGTTTGGCTCAGTTCACATCCTGTTTTTCCATACACAATTGGCATGTGCGCCACAAAATCCTGTTGAAACCCATGATACACAACCATCCAAAAAACTAGATCAATCTAACATGTAACTTCTAGGATTCTGGTAGCATCGGAAAAACAATACCTCCATGGTGGCACTGGAGCCAGATGCCTTGGTGGCTACCAGTGTTGACCTGCAGCAATGATGTGGCACAAGTCTAAATCTGACCAAGGGCCACATCGGTATGGAGTCTGCATGTCCACCCTGGTTGTACATAGACTATCTTGAGGTTGTGAACAACACCTACTCCATAAAAATATATGGATTGGTTATTGAAACTGACCCCCTTAAGGGAAAAAAAAAAAAAAAATCATCTAAAGCCAACAATTTCAGAAGAGCCAAACCAATGATGAGAGAGCCAAACCAATAATGCATGTCTATGGAGGACACGTTGGGCTACAGTTTTTAACGTGTATGGCCAGCTATAGTGCTGAGGCCATGTTGAGATTGGAAAACCAGCCTGCGAGACTCAGCTTGGGACATCAAGAAATACAATGGGGTCATGATGTCTTATGGATGTCAAATTTGAAGCAGAACTGTGTTCTTGATGTTGATCAACTCAACAATGGTATATGTATCATAAAAGATAAAACCAGCAGTGGCTAAAGGACCATGGAAGATAGCGTGCCCACTTGGCTCACTTTATCCTCACTTATTATAGGAGCTGAAAGCAAAGGACTCTTTACATAAGCAACCCAACCTCAACCTAAAGTGTCTGGGAAGCAAGGAGGCCAGAGAGCAATCTCTAAATCCAACTATACCAAGATGGGCAGGTGTGATGTGACCAGAGTTGGACTGTTGTTTCTTGGGTCCACCAAATTTATTCTGTTGGCCCACACTTCCTAGGAAATGGACCATAAGACCATACAAATGTAGGTGCCTTCTGGTGGACCATTACTGTGTTAGAGCCTGGGCCCACCAAAGGATCCTTTTTAACTCTGGTGGGCCAGTCCAACACTGGATATGACCCAACACCAAGAGGAAAGTGCCTCATACTAACATCCCCATCCTGGCCCTTTAAGAACCACCATACATACTTGAGAAGGTACATGGGATAAATCAGGAGAAGTCTTGGCATACGGCTAAGAAGCGACACCAGTGGCCCCACCTGTTTGTACGAGCACATGTACTACATAGAGCAGCACTGCTGTTGTTTTTGTCTGCGGCAGGACAGGAGCCAAGTTTTAAGGCAGCCGCGCCCACGTGCAACCCAAAGCTTAAATAGTCTTACACAGCAATTAATTACGGAAATGCCCTTTGCTCCATTTAATAATCTTCAAATCGAGACGGAGTCTTAAAAGCTATGCACATAGCCTGAGGCTTCCCGAGCTACGAGACGCTGGCGCAAGAATTTATAGGGAAATACCCAGAATGCAAAGGAAGATACTGTCTTGTAAGACTTCACCATAAAGCAGGCCTGCCATGCAGACAGGAATGACAGGACATTGGTATCAGGCCACAGAGTAGCGATGACATCACTGTCAGATTATCAGATCTTCACCATATTAATGCACTCATTAAAAACAATTAATTTTCTGGGTCACACCCAAGAAGAAATTTGGGGCAGGTTAATGAAAGTAAATCGGAAGATGGGTCCTCATTGGTGCACAAAGCCTGCTACTGTATTTTGGCTCTATCTGCCGTCACAACTATCCTGTGTGTCCTAGACGGGAAGGGCATATTGTATTGTCACTACCATTACTACTGTCTACAGCCTCACGTATGGGAAGACAGACAATGCAGCAGAGCTATGCACACACAGCTGCATTGTGTCACAGCACCCACGTATAGGATAATCTGGCACATGTACTTCTAGACTTCATATAGAAAACACACAGGATAGTTGAGGCTACAGTACTGTTGGCTTTATCCATAGCCACAACCATCCTGTGTGTCCTAGACAGCCAAAGCTCATTGTAGCGACATTACTTATACTACTGTTTATAGCACCACATTAACCAATTTCCCTCTGGGATCGATAAAGTATTCGATTCTATTTTATGGAGGTCTGTGACACAGTCCCCAAACACATGATGCTATAGAGTATCATTAGTAATGCCAGTACAAAGTAAAGAAATAGAGAGAGTACTTCCATACCGCATGTACATGACACACAGGATAGTTTTAGCTGCAGATCGGTTACAGCGTTGCTGGCTTTATCTGCAGCCACAACTATCCTGTGTGTCCTAGACAGTCACAGTACACTGACTGACATTACTATTAACACAGTCCATAGCATAACATGTGTGAGGACTAAGAAACAAAGCAGTAAAGCTGTGTGCGTAACTTTGGAGTTGGTGGAGATGTGCGTTTTCTGTAAGCCATGACTGCCCGTTAACAAACTTCCCATGTGTAGTCACTGATGGAAATTCTGTCTGCTATACATTACACTGTCTCTTCACACTAAACAGACTTGTTTAGGCACCTCACACACAGGAAGGATCCGAAAATGGACTGAAAGCCACCATTAGGTCTGGTCAGTGTATATTAGGCAGAGCAGGAGATCCTATTCTTGCTATGTGCTATTATTGGGTGTGTGCTTATTACTATTATGACTGGGTACATCTCTGTATATGGAGCGGTGTTAGTAGATTACTATATTAGTGACGCCTTGACTTGATCCTAGAAGTAAGGGCCACTTACATCTAAGAACATCCTTGAGAAAACACATCTAATGGAGCTGCACAAATCCAATTTCCTTGTGTATAATGCGCCTCATGAGATGGGCGGTCGCGGGCTTTGATGTCTGCTCATTTGATGGATCTGGTGAAAGTCACTGCATTTATTTAGAATTAGTGCAATAGTAAGATACTTTAAGACCAGTTCAGACACTTCAAAAAAGCCTTTCTTTCCAGAGGTCTCCATTCATCTCAATAGCCGCCCCATGCCGAAAGTTACACAAGGTCTAACAAAACTGGAGGCGGGAAGCGAAATACCAAAACACAGAGTCTATATAATAGTAGAGCAATTTATCCACACTAGGCACACTACCAGGCAACAACATAGAACCTTCTACTCTAAACACATCCAAAGCTGCATTTAGAATACAATTTTTCACTTAAAGGGAATGTGTTGATATTTTTTTTCCTTTTAATTTATCTAAACCACAAAGTGAAATCACTTTTTTCTAATCCTGTTATTTTCCCGATTGTAGATTTTTTTATTCTAGTCTCTGTACATGATTATGGAGGCGGCTATCTTGCCTGAGCTTCTCCTCTACACTGTTAACAGCATTTAGTGATATGCTTTACTGCACCGTCATGGCCATAGACAGCCATAGACTGAAGCCGACTCATTGAGGTCTATGGGAGAGTTTTCTAGAGTAGATAAGCTGTGGCATCATCTATTATCTGTAGTGGATGCAATGATGGCTCAGTGGTGTTATCTATAGAGGTGTTATCTTCCATTGTAATAATGTCTCTGATGGAAATAAGGTAACTGCTGCAAAGAAAACTCCCACATAATTAGGAAGTAGCAGTCTATTATTAGGCTTAGTGGTCAGAGTGAAAATTGCATGTTTTTTAAACATTTAGACAGTGACATGAAAAATGTAAAAAATAAAAAACCTCTATTTAATATGAAAATTTGGTTTAAAAAAGTAGGTAATTTTGGTGACACATTTCAGGCTGTAAAACAGTAAAGCCTTCTGCTAGTTCACAGCCTGCCAGTAAAGAACAGCGGCAGCAGCTCTTGATGTGACTAGAGTAATACAGAATCAAAGTAGAATTTGCAAAGCTTACTCGATGGACTAAAGACTCACCAGTCTCTTCAAAGAAGTATCCATTCCTGGACATCGCTGCCGGAGGACTCTCTGCGGAAATAAGGAGAAACGGAGCATTAATAAGAGTTCAGCTCTAGAGAAAGATATATAGACACAGGTGGGTGCTGACCACTGTCTCCAGAGATACCCCTGACCACCAGCATTGTGATCCTCCAAGAAATATAACATATGGAACGGTGTGGTTTTCAGGACTTGATCTCCATCGGCTTCATAACATTTGACTTATCAGAAGTTTTCTGAAACTATAGTAAAACGAAAATGAGTGTTTAACTGACTAAGGGGCCATTATTTGCTTCTGGACGGGTAGGAGGAGGTGGCAAATAGCTCCTGAAAGCTGTCAAGAACCGGTCTACATAGACAATAGGACTAAATACAAGAGAACGTCCAATGTCACATCCATCACACTCATGAACGTTTATACTACAGTCACCACCACGACCGCCAACTCATACAACACACCAGTCACTCGATTTCACAATGTGGAGGTAATAGGGCACATACACGCACCTTAGGGGTGTGGTAATAGGGTGCCCCATTGTCATATGTAGTCAGGGTGCAATGTAACAGACAGAGGAACCAACACCAATTACACAATGGTATTCTTAAGAGTCATACCACGATCATTGACCTGGAGGCCTCAATGTACATGGGCACATCTGGTATCCTTGGTGGTCATAGCCTACTAAGCATGTCCAAGACACAAGACAAGTATAGAAATGTACCATCCCAAGAGTATTTACAAGGGTATTTTCACTTATTGGGTCTGACTGTCTTCATCCGAAAGACAGTATCCAAAAGTACTGTTTTACGACCTCTTGGGCCACCTATGACCGGTTCCCATCTCCACTTAATGGTCGACTCAAGGTTCAACCCAAAACCTACACAAGTGCCAGTGTGGCGCCGGGGTCTGACTACAACAAGAGACTGGCCAGGTCTGACACGTGCCTCACTCCAATGACCGGCCCCGAGAAACACTGGGCAAGGTTTCACAAAAGTGCTCTTCATGTCCAACAACCTCACCACAAGCCACTTGCTGGAGAGCCAAAAAAAGCAAATCCACCGAGTTATAGGCGTAAATAGAAAGTAACCCTTTAATGGCTCTTAGAAAACCTATGCAAAGACATCATAGGAAAAAAAAAAAGGGTTACAGCCATTGCAAATGTCAAGTCAAAAAGAAACGGCACAAAAATAAATAAATCATAGACTATGACGTAATATAATGGAGAACACCTGAGCTACAAATAACCAGCCGGGTCAATATTATTTACTGGATGAGGTCGTAGCTAGACTTTCCTTTACCTACAGGAAACTCTACAAAAAAATTGTGACATCATCAACAAACATGTCCATGTTCCTCAAGCTATGACATCACCTTTGCTGATCTATCCATTTAGAAGAAAGCTATGACATCACTGAAGAAAAAATAAAAATAAATAAGTCACAAAATTACTCCCCAAGAGGTTGCAACTTTACTGGACAAGTACTGTTCATTCACTAGGAAGCTCTACAAAAACTTGTGACATCATCAACACTTCTACCCCTGTATCAGAAAGTTATGACATCACCTGTGCTCATTTATCCATTTAGTAGGAAGCTATGACATCACTGCCAAGTTTCGTGAAAAATCTATATTTTACCAACAAATTATTCTCCATGAAATTTTAAATTTTTTTTATTCATTTTATGTAATTGCTTAGAGTTTGTTGCATATTTTAACTTTCAAAGGAATCAGTCTCTAGATTTCTAATGAATTAGAGGACCTTTACTGCTTCTGACTAACCCTGGCTGTCAGCCATTTATGAAGGAGTAGAGTCTGAGTCAGGTAGTGGAAAAAGCGAGGATTCGGGGTCGGTGCCTTGGCTTGCCGACTCCACAGCCCTGTCAACTAGTTCTGTTCATTTCCTAGAAGCTCTACAAAAACTTGTGACATCATCAACAGACTCATGTCCATGTACTAGAAAGATATGACATCACCTGTGCTCATCTATCCATTTAGTAGTAAGCTATGACATCGCGGGTAACTGTTCATTTACCACACAGTTATGACATCAAAATCCTACAAAGCTATGACATCATAAGCACACAACTCCTGTTCATTCAGTAAAAGTCTATGGCGTCACTGATCTGTGATCTATGACATCAGACACACCAATTACTAGGAGGCTATACCATCTCACTCACAAGAATATAACATCATCACAAACATACTCTATATCAATTTGGTAGAGAGCGATGACATCAGTGACACCTATTCACTTGACAGTTACGACATCAAGTAACCCATACTTCTATCCAAGGATGAGGCTATGACATCAGAGGCGCCATGGCTTTTTAGCTATTGGATAGGAATATTAGTTATCATAGACATATTATACATTCACAAGGAGGCGATGACATCAAAGAACATCTGTGATACAACTATTTGTTTACTAGAAAGTTACATCATCGAACTTCTAGCCAATAACTAGTCAGCTATGACATCACAGACAATTACTCATTCGCATATAAGATATGACATCACCTATCATTCAGTAGGATGCTATGACATCATACTCTGTGAATCTATACTCGCAGGTCTATGATGTCATAAAGAATACAATCACAGACAATGATGAGGATATGAGACAGTATATGGTGGCCATATTAAATGAGATATCTAATGAATGGAAATTAAATCGCAAATCCTTAAACATCAGCAAAAGCCCGGGCACAATTAAATATCGGAAACCCAAGGAAGATACGACTCTCAGTTAATGGCAGTTCTGATGAGAAGCCAGTTCTCTGACTCAACAAATCTGACAACAACAAAAAAAAAAAAAAACCCTCCCTCCGTAATCTTCTACTAGGGACATAAATTGAGGCCTGTACACAGGGGCCAATAAGAAAATTAAATGTGGCAATCCATTATACTGGTTGTCACCCACAACAAGAAATAGCTGATTAAACTTTTCTTAAACCGGGAATTGAAGGAGAAAAATATTTTTGAATTTTTTTTTTCCTTTTAATATTGGTGTCATCTCTGACCAGAGAGTCATGCTCGGGGAGCAAATCTACAGAAAACACTGGCTTTTCTTGAAGGAGATGTAGCCCAAGCAATGACTGGAGTAAAGAGAAAATGATTTGTAGAAGCTGGCGGAATTCCTGCCAGAGCGGACCTTGTACTGGGATAGATTTATTAAATTCATATGCTTGAAGGCTTGTAATAAAGCCACCAGCAGACATTGAGTCCAGGATTACTGATCAGAGGCTGTGCCCCCCAAAAACAAAACAAAACGCACATTCTCCGGATGCTTCCAAGCTGGAAACACATGAAGTCCCGCAGGCGTTTAATTAGGGAGATGTAGTCAGAGGATATTCACTCGTGTACACCAAGATGCTGACAGTCTCCGTATGACTGCTCAACGTCCCCACCATGCCAGCGCCACTGGAGGATACAGTCGTGCAATTCCTCGATCACCAAAGAAATCTGGTCATAGTATATTACAGGAGTGCTTTTTAGACAACATCTTTGAACGTTCATGCCACCTAAAGATGACAAGAAGAAGGTGGTAGGTCCACCAAGGAGGACAAGGATCTCGTCAACATGTCTGGGTGTAAGGCCAAGAAGAAGAAGTGGTCCAAAGGGAAAGTCAGGGACAAGGTGAACAATCCTGTCCTGTTCAACAAAGCCACATGCATCAAACGGTGCAAAGAAGTTCACAACTACAAACTCATCACCCCAATAGTAGTATCTGGAAGGCTGAAAATCAGGGGCTCACTGGTGGCCAGGGTCACCTTTAAGAAGTTGCTCAACAAAGGTCTGATCACATTGGTGTCTAAATACAGAGCACAGTTTATCTACACTAGAAATACCAAGGGAGTATATAGAGGCGAAAAGGAAGCTAGTAGAGCAGGCAACCTAAAAGCGTGGGCCATGGAAAACTAAAAACACTTGGGCAGTGTAGAAAAAAAAAAAAAAAAAATCACTAAGGCCACCACAGAAGAAGTGAAGTGTTCCCACTGAGGTCAATGAATTGTCTGTGTAATGAATAGACATGTCCAGAGCTCCAGAACAAGAGACGTTCTTTGATGTTACTCTTCACTGTGGTTCATAGAAGAGAGTCCTGAACATCGAACCTCTCCTTGACTGTCTCAAAAACTCTACTAGAGTATTGGAAAATGGATTTTCCCATGAGATAAACTTTTTTGTATCACTATTTGCATAAAATATCAAACTTAACAATTCTGTCCACCAATTACACCATCTAAGAGTTCTCACTGGTTTAAGCATGGTCTATGTATAGTACTCAGAGATATGGTGGACATTGTCTGATCTTTCCAAGATCAGGAAGATCTTTTGAGAGTCCTGGGTACCAACACTTTACCACTTGACCATTTCATAGGTGGTGTGGGTGAGGTTAGAAGAGGACACCAGGATTTGGTCAAAAGCTGGAGAAATCTAGCCTCAAGGGGCAAACATCTCTAAATTAGCCATGCAGTATACACACAGGGCACAATGACCATCCAAGAAGCTCTGAAACCATGTAAACTTGGTAAAAGCTTCAAGGCTACAAGTGAGCTCTTGCAGCTGGCTGAGGCGTACACAACATCTGCCCATCTTCAAAGGTGGTCCTTGTTGTAGATCATCATCATGAACAGCAAAGACTTCTTTGCATCCATGTTAGATCAAGCCTCATCGAGTTCTTGATGTGTTCTACACAGCGAAAGACAAATTTGACCGCAAATTCAATCACACTTATGTGCAAAGTGCAACAGTAAAGACTCAATCTGGAATTTCTCCAATCCGAGAATGATCCCTCCGCGTTTCTCCCTCAGGCGCCTCTGTCAGATTACATAAGTAGATAAGTTACTTGGAAGTTCTGCTTTTCCAGTTGACACACAACTCAAGCATCCAGTTCATGATTTCGACAACACGCCACGTGATCTACGGCATTTACAACACGCAGAGATGAATCTATTATTCGTAATGACAGATTATGGAACGTTCCCAGCTGATCACCTCATAGGCTATTATTTAGCATCGCCTTCTGAATTTCGTCAGCCACCCCACCGCTTTAATTAGTTGCATGTTTTATCATAGAAATCTATTTATAAATCAGAGGGAAGAATTAAAGCTCCGGCATCCTAAATCTCCGAGAACAAGACTGACTCATGGCTGCAGCCAGAGGTACATGCCCCGGGGTACACTCACTTATATAATGGCCCTATAATCAGTAGCACAAATTTGACACAGTTGAGGTCAAGTCAATGGTTAAGACTAACAAAAAGAAGGAATATTCTGTCACTGTTGAGGAACCCGTTGTAGCTGGTCATACACCTCAGACAGCGAGGGGGCTGAAGGCTCCGGATTCACGCCTAAGATACAGACAACTGATATTTAAGGGGGTGTCCCAGATCTGCCCTGACTGCTGATGTAGGATCTCAGCATGCCAAATCCTCTTCGGCTCTTAAAGGCGTTTTCCAAGATAACTGGAAAACCCAGTGGGGCCAGCAGTGATGGAAAAGTCACTTATGCTTGGTCCTCTATTTGGGAGGCACGTCCACAGATATCTTGGGCCGGGCCAGAAGTCCAGGTGACTGCTTTGGCCAATCACTGTTGGTTACTGGTGACATAACAGCAGTGACGTCAGCAGAATCAAACATGTGACCACTGAGTCCAGCTACATAGGTCACCTGAGACTTTGAAACTTTTGGCAAATGAGTGGGGGACTTGCTGCCCAAACTGAGCACCAGGAATAGGAGAGTCACTTTTTCCTTGGAATCCCCAGAAAACCCTTTGAGAGCCAAAACATCAGAAGGTCGGCCATTCCCAGGTATAGCCAAACTTCATCTAATTTACATCGCACTTTGAGAATAGGTTTACGAGACATGTATACAAGAGGGGTAAGTTCCACTAGAAATGTTGAATGTATCCATAGGCCCCGATGCTCCATATACATTCCAAAAAGTGTCCTTTTGATATACATAGGGCCAGTCTGTGTAGTCCATTCTCTTACTTTACAGAAAATAAATATGTGCCATAAGATCAGTCAAGGTACATAATATATCAATCGGCAACATATGTAAAAAGAATACTCTACAGCCTTCCATCAGAGGTAAATAAAGGAGGATAGATCCAATCTATAACCAGGTTTAAGAGGATTGTCTAGTTCTCAAAGCCCTGTTGAAAGCTCAAATTCAGATGACAGATGCGTCTAAATCCCGAAAAAAACTGGTTCAGCAAGAATAGTGGGCACAGCAAACAATGGATGCCATGAATATCAAAGGGCACCTTGTTTTGAGATGGCACCATAAGGAAGTTAGGAGAACACTACAGCCCTGATGTAAAAGTCCACCCAAATACATGAGGGCACGAACCTCAAGCAAGTCTAAAGTGACTGAAAAGTAATGAAATAAAATGTACTATATCGATGAGCTCCAGGAACACTCACTCATAATGAAGGCATCTCAAAAATGTCCCTTGTTTTGGAGCTTACGGTGGGATTATCCAACTAAATTGAGTGTTGGTGACAGGTTCCCCATAGCTTACCCAACTTCAAAGAGGCTACCAAGTCTTTTTTTTGGCAGAGGGGTAACAAATCAAAAAATAAGTTCCTCAATTAGAGACGTGAACACAATTTCTGTCGTCGGGTGGTTTGTCTAAAAATCACCCAACTCCAATAGCTGAAGGAAAACACCACCCGAAAAGAATGAAAAGTCCATTCTACTGAGAGTACTATTATCGGAAGTACATTGTATGATTAGATCTGTGATCAGACTGGTGGCTTGTCCCCATTGAGGTCATGACAATAGCGGTATTGTAGTTTGTAGCACATCAAGTATTTCTGATAACATCAAGGATGACATCACTCATTGGAAGAGTCCTGAGGTTGAGCGAAAAGTCAAGGACTCTTAATACCTTACGGACTCCTGGAAACCAAACTATTACAGTTCTGTACAACCATCGAGAAGTCTACCATAACTTCCCAGGCCTCCAATTTCACACATAGCAAATGGATGTTTTTTGGTATTTCTACAAATACGACAGAAAATATTGAAAAGAATTGAATGTCATATTAAGAAGATATACTTATTTCGGAGCACTGTTTATGTGCGATTCTCTCTCGGTAACATGGCATGGAATGGATAATTTCAAGACAATGTTTAACAGATGAAGAATGTTATTGATTCTACTACAGACCTGTTTATCACGAGCCATAGGTTGGAGGGGGCCTGACAACCTTATTAAGCTAGGATTAAAAAAAAAACTCACTCACAAATAAGCACCACTACAGAGATGACAACATGTGATATGGATTAGCCGAAAATAACTAAAAAAAAAAAAAAAAAAAAAAAAATCAACCTGATGACTGTATATTGTCTCACTCTCTCCAGTTCAATAGACTTAATGGCATAAAATGCACTTGGTGGAAAGTTATTTAAAATATCATTAAAGCTGAGAGATTAATTTTCCTCTGAGCTTGATTGTAATTACAGAGAGCGGCACATAGAAGAGATCTGTACCGCCATATAGAGAGAGGAGGGGATGGGGAGAGCAGGATTACTAGTACAGTCATTACTCGAGGGGGCAGTATTATAGTAGTTATATTCTTGTACATAGGAGCAGTATTATAGTAGTTATATTCTTGTACATAGGAGCAGTATTATAGTAGTTATATTCTTGTACATAGGAGCAGTATTATAGTAGTTATATTCTTGTACATAGGGGGCAGTATTATAGTAGTTATATTCTTGTACATAGGAGCAGTATTATAGTAGTTATATTCTTGTACATAGGAGGTAGTATTATAGTAGTTATATTCTTGTACATAGGAGCAGTATTATAGTAGTTATATTCTTGTACATAGGAGCAGTATTATAGTAGTTATATTCTTGTACATAGGAGCAGTATTATAGTAGTTATATTCTTGTACATAGGAGCAGTATTATAGTAGTTATATTCTTGTACATAGGAGCAGTATTATAGTAGTTATATTCTTGTACATAGGAGCAGTATTATAGTAGTTATATACTTGTACATAGGAGCAGTATTGTAGTTATATTCTTGTACATAGGGGGCAGTATTATAGTAGTTATATTCTTGTACATAGGAGATAGTATTATAGTAGTTATATTCTTGTACATAGGAGGTAGTATTATAGTAGTTATATTCTTGTACATAGGAGGTAGTATTATAGTAGTTATATTCTTGTACATAGGAGCAGTATTATAGTAGTTATATTCTTGTACATAGGAGCAGTATTATAGTAGTTATATTCTTGTACATAACATGTAGTATTATAGTAGTTATATTCTTGTACATAGGAGCAGTATTATAGTAGTTATATTCTTGTACATAGGAGGTAGTATTATAGTAGTTATATTCTTGTACATAGGAGCAGTATTATAGTAGTTATATTCTTGTACATAGGAGGTAGTATTATAGTAGTTATATTCTTGTACATAGGAACAGTATTATAGTAGTTATATTCTTGTACATAGGAACAGTATTATAGTAGTTATATTCTTGTACATAGGAGCAGTATTATAGTAGTTATATACTTGTACATAGGAGCAGTATTGTAGTTATATTCTTGTACATAGGGGGCAGTATTATAGTAGTTATATTCTTGTACATAGGAGATAGTATTATAGTAGTTATATTCTTGTACATAGGAGGTAGTATTATAGTAGTTATATTCTTGTACATAGGAGGTAGTATTATAGTAGTTATATTCTTGTACATAGGAGCAGTATTATAGTAGTTATATTCTTGTACATAGGAGCAGTATTATAGTAGTTATATTCTTGTACATAACATGTAGTATTATAGTAGTTATATTCTTGTACATAGGAGCAGTATTATAGTAGTTATATTCTTGTACATAGGACGTAGTATTATAGTAGTTATATTCTTGTACATAGGAGCAGTATTATAGTAGTTATATTCTTGTACATAGGAGGTAGTATTATAGTAGTTATATTCTTGTACATAGGAACAGTATTATAGTAGTTATATTCTTGTACATAGGAGCAGTATTATAGTAGTTATATTCTTGTACATAGGAGCAGTATTATAGTAGTTATATTCTTGTACATAGGAACAGTATTATAGTAGTTATATTCTTGTACATAGGAGCAGTATTATAGTAGTTATATTCTTGTACATAGGAGGTAGTATTATAGTAGTTATATTCTTGTACATAGGAGTAGTACTATAGTAGTTATATTCTTGTACATAGGAGCAGTATTATAGTAGTTATATTCTTGTACATAGGAGCAGTATTATAGTAGTTATATTCTTGTACATAACATGTAGTATTATAGTAGTTATATTCTTGTACATAGGAGCAGTATTATAGTAGTTATATTCTTGTACATAGGAGGTAGTATTATAGTAGTTATATTCTTGTACATAGGAGCAGTATTATAGTAGTTATATTCTTGTACATAGGAGGTAGTATTATAGTAGTTATATTCTTGTACATAGGAACAGTATTATAGTAGTTATATTCTTGTACATAGGAGCAGTATTATAGTAGTTATATTCTTGTACATAGGAGCAGTATTATAGTAGTTATATTCTTGTACATAGGAACAGTATTATAGTAGTTATATTCTTGTACATAGGAGCAGTATTATAGTAGTTATATTCTTGTACATAGGAGGTAGTATTATAGTAGTTATATTCTTGTACATAGGAGTAGTACTATAGTAGTTATATTCTTGTACATAGGAGCAGTATTATAGTAGTTATATTCTTGTACATAGGAGCAGTATTATAGTAGTTATATTCTTGTACATAGGAGCAGTATTATAGTAGTTATATTCTTGTACATAGGAGGTAGTATTATAGTAGTTATATTCTTGTACATAGGAGCAGTATTATAGTAGTTATATTCTTGTACATAGGAGCAGTATTATAGTAGTTATATACTTGTACATAGGAGCAGTATTATAGTAGTTATATACTTGTACATAGGAGCAGTATTGTAGTTATATTCTTGTACATAGGGGGCAGTATTATAGTAGTTATATTCTTGTACATAGGAGATAGTATTATAGTAGTTATATTCTTGTACATAGGAGGTAGTATTATAGTAGTTATATTCTTGTACATAGGAGGTAGTATTATAGTAGTTATATTCTTGTACATAGGAGCAGTATTATAGTAGTTATATTCTTGTACATAGGAGCAGTATTATAGTAGTTATATTCTTGTACATAACATGTAGTATTATAGTAGTTATATTCTTGTACATAGGAGCAGTATTATAGTAGTTATATTCTTGTACATAGGAGGTAGTATTATAGTAGTTATATTCTTGTACATAGGAGCAGTATTATAGTAGTTATATTCTTGTACATAGGAGGTAGTATTATAGTAGTTATATTCTTGTACATAGGAACAGTATTATAGTAGTTATATTCTTGTAAATAGGAACAGTATTATAGTAGTTATATTCTTGTACATAGGAGCAGTATTATAGTAGTTATATACTTGTACATAGGAGCAGTATTGTAGTTATATTCTTGTACATAGGGGGCAGTATTATAGTAGTTATATTCTTGTACATAGGAGATAGTATTATAGTAGTTATATTCTTGTACATAGGAGGTAGTATTATAGTAGTTATATTCTTGTACATAGGAGGTAGTATTATAGTAGTTATATTCTTGTACATAGGAGCAGTATTATAGTAGTTATATTCTTGTACATAACATGTAGTATTATAGTAGTTATATTCTTGTACATAGGAGCAGTATTATAGTAGTTATATTCTTGTACATAGGAGGTAGTATTATAGTAGTTATATTCTTGTACATAGGAGCAGTATTATAGTAGTTATATTCTTGTACATAGGAGGTAGTATTATAGTAGTTATATTCTTGTACATAGGAACAGTATTATAGTAGTTATATTCTTGTACATAGGAGCAGTATTATAGTAGTTATATTCTTGTACATAGGAGCAGTATTATAGTAGTTATATTCTTGTACATAGGAGCAGTATTATAGTAGTTATATTCTTGTACATAGGAACAGTATTATAGTAGTTATATTCTTGTACATAGGAGCAGTATTATAGTAGTTATATTCTTGTACATAGGAGGTAGTATTATAGTAGTTATATTCTTGTACATAGGAGCAGTATTATAGTAGTTATATTCTTGTACATAGGAGCAGTATTATAGTAGTTATATTCTTGTACATAACATGTAGTATTATAGTAGTTATATTCTTGTACATAGGAGCAGTATTATAGTAGTTATATTCTTGTACATAGGAGGTAGTATTATAGTAGTTATATTCTTGTACATAGGAGCAGTATTATAGTAGTTATATTCTTGTACATAGGAGGTAGTATTATAGTAGTTATATTCTTGTACATAGGAACAGTATTATAGTAGTTATATTCTTGTACATAGGAGCAGTATTATAGTAGTTATATTCTTGTACATAGGAGCAGTATTATAGTAGTTATATTCTTGTACATAGGAGGTAGTATTATAGTAGTTATATTCTTGTACATAGGAGGTAGTATTATAGTAGTTATATTCTTGTACATAGGAGCAGTATTATAGTAGTTATATTCTTGTACATAGGAGCAGTATTATAGTAGTTATATTCTTGTACATAGGAGCAGTATTATAGTACTTATATTCTTGTACATAGGGGGCAGTATAATAGTAGTTATATTCTTGTACATAGGAGGTAGTATTATAGTAGTTATATTCTTGTACATAGGAGGTAGTATTATAGTAGTTATATTCTTGTACATAGGAGGTAGTATTATAGTAGTTATATTCTTGTACATAGGGGTAGTATTATAGTAGTTATATTCTTGTACATAGGAGCAGTATTATAGTAGTTATATTCTTGTACATAGGAGCAGTATTATAGCAGTTATATTCTTGTACATAGGAGCAGTATTATAGTAGTTATATACTTGTACATAGGGGTAGTATTATAGTAGTTATATTCTTGTACATAGGAGCAGTATTATAGTAGTTATATTCTTGTACATAGGAGTAGTATTATAGTAGTTATATTCTTGTACATAACATGTAGTATTATAGTAGTTATATTCTTGTACATAGGAGCAGTATTATAGTAGTTATATTCTTGTACATAGAAGTAGTATTATAGTAGTTATATTCTTGTACATAGGAGGTAGTATTATAGTAGTTATATTCTTGTACATAGGAGCAGTATTATAGTAGTTATATTCTTGTACATAGGAGCAGTATTATAGTAGTTATATTCTTGTACATAGGAGCAGTATTATAGTAGTTATATTCTTGTACATAGGAGCAGTATTATAGTAGTTATATTCTTGTACATAGGGGGCAGTATTATAGTAGTTATATTCTTGTACATAGGAGCAGTATTATAGTAGTTATATTCTTGTACATAGGAGGTAGTATTATAGTAGTTATATTCTTGTACATAGGAGCAGTATTATAGTAGTTATATTCTTGTACATAGGAGCAGTATTATAGTAGTTATATACTTGTACATAGGAGCAGTATTGTAGTTATATTCTTGTACATAGGGGGCAGTATTATAGTAGTTATATTCTTGTACATAGGAGATAGTATTATAGTAGTTATATTCTTGTACATAGGAGGTAGTATTATAGTAGTTATATTCTTGTACATAGGAACAGTATTATAGTAGTTATATTCTTGTACATAGGAGCAGTATTATAGTAGTTATATTCTTGTACATAGGAGCAGTATTATAGTAGTTATATTCTTGTACATAGGAACAGTATTATAGTAGTTATATTCTTGTACATAGGAGCAGTATTATAGTAGTTATATTCTTGTACATAGGAGGTAGTATTATAGTAGTTATATTCTTGTACATAGGAGCAGTATTATAGTAGTTATATTCTTGTACATAACATGTAGTATTATAGTAGTTATATTCTTGTACATAGGAGCAGTATTATAGTAGTTATATTCTTGTACATAGAAGTAGTATTATAGTAGTTATATTCTTGTACATAGGAGGTAGTATTATAGTAGTTATATTCTTGTACATAGGAGCAGTATTATAGTAGTTATATTCTTGTACATAGGAGGTAGTATTATAGTAGTTATATTCTTGTACATAGGAACAGTATTATAGTAGTTATATTCTTGTACATAGGAGCAGTATTATAGTAGTTATATTCTTGTACATAGGGGTAGTATTATAGTAGTTATATTCTTGTACATAGGAGCAGTATTATAGTAGTTATATTCTTGTACATAGGAGGTAGTATTATAGTAGTTATATTCTTGTACATAGGAACAGTATTATAGTAGTTATATTCTTGTACATAGGAGCAGTATTATAGTAGTTATATTCTTGTACATAGGGGTAGTATTATAGTAGTTATATTCTTGTACATAGGAGCAGTATTATAGTAGTTATATTCTTGTACATAGGAGCAGTATTATAGTAGTTATATTCTTGTACATAGGGGGCAGTATTATAGTAGTTATATTCTTGTACATAGGAGCAGTATTATAGTAGTTATATTCTTGTACATAGGAGGTAGTATTATAGTAGTTATATTCTTGTACATAGGAGCAGTATTATAGTAGTTATATTCTTGTACATAGGAGCAGTATTATAGTAGTTATATTCTTGTACATAGGAGGCAGTATTATAGTAGTTATATTCTTGTACATAGGAGCAGTATTATAGTAGTTATATTCTTGTACATAGGAGCAGTATTATAGTAGTTATATTCTTGTACATAGGAGGTAGTATTATAGTAGTTATATTCTTGTACATAGGAACAGTATTATAGTAGTTATATTCTTGTACATAGGAGCAGTATTATAGTAGTTATATTCTTGTACATAGGAGCAGTATTATAGTACTTATATTCTTGTACATAGGAGGTAGTATTATAGTAGTTATATTCTTGTACATAGGAGCAGTATTATAGTAGTTATATACTTGTACATAGGGGGCAGTATTATAGTAGTTATATTCTTGTACATAGGAGCAGTATTATAGTAGTTATATTCTTGTACATAGGAGCAGTATTATAGTAGTTATATTCTTGTACATGTGTGTTAGAAAATTTGTGGTGCCAAAATCTATTTTATAACGCTCTGTAGGATGTAGCTTAGTAATAATTTCTGTACAACTGGTGTTAATATAAGAAGTGATAGGAGATGCCCTTTATACGATTAGCACTGCTATAATTGGCTTAACATATGACATCACATTTTCTATTATTATAAGTTCAACGGAGCTTTCAACTTTTCCCCACAACAAATATGTCCCTCCCGTAGCCCCCTGTGACCTGAATGGTAATAATAGATGGAATTATTGGCTTTAATATGGATGTAACAGGCGTGAAGAAGCAAATAATTTGTCTTCTCAATTGTAGAAGACGACATTGTAATTCTTCAGTAACTGAGCAGAGAACAGCCTGGCATGGCGCCCCTAAGTATTTGTGTGCCCTATGCTTCACCCATATTCAGGAGCTGTCTTAGCAGGACACTTTGTAGGGGAAGTTTGTTCATGACGGCCGCCAGGAGACAGGAATGTGGAGTGTGCGGAGGGGAAATCGATGCTCCATAATCCTCAATGTGTTTACAAACACTGACACTTCACCAGCTCTGAAGAGAGCAGGCTGTCGTACGGGGAGTTAGAAAATGAAGGATGCGGTGGGAACCTGTGAATCATACGAAAAAAAAAAAAAAAAAAAAAGAAGGAGCAAGAGGGCGAGCGACCAAGAGAGCACAAGGGCAAGCGACCAAGAGAGCACAAGGGCAAGCGACCAAGAGAGCACGAGGGCAAGCGACCAAGAGAGCACAAGGGCAAGCGACCAAGAGAGCACAAGGGCAAGCGACCAAGAGAGCACAAGGGCAAGCGACCAAGAGAGCACGAGGGCGAGCGACAGAAAGCGAGCGACAGAGAGAGCAAGAAAAAAAAAAATAAGAGCGATGGACGAAGTAAACAAAAAAGTTGGCAAGCGATCAAGAGTGAGCACGAAACGAAATGAGCAAGGAACAAAATGAGTGAGCGACAAAGTGACCAAGAAGCAAAGGCGAATGACAAAGTGAGAAAGATGGCACGCAGCAAAGCAAGAGACAAAGTGAGAGAAAGAGCAAGCCAAACAGCAAAAGTAATCAAAGTGAACAAGAGAGTCAGAGCAAGCAAAAAAGTGAGCTATAAAGTGAGTACAAGCAAAGAAAGATAAAGTGAGCGAGAGTGCAAGAGTGAGCAACAAACTGAGTGATCGAGAGAGGGCAAGTACCAGAACAGGAGAGCAAGTAAGCGTGAGCGAGCAAGCAAATACTAGGGAATGAGGAATCAATGCGCAGAAGAGAATAGCGGTGGTAAAATTTAACAAATTAGCCTTTTATGTTGGACTAAATTGCCCGGGGGCTCCTAAATCGTAAGATTATTGTACATTAGAAAGGTTCTTCATCTTCTGTAACTTCCCAACGTCCAGACAAACCTTTTAATAAAAACTATCCGTAAAATTATGTAACGAAGATCCCAAACCTCTGACTATAAGCGAGCGAGCTCTGCTTCCCCGACCGCATCGAGGGGATTGGGAGAAGTTCACTACATCGAATGAGTTTCATAAATTTTCATCTATATTCCCGTATCTTGAGGCGCTTCACAATGACTTTTATTCTGTAGGTTTGAGCAGAATGTCAGAACGTGGAGTGTTCATCATGGGAGATGATGGAGAAGCTTTCATCAGTCAGCGGGTACGCACTATTCCTGGGCACATGTCTGGATGGCACTTGTCAGCGGATCCGCTCTGATTAATCATGCAGGATCTCCAGATTAAAATATAAATTGGTAATGGAGCGGAGTCAGGAGGGGAGACGTCGCGGCCTCAGCGTCTTCTGTACCTTGGAGTCACATCCGACTAGATGGGAAGCACAAATTATCCTCTACATAATTACTAATACGCACCGCAGCAATTACCAATTAAAGGGGTCACATAGGGTTAAAAACACTACTGCTTTGTTGCAAAAAACAGCGCCACACTTGTCAACAGGTTGCGCGTCATAATGCAGTCCGGTCCAAATCACTTTAATAGAGGTGCAATACCAGACACAACCAGTGGGCAGGTGGGGCTCTGTTTCTGAAAGTATAAAGCAGGGGCCAGCAACAACGGCGGGGGCCAGCAATCGGCGGAATAGGGACGAACTGCAATACCAAGCATAACCAGTGGCCAGGTGGGGCTCTGTTTCTGAAGCAATGAGGCAGGCAGCAGCAAGAGCGACAGGGCGGGCACCAGCAAGGGCAAGGGCCAGCAGGAGCGACAGGGCGGGCACCAGCAAGGGCAAGGGCCAGCAAGAGCGACTGGGCGGGCACCAGCAAGGGCCAGCAAGAGCAACAGGGCGGGCACCAGCAAGGGCAAGGGCCAGCAGGAGCGACAGGGCGGGCACCAGCAAGGGCAAGGGCCAGCAGGAGCGACAGGGCGGGCCCCAGCAAGGGCAAGGGCCAGCAAGAGCGACTGGGCGGGCACCAGCAAGGGCCAGCAAGAGCAACAGGGCGGGCACCAGCAAGGGCAAGGGCCAGCAGGAGCGACAGGGCGGGCCCCAGCAAGGGCAAGGGCCAGAAAGAGCGACAGGGCGGGCACCAGCAAGGGCCAGCAGGAGCGACAGGGCGGGCACCAGCAAAGGCAAGGGCCAGCAAGAGCTACAGGGCGGGCACCAGCAAGGGCAAGGGCCAGCAAGAGCGACAGGGCGGGCACCAGCAAGGGCCAGCAAGAGCGACAGGGCGGGCACCAGCAAGGGCCAGCAAGAGCGACAGGGCGGGCACCAGCAAGGGCAAGGGCCAGCAGGAGCGACAGGGCAGGCACCAGCAAGGGCAAGGGCCAGCAAGAGCGACAGGGCGGGCACCAGCAAGGGCAAGGGCCAGCAAGAGCGACAAGGTGGGCAATAGTTTGAATAGAGATGAGCTGTAATACCAGGCACAACCAGTGGCCAGGTGGGGCTCTGTTTCTGAAAAAAAGGCAGCCATGTTTATGTTTAACCCTGTACAGGCCCTTTATTTGGGTGGTTGATTATCCTCCCAACGTGTGCCGCACACATGGCATGTTCAAATGACACGGATTTGCCTGTAGCAAATCCGTATATTTGCAAAAAGATCCACAGCAGAAATCGGAGGCAGACATTCAGCCAGCAGATCTGCACTAGAAGTTCCCCTAACAGGGTTTACTGGGACTTAGGTCATCGATATGCGATTGGTGGGGGTCTCAGCCCCAGGACCCTCATAGATCAGCTGGCTGTAGAGTACCAGTGAGCGTTGCAGCCTCTTCACTGAATACCAAGCACAGCGCCGTATATATCACAGGGACTGTGCTTGGTATTGCAGCTCAGCTTTATTCCCATGTGATCAATACACGTGACATCATGAGCGCAGGGAACAGGCCGAGGCCCTTCTGAACAGCTGTTTGACGGGGTAACAGGTATTCAGAAGGGGTCCCTTGTAATAGTCAGGTAGAAAGAAGAGCAGCCGAGAGCACAGGTGAAGCACAAGAGAAGAATTCAAGATGGAGGAAGATGTTATTATGACCAAGGAAGATTGTACAAGGTGATGTTTAGGCCAGAGAGCGCCCGTCAGTAGTAAACTAAGAAGAGGTGCAGCACGACTAAGAGCTTTGTAGATAAGAACCAAAGCTTTGCATGTTATCCTAGAGGGACCAGACATCCAGAGCAACGTCTGCCAACACCGCTACAATCGCTGATCGGAGAAAGGATTAGGCCATCAGTAGTAAAGCGTGGGGAGATATTTATAGCTGAGGTGACATGACCCGACAAGGAGAGCAGAGGGTCTCACATCGGAGTCCAATAGAACCCCCACGCCAGCAGGAGGAATGGAGGCAGCCCTGCACGCGAATCGGGAATCTGTCACTTCTCATATCAAATATATGCAGAACTGTAGTTTTGGAAAGGTTGAGTTACAGATATACTGACAACATGAAAGCAGAGACTGCCGACCGACACTTGAGGAAGAAACCGAGGAAGAAGTTTCATAAGACGCAAGTCAACAAGCTACCAAAACAAGAACCCACTCAGGAGGAGAAGTGACTACACCAGTACCCTTACGTAAGCCAAGAGGTGACAAACAATTGTACAGTAAGGGTCAAAAGTGGTCGACAAAATTTCAACGCAACTTTTGCCTGAAGGAGCGGAATCGTGTGGGGTCGGGGGTCTAGATTTTGCTTTGCTCTCAAAATCAATGGGAACCCAAGTACCTCTTCATAATCCAGAGGAGAAGTCTTCATGGATCACCATGGGGATATCAAGTAGTCAAAAATACAACACCTTTAAGGTGCCCACAAGGACTGGGTGTGCCAATGTGTCCAGGTAAGCTAGTCAACCTCACCGATAAAAGGCGTCCATACAGATAAGAGCAAAGTTAGCCAAATTTACAGATTTAGCCCAGAACGGTCAACTATCTTATGCTTATGGGGCTGTCCCGACTCTACCTGACTGAAGAGATCGAGGAAACAATGATTGGGCAGTTCGATTTCAACCTGCCTGTTCCTCTGTTCTTACCGGAGATTAGGCAAGTGACGAACGCCTATGGCGGCCACTTCTCACCTAACTCCATTGAGAACACATACATGCTTGGCTAAAAAAATTTGACCAGCTGTTCATAATGGTCAAAAATAAACCTTACCTATCCCAAGTGACCAATCTGCCCCACTGGTCTATATTGTGGCCTCTGGCGAAGACGTTACGATGCAGTTATGTGACCACAGTAATGGTAACCTCAATGGTGTCCTCTGCAGTGGTCACATGTCCATAACAAAACGTCATCTCTGGAGGGTGCAGGGACCTGGGAAGTGGCCACGAGGGATTGGGAAGGAGAGAAATACTCTTATTTTAGACCAAAATTTTTTAGGGGTGTGTAAAATGTAATGAGCCACTGCTATACCTCCAAATCGAAATCCCAACGGATCCCTGTGGATGCCATATTGCGGGGGTATTACTAACCACACTACTAGACACACCTAAACGACTTAAGTGTCAATGATATTACATCACAACCTTGCTGACTGTCTCCTTGCCCCCAAGGCTTTTAATTCCTTGTTACTTTGTATCACTCAGGTCTTCACGTTCCGGATGCCATTAAGTCGCTTACATCTTCTGCAGACGCTGCCGTTGTAATCTGCGGTTTCAGAAGTGTAAGTCATAATGTATAATGTATTGACCGCTACGAAAGATAAAGGGAAAAAGTGCTCCAACAAGCTGAGACGGCGCAAGACACAACCAAACACTTAAGACATTACATTAAACGGGACCTTTAACCTGGACCTGGCAGGTCCTTCAAGAGGCAGACTGTGGACCAGGCGGTCACAGGCCTTACCTGGATACATCTATAACTAGGGATCTGTATGTTATCCAAAAACAGCCCCATTCCCAAAGACAATGTCTCCCTCAAGTGTTAAAAGCCACAGTGCAAAGCAGCAGCAGCAGCGAGCAGAGCCCAGTCATCGTGCAGGACACCGCTGCTGCAGCCCCGCACACCCTCCCACAGCGTGCAGCCAGCCAGCTCTCTCTGGAAACCCCACGTATAGAAAGAAATCCTGTGCACTGCCTGTAACCCGGTGTGACCAGGACATGGGTGACAGCGTACACACCACTGCTTTCCGGAATCTTCAGTGGTGCACCTAATCCTCATCTATCACATAGCACTGTCACATAGCACTGTCACATAGCATACAAGTGTCCTGTATTAGACTAAGGGATTATTCTTACAATCTGCCAATTACTGGAAGAAAAAAAAGGGAACAACGATGGGATCGGGCGAAAAGCCAACAAGGCTAAATGGCTCCTTGTGCAAATATATATATATATATATATATATATATACATACATACACACATCTGCATAGATTAGGGAGTCAGAATCAGTTCTGTTATGTAAGACAATACCTATATCCCTTTCTTTGGGATAGACAGGATCCCATTACTGTCCCCAAAGGACCAGAGTGACTATTACATATGGACTGTACAGCACGGAAGCAAAAAAGTACAAAAGTGACTACAGAGGAGAAGAAAGATGTAGAAGAAACAGAATGGGACCCTAAAGCTCCGAGAAAACTGGTAGATGTGTAATATAATAGGCAGAGTCTCTTGTAAAGTCTTAAGACATCATAATAGAATACAGTATAAGATAATATAGTAACGTACAATACAGTACAGTATAATATCACAGTATAGTATAAATATAGTATAATATATCACAGTATAATACAGTATACTATACAGTATAATATATTATACTATACTGTATTATACTGTATTGTATTATACTGTGATATATTATACTGTACTGTATTATACTGTGATATATTATACTGTACTGTATTATACTGTGATATATTATACTATATTGTATTATACTGTGATATATTATACTGTACGGTATTATACTGTGATATATTACTGTATCAGAGTATAATATAGTACAATATATCACAGTATAATACAGTACAGTATAATATATAGTATAATATATCACAGTATAATACAGTACAGTATAATATATAGTATAATATATCACAGTATAATACAGTACAGTATAATATATAGTATAATATATCACAGTATAATACAGTACAGTATAATATATTACACTATACTGTATATTATACTGTACTGTATTATACTGTGATATATTGTACTATACTGTATTATACTGTGATATATTATACTGTACGGTATTATACTGTGATATATTACTGTATCAGAGTATAATATAGTACAATATATCACAGTATAATACAGTACAGTATAATATATAGTATAATATATCACAGTATAATACAGTACAGTATAATATATAGTATAATATATCACAGTATAATACAGTACAGTATAATATATAGTATAATATATCACAGTATAATACAGTACAGTATAATATATTACACTATACTGTATATTATACTGTACTGTATTATACTGTGATATATTATACTGTACTGTATTATACTGTGATATATTATACTGTATGGTATTATACTGTGATATATTATACTGTACTGTATTATACTGTGATATATTATACTGTACTGTATTATACTGTGATATATTATACTGTACGGTATTATACTGTGATATATTACTGTATCAGAGTATAATATAGTACAATATATCACAGTATAATACAGTACAGTATAATATATAGTATAATATATCACAGTATAATACAGTACAGTATAATATATTACACTATACTGTATATTATACTGTACTGTATTATACTGTGATATATTATACTATATATTATACTGTACTGTATTATACTGTGATATATTGTACTATACTGTATTATACTGTGATATATACTATATATTGTACTGTACTGTATTATACTGTGATATACTATATATTATACTGTACTGTATTATACTGTGATATACTATATATTATACTGTACTGTATTATACTGTGATATATTATACTATATCACAGTATAATACAGTACAGTATAATATATCACAGTATAATATAATATACCATAATATAACATAGTATAGAATAATACATTGAAACCTCTTTGAGACGACCACCCAAAATTGCATCAAGAAGTCGTCATCTAGGAGGCGGTCTTCTCAAAGAGGTTTCATGACATACCATAATACAACATATATTGTAATATAATATAATATAAAATATTATAATGTAGGATAATATACCATAATATAGTATAGCATAAAGTATCATATACCATCTTCTATAATAGAAGTTATAATAATGAAGGTTTATAGTATAATATACACCCATACATATCACATAGGTGCAATATTATCGGCTTTAACACAGTAACCATAATGCCATAAAAACACCATAAAATACTTCGACAACCTGTTAACTCTGCACTAGCCAGGAGTCATTGAGGAGTCAATTCCTGGAATTATTTTCCAGCAATGCTCCAGCCCCATCCATTCGGGCTCAGTACAAGGTGCGATCGTCCTTTGCCCCATCCAAAAAGTCATAAATACTAAAAAAAAATTATATATATATCATAGATAAAATGGACAAAAACTCACCTTACAGGTCAGCAAGAGAAAGAAAAAGATGCTGGAAAAATAATAATGGCAGACCCCCCGACTACTAACAAGTAAACTTGGTGGCTGGGAAAAACAAGACTAAAAATTAAGGGGCCACAGAGGTGCTGGGGTAGG
This sequence comes from Leptodactylus fallax, assembly GCA_947044405.1. Classification (NCBI taxonomy): domain Eukaryota; kingdom Metazoa; phylum Chordata; class Amphibia; order Anura; family Leptodactylidae; genus Leptodactylus; species Leptodactylus fallax. The sequence goes on from CAMRHE010000434.1 coordinate 1,245,482, forward strand.
GGGGGTGGGGTGGGAAGTAATGTTACCGAAGGCAGAGCATCCCCGGCCAGGACGCTATTGGTGTGCCGGGGAACAAGGTGGAGTTAGCAGAGTGCACTGGGATAATCCACAGTGACCAGGAAAAGAGAGGAGGAAGCCAGGGGCAGGGGCGAGCCGAAATAATAGCGAGACCTCAGAGAGAGCCACATTCCAGCATGTGATGGAGAGAGGAGACGCAGCCAGCGTATGTGTGTGTGCCCAGGGACAGACAGCAAGTGCACAGACCCCAGCAAGGTATGAGGATGTCGGGGCTCGCAGGCTGCGGGGAGGGGCGACTGCTGGATGGAGACGGCAAAGACGGGCGCGCGAGGATGGAAGAGGTGAGCACAGGCTGCTGCTCCGCATCTATACATGTAGCAGAGCTGAAGGCAAGACGGGGGCTTATCTGCTGTCCTAAGCACTGTGGAAGGAGGGAGATAGGAGTGTGCCCAGCCTGTCTGCTGCCACCTATCTCTGGGGGAGATGGGAGTGTGCCCAGCCCGTCTGCTGCCGCCTATCTCTGGGGGAGATAGGAGTGTGCCCGGCACGTCTGCTGCCGCCTATCTCTTTGGGAGATAGGAGTGTGCCCGGCACGTCTGCTGCCGCCTATCTCTGGGGGAGATAGGAGTGTGCCCAGCACGTCTGCTGCCGCCTATCTCTGGGGGAGATAGGAGTGTGCCCAGCACGTCTGCTGCCGCCTATCTCTGGGGGAGATGGGAGTGTGCCCAGCACGTCTGCTGCCGCCTATCTCTGGGGGAGATGGGAGTGTGCCCAGCTCGTCTGCTGCCGCCTATCTCTGGGGGAGATAGGAGTGTGCCCAGCCTGTCTGCTGCCGCCTATCTCTGGGGGAGATAGGAGTGTGCCCAGCATGTCTGCTGCCGCCTATCTCTGGGGGAGATAGGAGTGTGCCCAGCCTGTCTGCTGCCGCCTATCTCTGGGGGAGATAGGAGTGTGCCCAGCCCGTCTGCTGCCGCCTATCTCTGGGGGAGATAGGAGTGTGCCCGGCACGTCTGCTGCCGCCTATCTCTGGGGGAGATAGGAGTGTGCCCAGCCCGTCTGCTGCCGCCTATCTCTGGGGGAGATAGGAGTGTGCCCAGCCTGTCTGCTGCCGCCTATCTCTGGGGGAGATAGCAGTGTGCCCAGCCTGTCTGCTGCCGCCTATCTCTGGGGGAGATAGGAGTGTGCCCAGCCTGTCTGCTGCCGCCTATCTCTGGGGGAGATGGGAGTGTGCCCAGCTCGTCTGCTGCCGCCTATCTCTGGGGGAGATAGGAGTGTGCCCAGCTCGTCTGCTGCCGCCTATCTCTGGGGGAGATAGGAGTGTGCCCAGCCTGTCTGCTGCCGCCTATCTCTGGGGGAGATAGGAGTGTGCCCAGCCTGTCTGCTGCCGCCTATCTCTGGGGGAGATGGGAGTGTGCCCAGCTCGTCTGCTGCCGCCTATCTCTGGGGGAGATAGGAGTGTGCCCAGCCTGTCTGCTGCCGCCTATCTCTGGGGGAGATAGGAGTGTGCCCAGCATGTCTGCTGCCGCCTATCTCTGGGGGAGATAGGAGTGTGCCCAGCCTGTCTGCTGCCGCCTATCTCTGGGGGAGATAGCAGTGTGCCCAGCCTGTCTGCTGCCGCCTATCTCTGGGGGAGATAGGAGTGTGCCCAGCTCGTCTGCTGCCGCCTATCTTTGGGGGAAACCAACGCTCCCATGGGTGCAATCCCGACCTGTGCCCAGTCCGTCCTCTGATGGGAGACACCGGGGAAGGTCAGGGGCAAAGTAGTCACAGTGCCATGGAAAAGCACGAACTCAGCGCTGCCCCCACTAGAGGTAGGTCAGTAGATAGAAATGCAGCTGACTTGAGTCTGTGACAAACTCACCTCTGCTGTACTGACATCAAATACAGAGAAACCTCTGAGACACGACCACCCAAAATTCATTAAAAAGTGGTCGAGAAAGAAAACCTGGTCTGGGTAAAGAGGTTTCCCCGCGCCAAACCGTAAGCTCGGTGGCCCAGAGACGGGAGAATTCACAAGGCTCGCACTTCATAGAAACAATCTAGTGTTCTCTGTTATCAGCCACTACATGATGAGCAGAGGAAGACAGGAAGGGAAGAAAGATACCTGCACCATGATAGACAGCTAAGGGTACACCGCGCAAAACACTGCAAGGGGGGGAGACGCAAAACACTGCAAGGGGGAGACGCAAAACACTGCAAGGGGGGGAGACGCAAAACACTGCAAGGGGGGGGAGACGCAAAACACTGCAAGGGGGGGGAGACGCAAAACACTGCAAGGGGGGGGGAGACGCAAAACACTGCAAGGAGGGGGGAGACGCAAAACACTGCAAGGAGGGGGGAGACGCAAAACACTGCAAGGAGGGGGGAGACGCAAAACACTGCAAGGAGGGGGGAGACGCAAAACACTGCAAGGAGGGGGGAGACGCAAAACACTGCAAGGAGGGGGGAGACGCAAAACACTGCAAGGAGGGGGGAGACGCAAAACACTGCAAGGAGGGGGGAGACGCAAAACACTGCAAGGAGGGGGGAGACGCAAAACACTGCAAGGAGGGGGGAGACGCAAAACACTGCAAGGGGGGGGAGACGCAAAACACTGCAAGGGGGAGACGCAAAACACTGCAAGGGGGAGACGCAAAACACTGCAAGGGGGAGACGCAAAACACTGCAAGGGGGAGACGCAAAACACTGCAAGGGGGAGACGCAAAACACTGCAAGGGGGAGACGCAAAACACTGCAAGGGGGAGACGCAAAACATTTAAAAACTGAGCAGGAAAAGAAAACGCTTGCGAATTTCACGGCTTTTCTGCCTCTGGGGTAGAACACGGCAGTCTCACAGGTATATTAATATGCTGCATTTTTACACATTGTGGGGATGAAATTTAAAAAAAAAAAAAAAGCTCCTTCACTTTGTCAGTTCTGTAAAATGAAGCATTTTTTTCTACTGCGCTTCCACAATGGTCAAAATCACTGATTTTCCCCAACATGTGGCCTTTGCCTAATAGGGTTGTCCATGTCCCAGGATCTGAAAACCATATTGATTTTAATATGGAAACAGCGCCACACCTGTCCAATGGCTGGTTGTGGTATTGACAGGCTATGCACTGGTGTGATCCATGTATGATAAGCGTCTTTGGGCGCCGCTGCACTGATGTAAGCTGGCTGGGGGCGCTGTGACGCTGAGATCGGAGGATTTGCATGTAGATGAGGCAGGATGCAAAACAGGAACCTTCCCCTCTGCGGATTTCATGCAAAAGAGGTTTTTACATCTATTTTTGGCAGCATTTTGCATTGTAAAATTTTGTTTTCTGAATCGTGTCATAACCATAGGGTGGAAACAGACATTACAATAATAACCATCTGGTCCGCGGAAAGCTGGGTGACAGCGACAACACATTGCCCTTCTGTAGTCTGGAAAAGCAGGGTGTCAGTGTATGAGGTGGTGAGCCGTCAGCCATCATATGCTGGTATAATTCTCCAGGTAAGTAGGGAACGTCACCACTCAGGAGCCTGGGAAAGCTGGGTGATAACCCCTATGAGGCCACATTAGGTCACCCAGACTTTATTTACTGGGGATATTTGGGGGTACATAGGCAGATGTATACTAATATTTACTGGGGATATTTGGGGGGTACGTAGGTAGATGTATACTAATATTTACTGGGGATATTTGGGGGTACATAGGTAGATGTATACTAATATTTACTGGAGATATTTGGGGGTACATAGGTAGATGTATACTAATATTTACGGGGTATATTTAGGGGGTACGTAGGTAGATGTATACTAATATTTACTGGGGATATTTGGGGGTACATAGGTAGATGTATACTAATATTTACTGGGGATATTTGGGGGTACATAGGCAGATGTATACTAATATTTACTGGGGATATTTGGGGGTACATAGGCAGATGTATACTAATATTTACTGGGGATATTTGGGGGTACGTAGGTAGATGTATACTAATATTTACTGGGGATATTTGGGGGTACGTACATAGATGTATACTAATATTTACTGGGGATATTTGGGGGGTATATAGGTAGATGTATACTAATATTTACTGGGGATATTTGGGGGTACATAGGTAGATGTATACTAATATTTACTGGGGATATTTGGGGGTACATAGGCAGATGTATACTAATATTTACTGGGGATATTTGGGGGTACATAGGCAGATGTATACTACTATTTACTGGGGATATTTGGGGGTACGTAGGTAGATGTATACTAATATTTACTGGGGATATTTGGGGGTACGTACATAGATGTATACTAATATTTACTGGGGATATTTGGGGGGTATATAGGTAGATGTATACTAATATTTACTGGGGATATTTGGGGGTACATAGGCAGATGTATACTAATATTTACTGGGGATATTTGGGGGTACATAGGCAGATGTATACTAATATTTACTGGGGATATTTGGGGGTACGTAGGTAGATGTATACTAATATTTACTGGGGATATTTGGGGGTACGTACATAGATGTATACTAATATTTACTGGGGATATTTGGGGGTACGTACATAGATGTATACTAATATTTACTGGGGATATTTGGGGGTACATAGGCAGATGTATACTAATATTTACTGGGGATATTTGGGGGTACGTAGGTAGATGTATACTAATATTTACTGGGGATATTTGGGGGTACGTACATAGATGTATACTAATATTTACTGGGGATATTTGGGGGGTATATAGGTAGATGTATACTAATATTTACTGGGGATATTTGGGGGTACATAGGTAGATGTATACTAATATTTACTGGGGATATTTGGGGGGTATATAGGTAGATGTATACTAATATTTACTGGGGATATTTGGGGGTACATAGGCAGATGTATACTAATATTTACTGGAGATATTTGGGGGTACATAGGTAGATGTATACTATTATTTACGGGGTATATTTAGGGGGTACGTAGGTAGATGTATACTAATATTTACTGGGGATATTTGGGGTTACGTACATAGCTGTATACTAATATTTACTGGGGATATTTGGGGGGTATATAGGTAGATGTATACTAATATTTACGGGGTATATTTGGGGATACCTATATGGATGTATACTAATATTTACTGGGGATATTTGGGGGTACATAGATAGATGTATACTAATATTTACTGGGGATATTTGGGGGGTATATAGGTAGATGTATACTAATATTTACGGGGTATATTTGGGGATACCTATATGGATGTATACTAATATTTACTGGGTATATTTGGGGTTACACATGTAAATGTATTCTTATATTTACTGGTGAAATTTCGGGGGTGGGGGGTACATATTAATCCCCTAAAGTATGTGCCCCCCAGCGAGCAGTATACAAGATGACAAGCGGTTCTCAGGGCGTCTTACAACAAGAGTCAGCTAAAAACATGGGCAGGCTTGGTCAGCAGCCATGGAAAACAGAGGGCTGGCGGCGGGGGGTAGTGCGATATAAGGGCGGCGATGGGGCCGCCGTGTATACACATTGTACAGATGTCTCCTATAATTAGATCAATGTGTTAGCCACTTCCAGTAACCCACAGGTCCGGTGAATGGAGGCCGCGCCACCGTGTCATTAACCCCTAAAGCATCCCTACACGAATGTGCCAGTATCCGGGACTACGTGGGGATTCCTGGGCTATGTCAATGGACCCCGGAGACCATGGGGTCAGACACTGTGACAAGGACGGCCTGCTGTACGAGGCGATGACCTAGAAGACACCAGTGTGTACTGAGGCCTATCACAAGGGTCTGCTGGACTTCTGCTTTACAGCACAACATCTCCAGGACTTCTATAAAGACACAACAACTTCCTGTCACAATTCACAGGCGAGATCTTCAGCAACTACTCAAGACATAACAGACGGCTGGTATATCCTCAAGTAGCTGCGCAGAGCGAAGCACTGCACATATAGGGCGCTGTACACATTACATAGGGGGCAGCACTGATACAGATCAGGAGCTACAAAGCCAAAAACATAGCAGAGCCGCACAAAACTAATAAAACGTATCTATCAGGGTCAGGCACCTTCAGAATTATTAGGCTGTGTTCTCACGTCCGAATGTACTGTATGAATGTACCCTAAAAGACCGAGGACTGCTCCAGATACCCGACAACTGATCTCCTCCAGAACGGAGGCGTCAGGAACCTGGAGCAGTCCTCAGTATATCAGGGCGTATTCATATGATGCAGTTAAAACCAAACTAAAATAAACTATATTCGGTTTTGATGCGTTTTTCTTAATTTTACAGGTGAATCCTATTTATTTAACATGTTGCACCTGTAAAATGAAGAGATTGCACCAAAAACTGCATGCAGACGTTATAATGTGAATGCACACTAATATACTGAAGAGGCCTGACACCTGATATCCTCCAGAACAGAGGATGGATGGGTTATCTGAGGTGTCAAGCATCAGGAGCAATCTTCAGTGTATAAGGATGCATTCACACGGTGCAGTTGGGCGCAGCTAAAACTGTACTGGAAAAAAAAAATGCATGCAGTTTTTGGTGCGGTTTCTTGACTTTGAGAAGCGTGTTAAATAAATGGTTTTCACCAGTAAAATTTGGAAATTGCAACGGTTTTTATCCAAACAGTTTGAGGCTACGGCCCCACGTTGCGGAAATTCAGCTTTTTTTGTTGCAGATTTTTCTACAGTTTTTTGAGCCAAAGCCAAGAATGGCTACAAAAGGAATGGGAAATATATAGGAAGCTCTTATACTTCTCCCTTCTGTTCAATCCACTCCTGGCTTTGGCTCAGAAAACCACAGAAAATCTGCAACAAAAAAAAGCTGCATTTCCACAACATGGGGCCTCAGCCTGAAAGGGGTTTTCCAGGCTTATTAATCGAGGGCCGATCTTTAGGATAGGTCATCAATTAAGATCACTGGGGTCCGATACCTGGGACTTCTAACAGCTGATGGGCGGAGGTCCTGGGTGTCGGACTCCGCGGATCTTCAACTGATGACCTATTCTAAGGATTGGTCATCAATTTATAAGCCTGGATACCCCTTTAACTGCACCATGTGAATGCACCCTTACTTAGTTTATGCTCCAGAGCTGCTCTTCCTAATGGACTTACGGACAGTCTGCAACCATAAGAGGACATTTGCGAATTGTAAGACAAGTGCTATGTCCATGGTCGGGGGTCTGCAACATCTTACAGTGAGGGCATGCTGGGAGTTGTAGTTGCACTACATGACAAGTTGCAGACCACTGCGCTGGGACACTTAGGACTTCTCCCCCCCATTGACTTCATTTCACTATCAAGCACCGTAGTCGGCTATGGAGGATTACAGGTCTTGCAAGGGTTCAAGACCAGCCCAACATTAAAACATGGAATACCAGGTAAGACATACAGGAATGGCCTTGAAGGGGTTAACAGACACTCTCTCAGTGTTTACTCATGTACAGGACTTGGGTGGACGCCAAAGGAAACTTCTGTGTATATCCTGGGTGTACAGATCTGCTGCTCACTAGAGCGTGCAAAAAAGTGACCCTGTGTACACACCTTGCATCTTCACAGGCTTCCTTCCGCCTACACGGAGTGCCCCGCCGTACTATCACCTCTGATCTCTCTCCTACATATCCATCATAGAGAAGATCAAGGCTTTTGGCCGAGCATGCATGTGTTGGGAGCGAGGAGGCGCCGCCATTGGCCAGTGAGCAGTTAGCATATGAAGACTTTAAGACTGAGGCCACACATTACGGAAAGGTTGTGTTTTCATGTTGCAGATTTTGCTGCGTTTTTAAGCCAAAGCCAGGAGCGGATTTAGCAGAAGGGGCTATAGGGGTATGTTCACACAGACGTTCTCCGGCCTCAAAATCCTCTCCAAAAACCAGCCCTGTGGGACCCACGACAAAAAGCTGAAGTCAAGCCCTGGCCTTCTGCCATGAAAACTGCAGCAAGTCTGAACAGGACACTTTTTTTTTTTCAGTGCACTCAAAAAAGACGAAATACCCATTGAAAACACTGGGCAGGTTTTTGGAGAGGTGGAAGACTTCCTCAAATTCCTCTCCAAATGATGCAGTGTGAACATACCCTAAACAGCTCCCTTTACTTTCCCCATTACCTTTGATGGCAGTCTTGGCAACATCTGCACCAGCTCTGCTGCAACATGTGGCCTCTGCCTTAAAGGGGTATTCCCACACATTCCCTATCCATGAGTCCCCTCCTTTAAGTTAACCTGCGGTGCCCACTCCTAGCCCACCCCAAAAGCCAAGACAAATGGTGAAAAATAAAGATCCAAACCAAAACCAGTCTTGTGTGTCCTCAGAGGCACTTTGGGATAAAAATACAAGATGGTCACTTGGGCTTAAAGGGGTATTCCTACCTTATATCTACAGGATACGCCACAAATATCTGAGAGTGGACAGTCGCGGCCGCCACGTAGGGAACGACTGGAGAGGAGGCGGCCGCCACGTAGGGAACGACTGGAGAGGAGGCGGCCACCAGTGTCTACGACGCTCTCCATCCACTTCTATGGGAGTTACAGAAACAGCCGAGCACACCGATGCATCTTATATCAGGTCATGTCACCTCATAGCATGCTGGGAGTTGTAGTTTTCAGCCACACATCTATTCTAGGCAGCGGTGATGGACTCTGTATTCTTATCCAAACTCGATAGCAAAGGGAGAGATAAAATATGGAAAAAGCAAAGAAACGACTTCACTAAATAATGCAAGAAGAAACCGGTCACACTTCATCTCCGAGACAGAAACTTCACAACATCATAAAATATACAGAAAGTTACCGATTCTGAGACCGCCATAGATCATCCTCCTACAATACAGTGACGGCTATAACCCGCCTGTGTCATCTGCATAGTGAAGACGTGCGGCTGTCTGAGAGGCGACACAAGGGGCGAGGAAGGGAGAACAGACAGAATCCGGCTACACCTGTCACAGGTATTATTAGGGTAGAGATGGCTTCAGAACTGGTCGCCTAGCGGGATGATCCAGGGACAGATGCCATGACAGATCTCTCTATATTAAGGGGAAGGTGGTACGTCATGTTTGGTACCCTCACAATAACACATGGGGGTGATGAAGGGCGGACAGACAGAATCCGTCCATACAAGTCACTAGTATTAGGGAGCTCGGAGGGATCCTCCGGTGACAGATATTTAGTGCTGGGATCCCCGGCACGACAGATTGCCCTCTATAAAGAGGAATGAGAGACGTTGTGTTTTGCACAATAACAATTACACACAAGGGGCGATGAGCAGAGAACCATCAGAATCCGTCTATACAAGTCACTAGTATTAGGGAGCTCGGCGGGATCCTCCGGTGACAGATATTTAGTGCTGGGATCCCCGGCACGACAGATCGCCCTCTATAAAGAGGAATGAGAGACGTTGTGTTTTGCACAATAACAATTACACTCAAGGGGCGATGAGCAGAGAACCATCAGAATCCATCTATACAAGTCACTAGTATTAGGGAGCTCGGCGGGATCCTCCGGTGACAGATATTTAGCGCTGGGATCCCCGGCACGACAGATCGCCCTCTATAAAGAGGAATGAGAGACGTTGTGTTTTGCACAACAACAATTACACACAAGGGGCGATGAGCAGAGAACCATCAGAATCCATCTATACAAGTCACTATTATAAGGCTTTTGATGGCTTCAGAATTGGTGATCTCAGCGGGATCCTCCGGTGATACTCAGATACTCAGTGCAGAACTCCCCGACATGACAGATCGTTCTCTATAAAGAGGAGTGAGACACGTCGTGTTTTGCACCCTCACAAGTTCTCACAGATGTTTCCCCTTTCTGTTTCTTATCTCTGGGGACACAAGTTCTGCAGAACAGAGCTCAGGTTTACACCGCCACGCGACTAGCGGATGACATGACCTATCCAATAGGCCAAGTGCACGGAAGAACGGGGTGAACTACAGAACACTGCGGCTTCCCAATGTCTGAGGGAGAACCCCTGAGGATGACGCCCCCGCTGGCCATAGACAAGGAGCACAAGTGCAAATACACCCGACGCATCTAAAGGGGCTTCATATACAAGTCTCCATACACAGGAAGTCAAGGCTCTGCTCACACTAGTACTCAGGGCAGCATTCAGGCACAGATGTAGCAGTGCCGAGCTGGCCCGTCTGCACAAGTCTACAGAAGCCATGATAGATCCAGACCCACTGGATATGGTCGGAGGCCGACATACCCCACCGACTTACCATATAGTCTGTCAGTTACCGCCAATTATCTATTGTTTTAATAAAAAATGGGGTCAATGTGATGCAATCTGGAACAGAGGAACTAGATGGAGGCTCTGGACATACAGTAGATGTGAACAGGGCCTTACCAAAATATTTATACCCTTGGCAGAAGTCATTGCGGTAAGTCAGTCTCTGACAATATCCAATGGATCTGGCCATTTAGTGGTAATAATTACTCCCGCCATATAGTGACAACATTACCAAATGTTTTGGGACCAGTAGCTCAGGGCAATTGTCCAGTCTGTCACCCCCTCTATGGCTATGCTTGGTATTGCAACTCAGCCCCATTCGCTTGAATGGGACTGAGCTGCCGTGGTACCACATGACCAATGAATGTGAAGTCATCGGCACATCCGATCTGTGGAAATCCCAGGTGTCAGACCCCCACCGATCACACACTATGTAAGTCAAAATGGACACTATGACAGCTCAAAACAGAGGCCAGCTTTCCCTAAACCCTGAATGGCAAACCTACAAAAGACACATAATGAAGCTGGACTTGCTGGGAAAACCCAAGGTGCTGGCGGCCATGCTGACTGCCACCCAGCTTTCCACAAACAAAGCAGCAGCGAGATCCTGGCCGAAGACCGAGACTCGGGGTTGAGAGTCAATGTTTGTAACACACAAGTAAACACACAATTCTGTGACCACGCGGCCTGTGAGCGAGCCGGCCGGGGAACTGAGACCCTTTTATGAATTCAGGCGGCAGAATGAATGGGGCTCTGTTGGGAGACGTAAGCAGGCACCTTGCCGGGAGTTTCACACGAGTGCCGGGGTATATATGCCATGGCACACACTTACCATAGGCCCAGGTGCCCACAGCACACACCCTGCAGACGTAAGCTTACATTATACACCTATCATGGCAGGATGTGACCGATCCTTGTATTGTATGCAAATCCATAGGGGCAGCAAATACGAGAGCGCCTCGTGTGGTGCCTAATGGAGGCTTCTAGGGGACAAGTATGCTGAATTTACCTCCAAAATCGGCCCCGCTTCTGGACACAGATTGCAATATAGGCTTTATTCAGCGCCATTTTAGATACAGAATCAGCTCGGGAAAAAAAAAAAAAAAAAAAAATATGTATATATATAATACTAATAATAATAATAATAATAATAAAAATAATAGTAATTTATATATATATATATATATATATATATATATATATATATATATATATCTCAATATTATAAAGCTCTGTTCACATTTTGCTTTCCCTGCAGGTTCGGCCTATGTGATGCCATCGTACAAAAATAGTAAAAAAATAAATAAAAGTTTATATATAAACTATAAAGATTAGTATAAAATAAAATAATTAAAAAAAATAATAAAATACAGCGGTGCAACAGTTGTTGTTTTTTCCAATTTTCCCACAAAAATTGAGATGTAAAAACAAAAAATAAAAAAAAATTTAAAAAAATTATAAAATAAACAAAACAGAATAAACACAATAGGACAGGAGCAGTAATACGACAGGTAGGTGGCAGGCGCCGCGTCTTCCCCCTCCGGACCTGTCACACAATGAGGTCCAGGCTCATACATATTCAATAAGGAGATGCCAGCTGGAGGGATGGTTACCATGACGACCAGGTGAGTGCCAGACTCGGTAGGTAAGGGCTGTCGCTGGAGATTTAGCCCACTGGGAGCTGCCACAGGCTGGCATCACGCTGGGAGACACGGGACGGCACAGATATAGCAGGCAATGCGTCTTCCTGGAAAGAAGGAACATAATACACACGCACTGCACAGTTTAGGGTACCGCCCCTTTAAGAGGGTCAAGGCGACAATGGATGATGTCTCCTGCTTCTGGCACTGCTGACTGTCTCCTATAAAGTGGGGAGATAAGAGATACGGGTCTGTCCGATCATCTACATGGAGTAGTCAGGCCGGTAAGTCCAGTCTGTCCATCAGTGCCGTCCCTCTGATCACTACTACAAGTACTAGTGCGAGAAGAGTGCACAACCCCTGCACACAAGTCTATGGAGCCATTAACTACGTGGAGACCCCTGCGGCCCCCGCTATCGCATCCATAGCATGTATTACTGATCTCTGCCATAGTGCCCTATATATAGTGCTATACATGGGGCTTTATGGACATAAAACATTACATGGGGGGCCTGTGCGTGATAAGTGGGCGCTCAGTTTATCATGATCATTGCACAGGTGCCCCACCGTATATGTGGGCACGCTATTCATCATGATCCTATCTCAGGGGCCCCTCCTTGTACATGGGCACTCTATTCATCATGACCCTAGCACAGGTCCCCCACCATGTATGTGGGCACGCTATTCATCATGACCCTAGCACAGGTCCCCCACCATGTACATGGGCACGCTATTCACCATGACCCTAGCACAGGTCCCCCACCATGTATGTGGGCACGCTATTCATCATGACCCTAGCACAGGTCCCCCACCATGTATGTGGGCACTCTATTCATCATGACCCTAGCACAGGTCCCCCACCATGTATGTGGGCACTCTATTCATCATGACCCTAGCACAGGTCCCCCACCATGTATGTGGGCACGCTATTCACCATGACCCTAGCACAGGTCCCCCACCATGTACATGGGCACTCTATTCATCATGACCCTAGCACAGGTCCCCCACCATGTACATGGGCACTCTATTCATCATGACCCTAGCACAGGTCCCCCACCATGTATGTGGGCACGCTATTCATCATGACCCTAGCACAGGTCCCCCACCATGTACATGGGCACTCTATTCATCATGACCCTAGCACAGGTCCCCCACCATGTATGTGGGCACGCTATTCACCATGACCCTAGCACAGGTCCCCCACCATGTATGTGGGCACGCTATTCATCATGACCCTAGCACAGGTCCCCCACCATGTATGTGGGCACGCTATTCACCATGACCCTAGCACAGGTCCCCCACCATGTACATGGGCACTCTATTCATCATGACCCTAGCACAGGTCCCCCACCGTATATGTGGGTACTCTATTCATCATGACCCTAGCACAGGTCCCCCACCATGTATGTGGGCACGCTATTCATCATGACCCTAGCACAGGTCCCCCACCATGTACATGGGCACTCTATTCATCATGACCCTAGCACAGGTCCCCCACCATGTATGTGGGCACGCTATTCACCATGATCCTATCACTGGTCCCCCATATAGTGACGTCATGCGTAGGTCCCCCATGTAGCAGCACTGAGATAGATAACAGAGCGATGAATAGAGCCCACGTCACGGCGAACTGCACCCAAGTAGTGGCACCATGCACTGGTCTCTCCATACAACAGACCCATTCTATGGAGAGACTGGTGTATGGCGCCGATACTTGGAATGGGGAGGGGGCACGTGAGATCATAATAAGATCATGATGGATAGAGTGCCCCCGTAGGGGCTCTATGTACAGGTTATACCACATAACTGCCCCACTATATGGAGGGACCCGTGTACGACGACACCAAGAGGGGTAACCTGTGCACAGTGACGCTACGTGGGTACCCTATTCCTCATCCCAGGTCCCTATATGTTGCGGTGCCATACACAGGTCCCTCCATGTAGTAGGACCGTTGTGGGGGGAACCAGTGCATGGCACCGCTACATGGGCACTCTATTCACCATGATCTTAATATCTATCATCTCGCTCCTTCCATATACGCAGGACCATAGCCCGGCGCCATGCGTGCGTGTACACTGGTTACGGTGACACTTATGTAACCTACCAGGCAACAACAAGTGACTTCACCTAGAAGAGTGCAAACAAACAAACACATAATAGCAGCGCCACGCCCGCGGCCATTACCACCACCATGGTCACTTACAAGCAGAAAATCAAATACTACATCCCTCGGGGGAAGAAACAAGAAACTGTGTGGCATCCCCGCCGACCTGAAGAGCGAGGAGTGCAGGGGAGGACCGCAGCCCTATCTGTACTCCAGTACCGCACCGCACAGTTAACCCTTAACAGGCTGCACCATCAACCCCCTCCATGTGCCTCTATTAATAATATCCCACAATATACCGCTACTAGGTGTGATCCTGCTCACGGCAACTTGGGGCAATATCACCCAAAAGGTTCTTCTGCCAAGGTGGCGCCATACATGGATTTTCCCATACAGAAGACAACATGGTCTACCCCCACAAGGGGGCGCAATAGGAGAGATTCAACCAATCAGGGAGCTGCCCACAACAACCAATCACAATCAAGTTCACATCTTTGGAATACGGAAGGAATAATCTGATTGGTGCCTTATCAGAAGCTGTCGGGGTCTGGGGGCTTATCATGGGTCAAGAGGGATGTGGTGTGCCAATTGGCAGTCATAGGGCAACATTTTGGACCATCCCTTTTGGTCTGAAGGGTGTAGAACAGCCGGGACCAGCAGTGATCGGCTGTGATCTGCCTGCAAGCGTTTCATGATCCGACAGCACCACCGCAGGAGAAGTGAGGAATTACAGTACAATGAAGCTGGGGTCCTCCAGAATATCGTGAATAAGGTCACAAATACTGCCCTTTAGTCTTTGGGCAAAGGGGATAGACATTATTTGTCTATGTGCACCTCCGTCTACGTTCCAGACTAGATGTACACCATCCATAAACTGTACAGCAGCTGCCTATAAACACCCTCCTCAAAGCCCAGCGGGACCATCTAATGACTATGCGTGTATCAGAGACCGCTGCTCAGTTACCGATGTAGCAGAGCCAAAAGTCTAGCCCTAATTTACACGACATGCAATTCCCTAAAGGGGCATTCACACAGTGCAGTTTTGATGCTATTTTACACATTTATTTACCATATTCCACTGGTAAAATCAAAAACTGCACCAAAAACTACATCATGTGAATTAACTTTAATAGATTCTGCAAGCAGGAGAGAATATCAGCTACAGCCAGGATGCTGCGGGGAACACAAACTCCCTGCAGCGTCCTGGTAAATCCATCAACAGGCTGCAGGCTACAGCGCCCCCCCCTCTATTATACAGTGCTAGGGTAAGAGCGACCTTGGAACGGAGAGAATACTAGAGAGGTGTAGAGTATAGGGTTTCCAAAAACCAGCTTGCACAGCCCCTTTCTCCAAAAAAAAAAAAAAAACACTTCAAGTAAAAAATAAAAAAAAAAAATTAAAATTAAAATCTAATCTAAAATTTGCAGAAAGTAAAAAAAAAAAAACCTTCAAGTAAAAAAATAAATAAATAAAATTAAAATCTAATCTAAAATTTGCAGAAAGTAAAAAAAAAAAAAAATAAATAAAAAAAGTATATAAAAAAGTTTGGTATAAAATCTAAAGTGTTTGCCACCTCGGCTGCTGCGACCTGTGCACGCTGACGTCCACTTACCAATGATTTTCATGGTGGAGGTCGCTCCCAGCACAGCCTCGCAGGAGGATGAGGATCCCAGTATATGAGGCTGCAGTCATGGACACGGGGGACGAGTGTCGGGCAGCTCCGGATTTTCTGGTCTATCTAGTGCGATGTTGGTTTGGAGCTGTCCGTGACTTGCCCCAGGGCTTATTCTGATGAGGCGGGCAGACAGCACTGGTTCTTAGCCATCCTCTGCTATTTCAGCATCAGACTAGATAGAAGCAGTAACATCTAGACCTAAAATACCAAAGATTTACCCCAGGGGCGCAGAATATGGGCCAATAAGTGGTGACGTTCTCCAATAGGGGCAAAAACACTAAAAACACTCTCCATAAATACAAGGCACAAGGTTTGGACGGAGGGGAAAGGGGTCCATTTATAGTCATTTATGAAAAATTTCTGAACTTTTTGGAAACTTTATGGCTCCTAAATTAAAATTATCCAGCAAATATTCAAGTTCCTGGGCCTAAAAGGGGGCCCCTCAGCAAACAACGGAACCGGCCCCCAAGTACTTTGCCAGGTCTTACACTCCATAGCTTTTCTATGGCTCTTTCCCCATGCCCTTGGAGCCTTGCACAGGTTCTGCCCCCAATAGCAAAGGGTAAGGCTGGGCCCCCACTCTCCAGGGGCCCCATATAAGTAAATAGAGCTGTCCTCTGATCCTTCAGACGACTATACCGGACCACTAACCCCCTGGTCTCGCACATGACATGCTACATTCACTTTATAACACTGAAGAAGGAGCTCGCCATCATGTGACCGGCTCAGGACACTATGACAACTCCTACTGGGGGCAGATCAGCCCAGTAATGTACTAATAGGAGGAAGATCAGCTCCTAGGAAAGCTGGGTAGTGTGGCTACATACCCAGATATAACAGAGAATACAGAACCTATATATAAACACAGCAGCAACCAGTATGGGCAGTAGTAGGAAGCCTCACCGCAGGATGGGCGATAGCAGAAAACACATGTAGCAGTGCTCAGTTTGTCTTTCATGCACTGAGATCTAGTCTTATGGTGCAGACACCTAAAAACTAGAAAATAAGGTGGTCTGTGATGGCAGGAGGTCCCCCGTCCCCCTTCACCAAGTCTGTAGAACTCGCACAACACACTTAGCTCTGCTACATCTGTATTTATCAAACGCACAGCAAAGACGGTGATCTGCAACCTGCAACTCTACAAATGTTAACACTACAACTCCCAGCATACACAGCAGGAGGCCACAACCTGACAACAGTGTTAACGGTGAGGTCTCCAGCACATGCACACAAATCCCAGAACGGGGCCACAGGGGCCCCCCAAATACAGAAACACATGCGGAGTACTGATGTAACAACACATGACCCCAGAATTCCCCACATATGTATTACTTATACAGTATATACTACTAGGAATACACCTGCGCCCGCTACACACCACACAGACACCTGCGCCCGCTACACACCACACAGACACCTGCGCCCGCTACACACCACACAGACACCTGCGCCCGCTACACACCACACAGACACCTGCGCCCGCTACACACCACACAGACACCTGCGCCCGCTACACACCACACAGACACCTGCGCCCGCTACACACCACACAGTCACCTGCGCCCGCTACACACCACACAGTCACCTGCGCCCGCTACACACCACACAGTCACCTGCGCCCGCTACACACCACACAGACACCTGCTACACACCACACAGACACCTGCTACACACCACACAGACACCTGCTACACACCACACAGACACCTGCGCCCGCTACACACCACACAGACACCTGCGCCCGCTACACACCACACAGACACCTGCGCCCGCTACACACCACACAGACACCTGCGCCCGCTACACACCACACAGTCACCTGCGCCCGCTACACACCACACAGTCACCTGCGCCCGCTACACACCACACAGTCACCTGCGCCCGCTACACACCACACAGACACCTGCTACACACCACACAGACACCTGCTACACACCACACAGACACCTGCTACACACCACACAGACACCTGCGCCCGCTACACGCCACACAGACACCTGCATCCGCTACACACCACACAGACACCTGCACACGCTACACACCACACAGACACCTGCGCCCGCTACACGCCACACAGACACCTGCGCCCGCTACACGCCACACAGACACCTGCGCCCGCTACACACCACACAGACACCTGCGCCCGCTACACACCACACAGACACCTGCGTCCGCTACACACCACACAGTCACCTGCGCCCGCTACACACCACACAGACACCTGCGCCCGCTACACACCACACAGACACCTGCGCCCGCTACACACCACACAGACACCTGCGTCCGCTACACGCCACACAGACACCTGCGCCCGCTACACACCACACAGACACCTGCGCCCGCTACACACCACACAGTCACCTGCGCCCGCTACACACCACACAGACACCTGCGCCCGCTACACACCACACAGACATCTGTGCCCGCTACACACTATACAATCAATTGCAGACGCTACATACCTGTCACATGTACATGCTAGATACCAGTACCAAATATATATATATATATATATATATATATATATATATATATATATGCAGCCCCATACATACGCACGGCAAACCTTACAGTCTCACATGATGATACACCATACAATCATACACATAGAGAATATATATATATATATATATATATATATATATATATATATACACACACACACATACACACACACACACATTATATATATAACATATTACACACACTATATACAGACATGACAACATACACTATAACATATCCACAATATATACATATACCATACAAACTGTATATCACATTAAACATACAACACTATACATTACACAGATATGTCTTACACACTGCCCAAAAACATATATTACGCCATGTAGATTGTATACACAAATCACTCTAGCCTCTCACACACTGTACAGACATATTACATATACACACACAATCACCCTGTATACTATACTATGCTTTATACATGCCACAATTACTACATATACACTATAACTGTACTATACACATTAAATATACCATACATTCATTATATTACACACTATATATACACACACCACATATATACTACCATACACCACATATATACTACCATATACACTATGTATACTACTATACACACACTATATACTGTACTGCACAATATATACCACACATAGTACATATACATAGAGTATGTGTTGTGTAAAGTCTATGTATAGTGTAAAAGACCAGTGTGAATAGTATACATAGTGTGTATGGTAGTATATATGGTGTATATAGTGTGTATGGTAGTATATATGGTGTATATAGTGTGTATGGTAGTATATATGGTGTATATAGTGTGTATGTGTTGCAGTGTGTGTTGTATGTGTGCTGTACGTAGTATGTGTGGCATATATAGTGTGTAATATACACACTATATCCTTTAGTATACACAACCACTATACCCTGTAGTATACAGGGCAGTACACACACTATACCCTGTAGTATACAGGGCAGTACACACACACACTATATCCTGTAGTATACAGGGCAGTACACACACACACTATATCCTGTAGTATACAGGGCAGTACACACACACTATACCCTGTAGTATACAGGGCAGTACACACACACTATATCCTGTAGTATACAGGGCAGTACACACACACTATACCCTGTAGTATACAGGGCAGTACACACACACACACTATACCCTGTAGTATACAGGGCAGTACACACACACTATACCCTGTAGTATACAGGGCAGTACACACACACACACTATACCCTGTAGTATACAGGGCAGTACACACACACTATACCCTGTAGTATACAGGGCAGTACACACACACACTATACCCTGTAGTATACAGGGCAGTACACACACTATATCCTGTAGTATACAGGGCAGTACACACACACTATATCCTGTAGTATACACACAGTACACACACACTATACCCTGTAGTATACAGGGCAGTACACACACACACACTATATCCTGTAGTATACAGGGCAGTACACACACACTATATCCTGTAGTATACAGGGCAGTACACACACTATACCCTGTAGTATACAGGGCAGTACACACACACACACTATACCCTGTAGTATACAGGGCAGTACACACACACACTATACCCTGTAGTATACAGGGCAGTACACACACACACTATACCCTGTAGTATACAGGGCAGTACACACACACACACTATATCCTGTAGTATACAGGGCAGTACACACACACTATATCCTGTAGTATACAGGGCAGTACACACACACTATATCCTGTAGTATACAGGGCAGTACACACACACACACACACTATATCCTGTAGTATACAGGGCAGTACACACACACACTATACCCTGTAGTATACAGGGCAGTACACACACACTATACCCTGTAGTATACAGGGCAGTACACACACACTATACCCTGTAGTATACAGGGCAGTACACACACACACTATACCCTGTAGTATACAGGGCAGTACACACACACTATACCCTGTAGTATACAGGGCAGTACACACACACTATACCCTGTAGTATACAGGGCAGTACACACACACACTATATCCTGTAGTATACAGGGCAGTACACACACACTATATCCTGTAGTATACAGGGCAGTACACACACACTATACCCTGTAGTATACAGGGCAGTACACACACACTATACCCTGTAGTATACAGGGCAGTACACACACACTATATCCTGTAGTATACAGGGCAGTACACACACACTATACCCTGTAGTATACAGGGCAGTACACACACACTATACCCTGTAGTATACAGGGCAGTACACACACACTATACCCTGTAGTATACAGGGCAGTACACACACACACTATATCCTGTAGTATACAGGGCAGTACACACACACTATACCCTGTAGTATACAGGGCAGTACACACACACTATACCCTGTAGTATACAGGGCAGTACACACACACTATACCCTGTAGTATACAGGGCAGTACACACACACTATACCCTGTAGTATACAGGGCAGTACACACACACTATACCCTGTAGTATACAGGGCAGTACACACACACTATACCCTGTAGTATACAGGGCAGTACACACACACTATACCCTGTAGTATACAGGGCAGTACACACACACTATACCCTGTAGTATACAGGGCAGTACACACACACTATACCCTGTAGTATACAGGGCAGTCACACACACACTATACCCTGTAGTATACAGGGCAGTACACACACACACTATACCCTGTAGTATACAGGGCAGTACACACACACTATACCCTGTAGTATACAGGGCAGTACACACACACTATATCCTGTAGTATACAGGGCAGTACACACACTATATACTGTAGTATACACACAGTACAGCAGGGTCCCCCCTCGCTCTCTCCCCGCTATATGGTGCGGGCTCCCGGGCAGTAGTTTCGGGGCTCGGCGCTCACTCACCACATGGCTGGAGATGGAAGACTCTCCTGGCCGCTGCCATGTCTCCGCTCCGCTGTGTATCACCTCCTCGTCCTCCTCCTCCGCTCCATCTTGTCACTATAAGTTTCTTTTTTTTTTTTTTTTTTTTTTTTTTTTGGAGGATGAGGCAGCGGCGGGAGGGAGGGAAGAGGGGAGTACCTCCTGTAGTGAGGAGGGGAGGAGAGGAGAGAAGAGGGGAGGAGGACACCACCACCGCCCAGGAAACTCCTGCCCCGGCCGCAGCACTCTGCACATACCCCGTATACACTGCCTGCAGACCCCTGTATACACCGCCCAGTACAGAGCCCTGCATGCCGACCCACAACACTCTAACTTCTATCCTCTATACACTGCTCCATGTATATATCAACCAGCACCCCTTCTGTATATATCACCCTGCAGTTACCTCTATATACATCATCTGCATGTATACATGTATATATATAAAATCACCCAACCCCCCAGTATATATCATCTGCTGGGGCAATCCATTGTACTCCACAGAAGTACATCTCCTGATCTATATATCGCTACACCACCAATGACCCAGAACTAGATCCAAACAGTGAAGCTCATCATACCAATGACAGTACCCCCCAATAACAGTGGCAGTACCCCAATAATAGTGACAGTACTCCCCTTCCACTGACAGACCCCCCAATAATAGTGACACTACCTCCATACCAGTGACAGACCCCTAATAATAGTGACAGTACTCCCAGTAACAGTGACAGTATCCCCCTACCAGTGACAGACCCCCCCAATAATAGTGACACTACCCCCATACCAGTGACAGACCGCCCATAACAGTGACAGTACCCCAATAATAGTTACAGTACCCCCTACCAGTGACAGAACCCCCAATAACAGTGCCAGTACCCCCATACCAGTGACAGACCCCCAATAACAGTGACAGTATCCCAATAATAGTAACAGTACCCCCTACCAGTGACAGAACCCCCAATAACAGTGCCAGTACCCCCATACCAGTGACAGACCCCCAATAACAGTGACAGTATCCCAATAATAGTAACAGTACCCCCTACCAGTGACAGAACCCCCAATAACAGTGACAGTACCCCCATACCAGTGACAGAACCCCCAATAACAGTGACACTACCTCCATACCAGTGACAAACCCCCAATAATAGTGACAGTATCCCAATAATAGTAACAGTACCCCCTACCAGTGACAGAACCCCCAATAATAGTGACACTACCTCCATACCAGTGACAGACCCCTAATAATAGTGACAGTACTCCCAGTAACAGTGACAGTATCCCCCTACCAGTGACAGACCCCCCCAATAATAGTGACAGTACCCCCATACCAGTGACAGACCGCCCATAACAGTGACAGTACCCCAATAATAGTTACAGTACCCCCTACCAGTGACAGAACCCCCAATAACAGTGCCAGTACCCCCATACCAGTGACAGACCCCCAATAACAGTGACAGTATCCCAATAATAGAAACAGTACCCCCTACCAGTGACAGAACCCCCAATAACAGTGCCAGTACCCCCATACCAGTGACAGACCCCCAATAACAGTGACAGTATCCCAATAATAGTAACAGTACCCCCTACCAGTGACAGAACCCCCAATAACAGTGACAGTACCCCCATACCAGTGACAGAACCCCCAATAACAGTGACAGTACCTCCATACCAGTGACAAACCCCCAATAATAGTGACAGTACCTCCATACCAGTGACAGACCCCCAATAACGGTGACAGTACCTCCATACCAGTAACAGACCCCCATAAATAGTAACAGTACCCCCTACCAGTGACAGAACCCCCCATAACAGTGACAGTACCCCAATAATAGTAACAGTACCCCCTACCAGTGACAGAACCTCCAATAACAGTGACAGTACCTCCATACCAGTGACAGTCCCCAATAATAGTGACAGTACACCCATACCAGTGACAGACCCCCAATAACGGTGACAGTACACCCCTACCAGTGACAAACCCCCAATAATAGTGACAGTACCCCAGTACCAGTGACAGACCCCCAATAACAGTGACAGTACCACCATAGTATTGACAACCCCCCTGCCCCAAAAACAGTGACAGTACTCCTTTAGAAGTGACAGAGCCCTCCCTTCCCAATAATGGTAACAGTACCCCTATACCATTGAGTATAAGAGATGCCGTTGCTTTATTTACGTCGCCATGCACACAGATGAGTTGTACATAGAAATCATCACATTTTAAAGCCTACTAGTGTAATTCCCTTTTCAGACTGCTGCTGCTGCAGAACTTCTTGTCAGTGGCTGTCTGTTCAGTAATTGCAGCTCCCTGGGTGATAATGGGCCAGTAAATGGTCATATAATGGTGTGTGAGTGATAGCGCTGCCTCTTATCTGCCTCCAGGCCTCGGCCTTATCACCGCCGCTGGTTATTGAAGCACTTTGTCAACACTTTCTACACTGTTATGCCAACAGTATGCTGAATGCACACTTACCCTGTGTGTAGTAAATATGCGGAGCGCGACCTGTCAATGTGGATGTGTCGATGACTCCATTCATAAAAAGGCCTAGCATCAAAACCTTCTGTTCAGATCGTCATGGCGATCATCGCAGCATGTCGTTTCATTACCAATTTTTCCCTTATTTTTGTGAACTGCACCTTTAAGAAATAATGGACCCCAGCTTTAATTTTCCTTAGCAACTAGTCAGTTTCTGTGATCAGTTGCCGTGGGCGACTTCTCTAATGGTCCTTTGTCTTATGGCTTTGATCTGGCTTTTGTGGCTATAATGGAGGCATTGAGGCTGTTATGGCAGCACTACATCTGTAAAGATGGCATTGGTTTCATGGCTGCATAATAGTTGTGGTACTCATGGCAGTGATGGGGATAGAGTAGCTATGAAGATGGCACTGTGGTTACAAAATGGGTGCTGTGGCTACGATATGGGTACTGTGGCTGAGTATGGGGGTGGTGTTGGCTATAATGAGTTTAATATGGCTGTGAAGGAGGCACTGTGGCTATAATATGGGCACTGTGGTGGTGATTGGGGGTGTTGGCTATGAGAGTACTATGGCTGTGAAGGAGGCACTGTGGCTATAATATGGGCACTGTGGCGGTGATTGGGGGTGTTGGCTATGAGAGAACTATGGCTGTGAAGGAGGCACTGTGGCTATAATATGGGCACTGTGGCGGTGATTGGGGGTGTTGGCTATGAGAGTACTATGGCTGAGAAGAAGGCACTGTGGCTATAATATGGGCACTGTGGCGGTGATTGGGGGTGTTGGCTATGAGAGAACTATGGCTGTGAAGGAGGCACTGTGGCTATAATATGGGCACTGTGGCGGTGATTGGGGGTGTTGGCTATGAGAGTACTATGGCTGAGAAGAAGGCACTGTGGCTATAATATGGGCACTGTGGCGGTGATTGGGGGTGTTGGCTATGAGAGAACTATGGCTGTGAAGGAGGCACTGTGGCTATAATATGGGCACTGTGGCGGTGATTGGGGGTGTTGGCTATGAGTGTACTATGGCTGTGAAGGAGGCACTGTGGCTATAATATGGGCACTGTGGCGGTGATTGGGGGTGTTGGCTATGAGAGAACTATGGCTGTGAAGGAGGCACTGTGGCTATAATAAGGGCACTGTGGCGGTGATTGGGGGTGTTGGCTATGAGAGTACTATGGCTGAGAAGAAGGCACTGTGGCTATAATATGGGCACTGTGGCGGTGATTGGGGGTGTTGGCTATGAGAGTACTATGGCTGAGAAGGAGGCACTGTGGCTATAATATGGGCACTGTGGCGGTGATTGGGGTGTTGGCTATGAGAGTACTATGGCTGAGAAGAAGGCACTGTGGCTATAATATGGGCACTGTGGCGGTGATTGGGGGTGTTGGCTATGAGAGTACTATGGCTGAGAAGAAGGCACTGTGGCTATAATATGGGCACTGTGGCAGTGATTGGGGGTGTTGGCTATGAGAGTACTATGGCTGTGAAGGAAGCACTGTGGCTGTCATTGGGGGTATTGGCTATGAGGTTACTATAGCTGTAAAGGAGGCTGTGTATGGGGAAGGTTTAGCTATGATGAGTGTACTATGGCTGTAAAGGAGGTGTTGTGGTTACGATGTGGGCACTGGGGCTGTGTAGGAGGGAGGTTTGACTATGATGAGTGTACCATGGTCATGAAAGAGACACTAAGGTTGTAATTGGGGGTGTTGGCTGTGATGAGTTTACTATGGGAATAAAGGTGGCACTGTGACTGCAATATGGGCACTGTGGCTGTGCTATGGCTGTGAAGGATGTGCTGTGATTGCAATATGGGCACTGTAGCTAGGAAGGGGGGGAGGATTGGCTATGATGAGTGTCCTTTGGCCATGAAGTAGGCATTGTGGCTATGATTGGGAGTATTGACTGGGGTTATGGAGAAGGTACTGTGGCTGTGATTGAAGTGATGACTGTACTATGACGGTGGAGGAGGCATTGTGGCTATAACATGGGCACTGTGGCTGTGATTGAGGTGTTGGCTGCGAACAGGGCACTATGGCTGGAATTGGGATTGTTGGCTATGATGAGTTGACTATGGCAGTAAACGAGAAATTGTGACAGTGATTGGGAGTGTTGGCTGTGATCAGGATACTATGGTGGTGACGGAGGCACTGTGGCTGCGATTGAGAGTGTTGGCTGCGATGAATTAGCTATGGTGGTCAAGGAGACACTGTAGCTTACAATATGGCTACTATGGCTGTGATTAGGGGTGTTAGCTGTGAACAGGGTACTGTGGCAGTGAAAGAGACACTGTGGCTATAATATAGGTAGCGTGGCTGTGATTGGGAAGGTTGGCAGTGAACAGAGTACTGTGGCTGTGACGGAGGCACTGTTGCTGTATTGGGCGTATTTTGGCTGTGACAGGGGAACTGTGGCTGTATTGAGGGTATTATGGCGGTGAATCAGGCACTGTGTTTGTTATTATTGGGTTCAGACAGTATTTGATACTGAGGCTTATATATAAAAATAATTTCCAGCTTTCTCCCTCAGGGGAGCAGGCCCAACTGGGTATTACAAGGGCACCCTAGCCATATGACTGTTGTGCTGGTCACTGGGTGCCGGACTAGCGCTGCCTCCCTGTGATCTGGGATCATTTCCACATAGGGATTTGTTGTTTATTTAAACGCTCTGGAATCTAATGGTCTAATCCGAGAGTTAAAGCGTCACAGTGTTAAACACCGTACATGTAAGTCAGGTCAATTAGATGTATTATCCGGGATTACCGACATAAAATACCATAATCTCCAGCACTAAAGATGATGTATGTATTGTGTGAGCGCTCAGTAAATATTCTTACTGACCCCGCAATCTCTTTACTTTCTCAGAACCCAGTGTTTGACTCTCCCACACGTCGCCGGCGTCTCCCAGGGAGACTATGGTACCTTATAATCTATGACATTAATATGGGCATTATTCTATACTCTATAGATGATTAAGAGGCTATCACATGTCCCTAGCATTACGGGAAATATGCATATCCTAGTATTGATCAACTGATCCGCATTCACAAGTCACATAACTCCAGGATGAATAGATGAGCATTTCCTCATAGTTACCTTCATACATGTAAATATCTAGCAACTCGCAGTAAAATAGTAGGAATACCTACAGATTTGATAATTTGTCAAAATTCTTATAGTGATCACAAACCCACATATTTTCCCTTATCGTGAAACACTGACTTTGCATAAGTACCTGGACTGAGTGGAGTCACTGTGTATATACAGTACATTATTCATCCTGTATTATACTCCAGAGCTGCACTCACTATTCTGCTGGTGCAGTCACTGTGTACATACATTACATTACTTATCCTGTACTGATCCTGAGTTACATCCTGTATTATACTCCAGAGCTGCGCTCACTATTCTGCTGGTACAGTCACTGTGTACATACATTACATTACTTATCCTGTACTGATCCTGAGTTACATCCTGTATTATACTCCAGAGCTGCACTCACTATTCTGCTGGTGCAGTCACTGTGTACATACATTACATTACTTATCCTGTACTGATCCTGAGTTACATCCTGTATTATACTCCAGAGCTGCACTCACTATTCTGCTGGTGCAGTCACTGTGTACATACATTACATTACTTATCCTGCACTGATCATGAGTTACATCCTGTATTATACTCCAGAGCTGCACTCACTATTCTGCTGGTACAGTCACTGTGTACATACATTACATTACTTATCCTGTACTGATCCTGAGTTACATCCTGTATTATACTCCAGAGCTGCACTCACTATTCTGCTGGTGCAGTCACTGTGTACATACATTACATTACTTATCCTGTACTGATCCTGAGTTACATCCTGTATTATACTCCAGAGCTGCACTCACTATTCTGCTGGTGCAGTCACTGTGTACATACATTACATTACTTATCCTGTACTGATCCTGAGTTACATCCTGTATTATACTCCAGAGCTGCACTCACTATTCTGCTGGTGCAGTCACTGTGTACATACATTACATTACTTATCCTGTACTGATCCTGAGTTACATCCTGTATTATACTCCAGAGCTGCACTCACTATTCTGCTGGTGCAGTCACTGTGTACATACATTACATTACTTATCCTGTACTGATCCTGAGTTATATCCTGTATTATACTCCAGAGCTGCACTCACTATTCTGCTGGTGCAGTCACTGTGTACATACATTACATTACTTATCCTGTACTGATCCTGAGTTACATCCTGTATTATACTCCAGAGCTGCACTCACTATTCTGCTGGTGCAGTCACTGTGTACATACATTACATTACTTATCCTGCACTGATCATGAGTTACATCCTGTATTATACTCCAGAGCTGCACTCACTATTCTGCTGGTACAGTCACTGTGTACATACATTACATTACTTATCCTGTACTGATCCTGAGTTACATCCTGTATTATACTCCAGAGCTGCACTCACTATTCTGCTGGTGCAGTCACTGTGTACATACATTACATTACTTATCCTGTACTGATCCTGAGTTACATCCTGTATTATACTCCAGAGCTGCACTCACTATTCTGCTGGTGCAGTCACTGTGTACATACATTACATTACTTATCCTGTACTGATCCTGAGTTACATCCTGTATTATACTCCAGAGCTGCACTCACTATTCTGCTGGTGCAGTCACTGTGTACATACATTACATTACTTATCCTGCACTGATCATGAGTTACATCCTGTATTATACTCCAGAGCTGCACTCACTATTCTGCTGGTACAGTCACTGTGTACATACATTACATTACTTATCCTGTACTGATCCTGAGTTACATCCTGTATTATACTCCAGAGCTGCACTCACTATTCTGCTGGTGCAGTCACTGTGTACATACATTACATTACTTATCCTGTACTGATCCTGAGTTATATCCTGTATTATACTCCAGAGCTGCACTCACTATTCTGCTGGTGCAGTCACTGTGTACATACATTACATTACTTATCCTGTACTGATCCTGAGTTACATCCTGTATTATACTCCAGAGCTGCACTCACTATTCTGCTGGTGCAGTCACTGTGTACATACATTACATTACTTATCCTGTACTGATCCTGACTTACATCCTGTATTATACTCCAGAGCTGCACTCACTATTCTGCTGGTGCAGTCACTGTGTACATACATTACATTACTTATCCTGTACTGATCCTGAGTTACATCCTGTATTATACTCCAGAGCTGCACTCACTATTCTGCTGGTGCAATCACTGTGTACATACATTACATTACTTATCCTGTACTGATCCTGAGTTACATCCTGTATTATACTCCAGAGCTGCACTCACTATTCTGCTGGTGCAGTCACTGTGTACATACATTACATTACTTATCCTGTACTGATCCTGAGTTACATCCTGTATTATACTCCAGAGCTGCACTCACTATTCTGCTGGTGCAGTCACTGTGTACATACATTACATTACTTATCCTGTACTGATCCTGAGTTACATCCTGTATTATACTCCAGAGCTGCACTCACTATTCTGCGGGTGCAGTCACTGTGTACATACATTACATTACTTATCCTGTACTGCTCCTGAGTTACATCCTGTATTATACTCCAGAGCTGCACTCACTATTCTGCTGGTGCAGTCACTGTGTACATACATTACATTACTTATCCTGTACTGATCCTGACTTACATCCTGTATTATACTCCAGAGC
The DNA here is from genome assembly GCA_947044405.1 of Leptodactylus fallax. Lineage (NCBI taxonomy): Eukaryota > Metazoa > Chordata > Amphibia > Anura > Leptodactylidae > Leptodactylus > Leptodactylus fallax. The sequence goes on from CAMRHE010000434.1 coordinate 1,274,765, forward strand.
TGCACTCACTATTCTGCTGGTACAGTCACTGTGTACATACATTACATTACTTATCCTGTACTGATCCTGAGTTACATCCTGTATTATACTCCAGAGCTGTACTCACTATTCTGCTGGTACAATCACTGTGTACATACATTACATTACTTATCCTGTACTGATCCTGAGTTACATCCTGTATTATACTCCAGAGCTGCACTCACTATTCTGCTGGTACAGTCACTGCGTACATACATTACCTATCCTATGATGTCATTCACCATCACTCACTTACACAGTCTCATTGGGCTATGGACTGTTAAACAGGACATATTGATGTACTATGGATTTAACTTTTAAAGGGACTGTCTCGCTAAAAACAATCCCTTTAATATGGCAGTCAAGCCACAGTGATCAGCCAGACAGTTTCTCTGTAGCGGCAATGTGATATGACATGTCGACCATTCAGTCCCAAGTAGGGTCTTCCTCTATGATGTCCATATGACTTGTTGCCTAAAAAGAACAACACTTTTAAGATCTTCACTAGTCATGGAGAGGGTTAAGGAAATATCTCTGGTGACTCATCAGAACAGAATTTCCAAGGATTTCTTCTTTTCTTGGGTAATTGATTTTTATAACTCAGCAGATTCCATCTCTACATTACATCACCTGTGATCTTGGCACATATTACATCTCCTCACTGCAGGGCTCAAGGCCACGCTGCAGCTTCTGTGTTACACATCACTATGACATGAGGCTAAGAGGCTCAAATAAAATCCTTATAGACTTTCCCCGCTGAGACGACTAATTTGTATTGATCACCTAATGAGCTTACAGTCTGCTGCTCCTATGTGATAGCGGCAGTGAACACACTCTACGTCCTGGGGGATGGGGCGCGAAAGAGATAGAGCTAGGTCAAGATTAATCAACCATTGTCAAAACATAATTGTACGCCCCTTCCTTCAGTAAACTATCAATCTATAGTGACTGCACACATGTCAACTGCACATATATCACTATATATACTGAAGACGCCCAGGTTATACCAGCAACATGCATATCACTATATACAAGAAGATGTATAACTTATACCGGCTGTACATATATAATTATATATAGGAGATACCCAGGTTATACCAGCACGGTCCATATCACTATATACAAGAAGATGTATAACTTATACCGGCTGTACATATATAATTATATACAGGACATACCCAGGTTATACCAGCATGGTCCATATCACTATATACAAGAAGATGTATAACTTATACCGGCTGTACATATATAATTATATACAGGAGATACCCAGGTTATACCAGCATGGTCCATATCACTATATACAAGATGTATAACTTATACCAGCTGTACATATATAATTATATACAGGAGATACCCAGGTTATACCAGCATGGTCCATATCACTATATACAAGAAGATGTATAACTTATACCGGCTGTACATATATAATTATATACAGGAGATACCCAGGTTATACCAGCATGGTCCATATCACTATATACAAGAAGATGTATAACTTATACCAGCTGTATATATATAATTATATACAGGAGATACCCAGGTTATACCAGCACGGTCCATATCACTATATACAAGAAGATGTATAACTTATACCGGCTGTACATATATAATTATATACAGAACATACCCAGGTTATACCAGCACGGTCCATATCACTATATACAAGAAGATGTATAACTTATACCGGCTGTACATATATAATTATATACAGGAGATACCCAGGTTATACCAGCATGGTCCATATCACTATATACAAGAAGATGTATAACTTATACCGGCTGTACATATATAATTATATACAGGAGATACCCAGGTTATACCAGCATGGTCCATATCACTATATACAAGAAGATGTATAACTTATACCAGCTGTACATATATAACTATATACAGGAGATACCCAGGTTATACCAGCACGGTCCATATCACTATATACAAGAAGATGTATAACTTATACCGGCTGTACATATATAATTATATACAGGAGATACCCAGGTTATACCAGCATGGTCCATATCACTATATACAAGAAGATGTATAACTTATACCAGCTGTATATATATAATTATATACAGGAGATACCCAGGTTATACCAGCACGGTCCATATCACTATATACAAGAAGATGTATAACTTATACCGGCTGTACATATATAATTATATACAGGACATACCCAGGTTATACCAGCACGGTCCATATCACTATATACAAGAAGATGTATAACTTATACCGGCTGTACATATATAATTATATACAGGAGATACCCAGGTTATACCAGCATGGTCCATATCACTATATACAAGAAGATGTATAACTTATACCGGCTGTACATATATAATTATATACAGGAGATACCCAGGTTATACCAGCATGGTCCATATCACTATATACAAGAAGATGTATAACTTATACCGGCTGTACATATATAATTATATACAGGAGATACCCAGGTTATACCAGCATGGTCCATATCACTATATACAAGAAGATGTATAACTTATACCAGCTGTATATATATAATTATATACAGGAGATACCCAGGTTATACCAGCACGGTCCATATCACTATATACAAGAAGATGTATAACTTATACCGGCTGTACATATATAATTATATACAGGACATACCCAGGTTATACCAGCACGGTCCATATCACTATATACAAGAAGATGTATAACTTATACCGGCTGTACATATATAATTATATACAGGAGATACCCAGGTTATACCAGCATGGTCCATATCACTATATACAAGAAGATGTATAACTTATACCGGCTGTACATATATAATTATATACAGGAGATACCCAGGTTATACCAGCATGGTCCATATCACTATATACAAGAAGATGTATAACTTATACCAGCTGTACATATATAACTATATACAGGAGATACCCAGGTTATACCAGCATGGTCCATATCACTATATACAAGAAGATGTATAACTTATACCGGCTGTACATATATAATTATATACAGGAGATACCCAGGTTATACCAGCATGGTCCATATCACTATATACAAGAAGATGTATAACTTATACCAGCTGTACATATATAACTATATACAGGAGATACCCAGGTTATACCAGCATGGTCCATATCACTATATACAAGAAGATGTATAACTTATACCGGCTGTACATATATAATTATATACAGGAGATACCCAGGTTATGCCAGCATGGTCCATATCACTATATACAAGAAGATGTATAACTTATACCGGCTGTACATATATAATTATATACAGGAGATACCCAGGTTATACCAGCACGGTCCATATCACTATATACAAGATGTATAACTTATACCGGCTGTACATATATAATTATATACAGGAGATACCCAGGTTATGCCAGCATGGTCCATATCACTATATACAAGAAGATGTATAACTTATACCGGCTGTACATATATAATTATATACAGGACATACCCAGGTTATACCAGCACGGTCCATATCACTATATACAAGAAGATGTATAACTTATACCGGCTGTACATATATAATTATATACAGGACATACCCAGGTTATACCAGCACGGTCCATATCACTATATACAAGATGATGCATAACTTATACCAGCTGTACCTATATAATTATATACAGGAGATACCCAGGTTATACCAGCATGGTCCATATCACTATATACAAGAAGATGTATAACTTATACCAGCTGTACATATATAATTATATACAGGAGATACCCAGGTTATACCAGCATGGTCCATATCACTATATACAAGAAGATGTATAACTTATACCGGCTGTACATATATAATTATATACAGGACATACCCAGGTTATGCCAGCATGGTCCATATCACTATATACAAGAAGATGTATAACTTATACCGGCTGTACATATATAATTATATACAGGACATACCCAGGTTATACCAGCACGGTCCATATCACTATATACAAGAAGATGTATAACTTATACCGGCTGTACATATATAATTATATACAGGAGATACCCAGGTTATACCAGCATGGTCCATATCACTATATACAAGAAGATGTATACCTTATACCGGCTGTACATATATAATTATATACAGGACATACCCAGGTTATGCCAGCATGGTCCATATCACTATATACAAGAAGATGTATAACTTATACCAGCTGTACATATATAACTATATACTATATGGTGCGCTGGGTACATATTGGTGTCCTGATGTTATCACAGCAGTATCTCACACATACATAATGGTAAGGTATTACTGGTTAGACTGGTCCTACACGAGTCTTCCCGCACTTTATCATGTATAACTGGTCTTTTCAGCATTTTTATCACTGGCTGATTTTGATGAATTATCTCCTGGACTCACATTATACAGTCCCGGTACAGAACTCCGCGCCTCATTTATTTGGTGGAGGATTATGTATGACCTTGTCTCAGATAAGGAGTCAGCAGTAAAGATGTCCACTGGGCTGCGAAGTTACCCGATGGTTCTCAGTGACTGGTCAGATTTCTGTGAAATTAAAGGGACTGTCCACTGTGAAATGACCATCTATAATATATGTAACTAATAGGGGATGACTGTATTCAGGACCACCTCAGTTCTCTATGAAGCAATGTAGGAACCTATAGTGCAGTCTGTCCATATATATACAATGACACTCTTATGGACAGCTAGTGATGGGTCATCCCTATGTTTCCAGTAGGGGGCACTACAGTTTTCATAAAAGATGGGGTCCTTTCTCTACATAGTTGTTAATATATAGGGGGAGGCTGAACTCTACTCTCAGCTTAACTTAATATTATATATAATACCAATGTAGCAGAGCTGAATATGTTGCCAACCTGTTTCTTTGCACAAATCTTGTGCAAAAGTATTTGCCCCTTCTGGTTGTGTCCTCTTATGACACGTCATATCTGGGCCCTGCCTTATATTTTATGAATTTATTTAAGGATTTTTTAAATATAACACCCATTTGCAAAAGTGAGTTCACCTCTTTAAGGGATTGTACAGGAATTGGAACACCCCATGAGGAAGACAGGGGCCGGGGCGTAGCAGTATCAATTGCTACAAGGCTCTGGACTCTGAGGGTGCCCCAAAGGTCCTTCTCCCACTTAAAATATACCACTATTCTAAATGGCACAAGGAAGGTTGGGGCCCTGGGCAGATTTTACATTGGGGCCCAGGAGCTTCAAGTTATGCCTGTTTTCTGCCACCAGTACTCATTCGGTCTGGTGCCAGCTCCTCATTGCCGGACCCCTCTGCATCACAGGACCGCTGGCAAGGAACTGGTGACATATGTGAGTGACATCATCAGTCTCTCTCCAGCGACCGCTCAGTTTGCTCATTGGTCTCAGCTGTCATCGGCAGATAACGGAGCACCATGGACAGGTGAGTATGCTGTATTTTTTTTTATTTTACACCCCCGTCCCCGTCCTCCAATTCCTGGACTACCCGCCTAAATTTGCCTACTCCTCTGTCCCATTACCACATCGCTTCTAAAAAGATGGACCGAGTAGGGAGTTAATAAATATGCAATTCCCTAAAGATTACGGTATACTAAAAATAAACCCGCTCTTTAGTGTTGACTGTGTTTTCCTTGTGTTGTTCCTCCAGACTGACTTTAAGACATAATCCCATTACAGTAATCCTCATGACTATTGACGGGAAAGATACAAGAATGAATTCAGACAAGACTGTTAATTAACACATGAAACAACACAGCACCCAACCATCCGCACAGTCCTGTGCCCGCCACGCTCTGAGGGGGTCACTCATTACAGCTTGTGAGACATCTGTATGTGTAAGTAATAGACAACAGCCAGAAGTCAATGATTGATGATATTAACAAGGATAACCAAGTACCGCCATCAGCAGGTCCAAGGCTCAGGCACGGCTAATGCCTCTAAAAAATATTCACACCCTTTCACTTTTCCATGCTTTACCTTGTACCTTCACTCTTCCACTTCTTTCAATGGCTAACATGGCACAACATTATACTACTATTACCTTGTATCAACATTGAATCCCAGTGGATTAGAGTTTTTTTGTCACACATCAACAGAAAAAAATCCCATAAAATGGCTGAATGCAGAAATATTCACGCCCCCAATCATGAACATGTTTCGAGACATATACTGTAAACAGACATGTAAAGTATTTGGCATAAATAAGAATTTAAACACAAAAACACCACAAATCAAAGTGTTGAGGTTACTGAAAGTTCTCAGTCAAGAGATGACTAAAAGAAAACGTCTTAAAGGGGGCCTTTCATCACCGCCACCAACTGCAACTCTTTTCATCCTTTAATAGTTGTCGATTCACTGATTCTGGCGCCGTTGGAATTTTTTCTCTAGCCCCCACCATTCCCGAGCAATAGGTGCTATTAGTTTCAGCACCCTGTATACTAATGTGAAGTGGTTGGACACAGCCTGGAGCAGGTAGTCTAAGACCGCCCACCTGACAGTAGGGAACCTATTTAGTATATAGGTGCTGAAACTAACAGCAGTGATTGCTCGGGAATGGTGGGGGCTAGAGAGAAAATTCCAACTGTGCTAGAACCAGTGGAGCGGCCCCTATTGATGGAAGCTAAGAACTGAAGTTGGTCAAGATGGTGAAATGTCCTCTTTAAAGGGAGTCTGTCAGCAAAATAATCATCATGCAACCCACCCCACTACCTTATGGTCCCCAGTGCAATGATCTTTGTCCTATATTCAGTTTTGAGGATGGTGGCATTATTTTCCAGAAAAAGTTGTTTTTGTGAATATGCAAATGAGCCCAAGAGTGCATCGGGGCCTTGGACGAGCAGGATTTCCTGTGTCTCAGTATTCTGCGTATTCCAACTGTGCTGGAATCAGTGCTGAGACATCTGTTAAAGAATTCAAAGAGTTGGAGTTGGTGGACCTGGTGAAAATTCCTCCTTAAATTTGCCACCTGGTGACATCATCAGCCACACTGGATACCATGGCAAATGATCGCGGCAGAGTATGGCAAGCAGGAAACCACCAGCCAGTAGAAGAACAGTGCAGGGGAACTTAGATGATGTCATTTTCTTTTTTACCTTGGGTCTATATAAAAAATAATGCAGAGAGGACATGGTTGGTGACAACCATGCACATTACTTCTCTATTCCAGTTCCCATAATCCACCTCCTGTGGAAGTTAACCCATTCAGAAGGGATATGTCTATAAAGTACCTAAAGTACTTACGCCTACCAACTATCAAGCATCTTTTAAGAGGGGCAGAGACCTTCTGGGGCTCCTCAGGCTCCTCTGCACCTCAGAACCTCCAAAGCTATGTTCATTAGGATCAGAGGTAATATTTTAGACTGCGGCAGAAGGGACATCAAGTCTGACCAGGGAGATGACTGAGACTATAAATGGCCCGGTGCCTGGGTAATGGGCATCCCTGGGGGCTGTTCCCGAGATACGAGACACTAGGGCTTTGTGAGATAATGGCATAGGGTGTAATATGAGACGATAACGCTGCAACTTAATGGCAGACAGTAGACTTGAGTGGTGGAAGAGACCCTGACACTGGAGGAGACTGCAGGAACAGGTGCTGGGCAGGGGCACACAATGGGTTACTATTACAGGGATTATACACAGAGCATGTGCACAGTGCATAGAGGGTATTTCTCATTTGGGTCTTTCCCCTTATACATTCCTCTTCATTAGATCATGTGATGACCCTTCCAGGAACCACAGAATGTTGCTCCTGATGGTCAGCTGGTCAATGTGCACTGCACAATTCTCACCGACTAGTCTTTTCCTCCTTCGGGCACTACTTCTAGAGGTAGGAAAAAGCTGGTCAGGCCTTATCCATGGTCCCGATCTGAAAAATCACAGGAAAAACCTGATGTTGTTAGAGCCTGTAGATCCAGGAATCAGGATCAATATTCATCGAAGGGAATGATCCCAAGGGTAACATCCTCTATCTACGCATATCAACGTTTTACAGTATTGTAGTCTTTGTTGTCTCATCACAGGCGGACAGGACATCCAGGACATGTCTTCATCTAATAGTTGGCTCAAAATTCACCTCCTCTGGGCCTGTTGGAGGAGCCTCTTAACACAGTTGTCTCCAGAATTCTCCCATATTTTGGAACTTGTTACCCAGACACATCAGACTGGTTCCCACCATTGATACCATCAAACAAAACCAGAAAACCCACCTCTTCTGGATAGTCTACAACCTTCAGAAATCCTGCCACCCCTACACTACCCTATGAGGGATGATAGCCAGTTCGTCATCCACAGAGGTGGACAAAATGGCAAAGCCCTCTCTGTGTGGGGACGCAAAGAGTCACAAAAAGGGGTCAAGGTAGGTGGAGATGTAAGGAGTGGCTTGTGCCGTGGGTTCTGTGGCTGAATCCATGGGAAGGTTGAGCAACGTGCTTAAATTTTCAGTGTACTGCTTCAATCTCTGTCCCCCAATGAATACAATGGGAGGCAAATTCAGGCCAAAATTTAGCCAAATTACACAGTGTGAACGTACCCTAAGACTGGGTTTACAGCCATTCTGGGAGTTGTTGGATGCAGTTACAGACAGTTAGGATGAAGTGTTGTGATCCCAGACACTGCAGTGAGAGAGACATGGGGACCTGATGGAGAGTGGCTGCAACGATAGTGCAGCAAGTTGCGACTGATGAAGAGTGGACATCAGGAGAGGTCATGAAGTGGTAGATGGTCATTGCGGGTCAAGAAAATTGAGCCCATACATTGGTAAGTTAAGCCCAGAAGGTAGGAAGCTGTGCAGTGTGGGCAGCCAGGTACCTGCAGCCGGAGCCTGCCCTTAAGAACTGAACAGAGCAGAATGTGTCATTAAATAGTTTGATTAAACCTATGGTCCCTATTATTACAAGCCCTTATGGGCAGGGTCCTATCTCCTGTACCTGTTCGTCCCGCCACTAGCTTTTGGATGGAGTTCCAAAGCTCCAAATCAGACGCGGCTCTGACTTCCACTAATCTGTTTCCTGAACTGACCTCAACTCCCAAAACATAAGGGAGTACTCCGAAATATAGGGGGTCTTCCCATCTCAGCATCACAGAAAACGTCATGCCTCGTAGTATGTAGGAAGTACAGAGAACTCCACCTGAAACACAACCTATAAGCGTAACACTAGTCCACTTATGGGAGAGCCACGGCACCGCCTCCCTTCCAGAACATTCTAGAATAGGAAGCCACGTGATGACTCAGAAGCATCATTTAAAGTGACACCACACTGCAGTACTGTATGACTACAACTTCATGCAATAAATGGGATCAGCCTGTCCAGAGTGGGGACTCCTACTCTCCAACTATAAGTCCTCCACTTATAGAAGACCTTTCACCACCTCCACCATCTCAAGCTTCTTACATACTTTAATACGCGCCGCTTTACTGATTCCGTCACAGAATTATTTCTCCAGCCCCCACCAATCCCAAGCAATCAATGCAGGTAGTTTTGGTGCCTGATATACTATCTAGACTCCCTAATATCAAGTGGGTGGTGTCAGGAAGGAGCAGGGAAGGGGGTGTGGTCATAAACTGTGATTGGAGCTCTGAGGCACGCCCCTTGCCTAACACCACTCACTTAACATTAGAGAGTCTAGATAGTATATCAGGCACCAAAACTTACTGTACTGATCGCTCAGGAATGGTGGGGGCTAGAGAGAAAATTCCAACTGTTCCGGAATCAGTGAAGCGCCACCTAGTAGAGTATGAAGAAGCGCTTGAGTTGGTGGTGAATGGTCCTCTTTAAAGGGGCGACACCCACCATTATTCAGAAGAAATTGATGTCATTTCCCCCCATCCACCCGCATTGTGTGAGCTTCTTCATCTCCATCCCAGAGATTTGTTACTTTCACAATGACTACATGCCTCGGATTCCGCTCTACGAGATCGTGTTTTTTCTCTAGTTGTAGTATGTATACAATTCTGAACTTGGCTGTGACATGTAACCCCCCCCCCACCATGTGACAATGACAGGAAGACAGCAGCGAGGAGATACTACTGTACCAGTCACTTAAAGGGAAATGCAAACCCTAATAAAAGGAAAGACACATTCTCTTAAAAAGACATGCACACACTCTTAAAGGGACGCATACTCTATTAAAGGGGAAAGTACATTCTCTTAAAGGGAAACAAACATTCTCATAAAGGAAAACGCACACCATATTAAAGGGGAATGCACACGTTCTTAAAGGGAACAGCATATTCACTTGAAAAGGAAAAATAAACACATTTTCTTAAAGGGAAATGCACACTGTCTTAAGGGGAAATGCAAACATATTCTAAGCCACCAATTTGTCAGCGGTTTTTCTGAACACCTGAGGGCCTTGGAGTATTATTGGGTCCCTAACCCTTGTCATGTGTACTATGGAGGTCCTAGGTCTTAAAGGGGCTAATGCCATGACAAGCACTTATGGCACATTCATAATTGTCTGATAGTCGCAGGTTTATTTCGAGGACCCCCTGTTCTGACTGGTGTCATGGCTGCAGTAAGTTATATACGTGGCCCTGCATTGGTATGGTGGGGAAGGGGGGGACCAGGCATTCTAGCTGAACATTTGGCTGACGGCTATTGCAGGTGTATGGGCACCTGTAGATCTATCAATGTCATCATATGCAATGTCTTAAACTGGTCCTACAAGTTAGGTAAAAGTTGCCAGAAGCCGCTGATATCAGATGACTATGTAATGTGTATTGGGGTCTACCGACTCTCCTTTGATGCTGGATGCTGGGGAAAGAACCTCTGGGAATGTTGCAGGTTTATGGTGGAGTCAGGGCTCATTTTTTGCTATTTTATGGACCGTAAACATTAACTTTTACTGCATTATATAGTATTGCACTTTCCCTAATACTACCTTAAATATTAACTTTTATTACGCAGTATAGTACGTACATATCCCTATTGCAGTGTATGACCCCCTCTATAAGCAGCAGTTATACAAGGTTGGTGAGTCAGTGTTCAGACACGGTATATTGTCTCCAGGCGGTGCACACAGTGATGCTGCAGCCAGGGTTGTCAGTCACACAGATGTCTTCTCCTGCTGCCCCCGGGATGAGGCTTCCTGAATGTGATCAGCTGTTGCAAACATGACATTGAATCTCCTGGAATGTACAGAGTCATCGTAACACCCAGCACGATGGTGCGCACAGCCATAGTGCACTACCCAGGAATCACTGGTTAGGGTTACCACCTGCAGGGCTGGGATCAGGAGAGGCCATGTCCCAACAAGGCTCTGTACACATTGCCCCCGGGCACATTGCTTATGGCTATTACCTATAGCACTGGGTCACGGGTTCATTTCCATACACAGGACGCAATGCTGAGGGTTATCACGTGCGGTGCTGGGGTTATGAGTTAAGTTTAAGACAGGGCAACATATATATTACCCCTGAGCCCATGCGACAGTCACAGATAATCCAAATGTGTTGGATTTTGGTTTCGAGTCCCAATTCGCATGCAACTTTTTTTTTTTTACCATAGACTTCTATGGAAGTGGCATGCGACTGCGACTCGCACGCAACATGTCTGTGAGGGTGCTATGAGCCCCCTTGGCCTTTTAGCAAAGTTAATTTCTCCCTCTCACCCATAAAATAGTTTCCAGCAGCACAAAGTATTTCAGGAAAATAAAAGGCTTAAATCTACCACTTAACCCTGTACATCATTTTTGTTGTCAGCTACTTGCATCTCGCCTCCAGGCAGAAAAAAAACCCTCACTTCTCCTGGCCTCTGGAGTGCAAGCGTTCTGTTATTTAGATCTACATTCCTATATAACAAGTCCTACGACTTTAATAGCGAGTTATTGAACCTCATCACTGCAGGCGCAGTTCACCGAATGTACAAAAAGTATAAATATTTATGCGTCCTGTGGAGGCCGATCCCCTCCGGGAAATGTGCAGAGGAGGCTGACAAGAGAGAATACGCTGCACTCCAATTACATTATAACACATTTTCACATCAGCAGTCAGCCACTGGTGATATGAGTACTGTGGAACTACAAGTGCCAGCACGATAACCAGCATTTTAACAACAAATCATAGCTAGGGCCTATCTGTATATAAGACTGCAAAGCAGCAATAGCATTTATACTGAGAAGTGTTTATGGACAATATAACATCACTTATCTCTGTACACAAGATCATGGAAGGTATCTTCTAAATTATATGCAAACAATATGCATCTGAGTTACATCCTGTATTATACTCCAGAGCTGCACTCACTATTCTGCTGGTACAGTCACTGTGTACATACATTACATTACTTATCCTGTACTGATCCTGAGTTACATCCTGTATTATTCTCCAGAGCTGCGCTCACTATTCTGCTGGTGCAGTCACTATGTACATACATTACATTACTTATCCTGTACTGATCCTGAGTTACATCCTGTATTATTCTCCAGAGCTGCACTCACTATTCTGCTGGTGCAGTCACTGTGTACATACATTACATTACTTATCCTGTACTGATCCTGAGTTACATCCTGTATTATACTCCAGAGCTGAGCTCACTATTCTGCTGGTACAGTCACTGTGTACATACATTACATTACTTATCCTGTACTGATCCTGAGTTACATCCCGTATTATACTCCAGAGCTGCACTCACTATTCTGCTGGTACAGTCACTGTGTACATACATTACATTACTTACCCTGTACTGATCCTGAGTTACATCCTGTATTATACTCCAGAGCTGCGCTCACTATTCTGCTGGTGCAGTCACTGTGTACATACATTACATTACTTATCCTGTACTGATCCTGAGTTACATCCTGTATTATACTCCAGAGCTGCACTCACTATTCTGCTGGTGCAGTCACTGTGTACATACATTACATTACTTACCCTGTACTGATCCTGAGTTACATCCTGTATTATACTCCAGAGCTGCACTCACTATTCTGATGGTACAGTCACTGTGTACATACATTACATTACTTATCCTGTACTGATCCTGAGTTACATCCCGTATTATACTCCAGAGCTGCACTCACTATTCTGCTGGTGCAGTCACTGTGTACATACATTACATTACTTATCCTGTACTGATCCTGAGTTACATCCTGTATTATACTCCAGAGCTGCACTCACTATTCTGCTGGTACAGTCACTGTGTACATACATTACATTACTTATCCTGTACTGATCCTGAGTTACATCCTGTATTATACTCCAGAGCTGCACTCACTATTCTGCTGGTGCAGTCACTGTGTACATACATTACATTACTTATCCTGTACTGATCCTGAGTTACATCCTGTATTATATTCCAGAGCTGCACTCACTATTCTGCTGGTGCAGTCACTGTGTACATACATTACATTACTTATCCTGTACTGATCCTGAGTTACATCCTGTATTATACTCCAGAGCTGCACTCACTATTCTGCTGGTGCAGTCAATGTGTACATACATTACATTACTTATCCTGTACTGATCCTGAGTTACATCCTGTATTATATTCCAGAGCTGCACTCACTATTCTGCTGGTGCAGTCACTGTGTACATACATTACATTACTTATCCTGTACTGATCCTGAGTTACATCCTGTATTATACTCCAGAGCTGCACTCACTATTCTGCTGGTACAGTCACTGTGTACATACATTACATTACTTATCCTGTACTGATCCTGAGTTACATCCTGTATTATACTCCAGAGCTGAGCTCACTATTCTGCTGGTACAGTCACTGTGTACATACATTACATTACTTATCCTGTACTGATCCTGAGTTACATCCTGTATTATACTCCAGAGCTGCACTCACTATTCTGCTGGTGCAGTCACTGTGTACATACATTACATTACTTATCCTGTACTGATCCTGAGTTACATCCTGTATTATACTCCAGAGCTGCACTCACTATTCTGCTGGTACAGTCACTGTGTACATACATTACATTACTTATCCTGTACTGATCCTGAGTTACATCCTGTATTATACTCCAGAGCTGCACTCACTATTCTGCTGGTACAGTCACTGTGTACATACATTACATTACTTATCCTGTACTGATCCTGAGTTACATCCTGTATTACACTCCAGAGCTGAAGTCACTATTCTGCATGCTTCAGAGCTAAAATCCCCGGACTTTCCTTGCTTACCCAGTTCCTACCCAGACTTGTGTTCTTATGATTTCATCAGAAAAGAATCTTTTTTTACATCAGCTATTGAACAATAAACTGATGTAGGAACACTAACCGTCTTCATGCATTATAGGAGCTCAGATATACTATTAGAGGATGAGAACAAGCTTGCTTACTGTTTCCAATTGTATGCAGACCTACAAAATCCTCTCCATGTCTTCTTTGTGATGTGCACTGGAGGATCAAATCAAAAAAGTGCCAAAAAATCTTTTTGTTCTATCACGATATGCTATTTTCCTTACTGTGTACTATTCTTTTCCCTCTTGTAGCAGGGATAGATAACTTACATCAGCCACTTATAGGGCGCTATGAGTCAGTCAGTCACAGAGTCGCCCAGGCTTCACAGATATGCACAGGCCCTGCTCATAATAATAAAAATACAGGATGACATTTTAGGACCCTATAGCCCAGCACGAGCCCAGTAGTTACCTTTGTAGTTTACATTTCCTGGTACTTTCACCAATGCTCTATTGTTTGTCCAGTTTTCACCTCACTTCGGGTTAGTCCATGTGACTCTTCATCCTCATTGTTTTCCATGCAGAACATAATGAGATAAAGACAGCAGGAGGTCGGACGACGTGGGTCCAGTATCTATCGGCCTATCGATCAGGCTGCTCCATTACCTACAGTATACCACTAACACAGACAACAAAGACTTATGCAGGTAAGCGACATCAATAGGAAATAATGATCCTAACATGGAGATCAATAGACTTGTTACTTATGAGTTATGCCACAAACATAGCCCTTAAAGGGGAATTCATCTTCTGTCGGAATACTACACAAGGGGAAGGGGTGTCTGCAGGCTGGTACCCTCACACTCACTAGACTAGCACATTGGCCCCATCATTTAGAGCATGGTTGGGGTTCCCTTCTCATAGGCACCAGGGCCTAGGTCTGTGACATAAAAACCCCTTTCGACCATAGACATTATTTAACTATTGATTCCACCTCTAAGAACATATCAGACAGAGATACTGTTATTCTTGACCTCAATTTACTCAAAAAAATACCAAGCAAATTTTCTCGCTGATCATATAGAGGATGGTTCCCTCTTCAGAAGCCCGGTCAAGGACCTCAGGAGGCCCCGGATAAATGGCAGACTCTTGAGGGTCATCAATTAGGTAAAAATTTAGGTAAAATATTCAGACTTACTAATGAATGACCCATATAAATTCCAGCAAGAGACCCTGGCTCCACCGTTGACCACACTGGTGATCCAATGGTAAGCAATATGGTGGCCATGAGTCTATAAGAGTCATATATGGATGGAGTCTTTGTGACTATTTCATCATCATTTATGCTACTAAAGTGGCATAAATGAAGGCAAAATTTACAGTAGGAAGGAATTGGCATGAATTTGCACCTGGAAGCAAGGACATTGGCAGGAGATACCTTACTCCACCATGAATGAGGTGCACACCCTCCACTGGCACAAAAGACTTTAAGACCATCATACAATACGCCAGTCTTAATGAATCCTGTCCGATGTGTAACATGTGGTTTAATAGGACTTCATAATAACCTTCTGCTTCAGGACGTCATTATATTGTATACATGATGCAGCCCCAAAGAGTTAAGTCTCTCGGAGCTCAGCTACATCTACAGGTAATATATTTGTCTACAATGGTTTTATGGTGTCGCAAAGGTCAGCCCTGTTTTTGTTCTCCCATTTTATTACTATATTTTGCAAGTCAAATATTCTGACTTTGCTAAAAAAGTGTGCCTTGTAACCATTCAGAGGAGTCTGGTGACATGTCGCAATCATACGACCATGGAGATCACATGACGGTGAGGTCGCCAGACAAATAAGAGTGCAATGCAAACAGCCGTATTTGCTTAGTAGTAAATGTTGTGTAGGGTCACAAGGTTTTGCAATACACCCTGTGTCCAGGAGCACCCTCATGTCATTCAAGGTCTTTGGTTATAATGGGGGTAGGCATGGTCAATGCAAACATTTCCACCAGATACAGGAAGCTTTCCCTTATTATGGTTGTCTGTGTCCATGAGGCATCTTCCCAAGGTTGCTCCTTAAAGAGATTGTCACCAGACCCCAGCATATCACCCCAGCCCCGCAGATAGAAAGGTTAGGGTCACCTGAATAAAAGAGTGTTTTTCCCTGTTGGTTCCCTGAGGGCGCTCCTGGACACAAAAAGTAGGGCATGTCAGTGTAAAGGCACAGCCGTAATAAATTCTTCCCAATGTTGTAAGATTTTCCCTAGAACATTGCACCGGTTACTAACATTGACCTCGCACCTCACTTACAGGGATATTCCTGACAAATATGCTTTACGGCTCTTCGGCCTCTGTTGTCAGACCCTCAGTGATCGAGCCTTTATAGTGGAAAACTCTCCTTTACAAAAATACCTACTGTATGTTATCCGAAGGACAATTTAAAGGGGTCATAAACTGTGTGAAACCGAGCAACAAAACCAAAAAATCTCTGCCAGGATTGCTTGTAAAGAAGGGTAGTTAAAGCATTCTTTCTTAAGTGTTTTCATTTCCTAGCAATAAAAACATTCCCATTAGGTATTGTAAGGAATTATGCACACCCCTCGATGACCTATGACCAACCTAGCCAGAGCCTGCCATCTTACATTTCTGTCTTCAGATTATTCATTGCTAACCTTTCTTTCTTTAACGATTTCCTTATTGGGGTTGTATAATCATTGCCGCCATTTTGAATAAATTAAGACTGGGCTCTGCAGAAAACAATTGTCTTAGAACATGGAAATCGCCTTTCACTATCTCGGATTGGTGAACGCTTGGAGAACGCTCTCTACCGGGAACAAATTGTAACTTTTTAGATTTTGTGCCGCACTTTCCTCAAAGAAGGCATGGTGGGGGGCATGGTGGAGACGGACCATCAGCCCATCAGATTTTTTCCGATAAATGGGTGTAAATGATGCCAAAAATCTACAAACAAGGAGCTGGTATAGATTTCTGTTTAGGTGCTCGGAGCCCAGAGTATCCGAATAATTTATGACTAGGGAAAACTTTGTCAAAAATGAGGTGTAAACTCAACTGGGATTATCAAGGTCGGGGCACGGAAAACGCCAATCTTGATAAATCAGCCCCATACTGCATACTGTAAATCATGGTGGAGGTGCCCCTTATTTCCAGAGAAAGGTAATATTAATACTACAGACACTTGCACAATTGGTGTGCCCATCTTTGTGGTATCAGTCTGGGGAAGATTCTTTCCTGTTACAGCATGACTGCACTCCTATATACAAAACAAGATCCAAAAAGACATGGGGTGATAGAGTTTACTATAGAGAAACTTAAGTGGCTGCAATTCTGACCTCAACCCCATGCAACACCTTTCAGATGGATTACTCTAGACCAGTGATTCCCAAAGTGGTCCAGGTGGACCCCCAGGGGTCCACAGGAGACTCGATGGGGGTCTACATTAGATCTAATCTTCACATTTTTTGACGAGTTTTGGGAATATGGTAGAAATGTAGCAGCAGGGGGTCCACCGAAACCAGTAAAATTTTGAAAGTGATCTACGAGAAAAAAAAGTTTGGGAACCTCTGCTCTAGACCTTGGTGTCCAACACCAGACCCTGACCACAGAAACTTAGCTGAATGTTCACAAGTTTCTACAAACATACTCCAAAATTTTGTATAAATTCGTCCAAAAAGAAAGGAGACTGGAGGATGATTTGCGAATGGATATCCAACTAATTCTTATAGTTACGATGGTCAAGAGTCCATATATTTTTAGAATTTTTTGTATATATCTACAGAAAATACATCAGCGAATCCTTATAAAATAGGACGCGCTTTTCCCCTTTCAATTTGGCTTGTATAATAAAAACAATTTCGGTCGCTTCAGATTTGCGAATTCCTCTGGCAATAAATACAAAACACAAAAAAATGCAGTTTCCTGATGTTCACAAAAAGAGCTGTGAACTGCAATTTTTAGCCAATGATTAACCTGCATAGTGCAAAACACACGATGCATGCCAAATCTCCGAGCACATACACGAGTAACATGACATAATGATGCCATCGGAGCTGTGTGAAGAAGCAATAAGTAAAAAAGAAAAAAAAATGAAAATTGAAAAAAAAAAAATCAAAAATATCACAAATAAAAATGATTTTAATAAAAGTTCAAAGTGTGGAGAAGCTCAGAAGATACCGAAGGACTTCACAGATAATTAAAGCAAAACACTGGGATCATCTCTTACAAAACCTCTCGCTGGGAAAGTCGAGAAGCTTCTTACAAAAACCACTTTAAAGATCCTGGTTATAAAAGCTGGGAAACAAGGCCGCGTTATGTAAGGACTTAAAAAGATACTTTTTCAACTGAGTCCATTGTTACGGAGGGAGAGGACAATGCAGTGCGAGGAAATGCCGTGCGATAAGGGATAGATGGATTTCCTGACATACAGTAATACTGAAAGCATTTCCAAACAAAACGACTAAAAAATAAGATCTGCAGACGGCCGTGTGGTCTCAGATCTGGGGCAAGCTGTATACCACTGACCCCTAGGTCTTGGAGATAACTGTCTCTGTATATTTTTAGGACTGATCTCCACTAATCAATAGAGGTCCTATGGCAAAGGTAAAAATTGCGCTGCCCCCTTTCCATCATCCCAAGGCATGTTCTCACCACCAACTATCAAAATCAGGGTCAGCAGGGGCTGCTCCGGGACCTGTGACATGAGAGGACCTGGGCTGCCAGGCCCAGCACATTAATGCTCTATTTTACAATTTTAACTCTATCTGTGTCCTCAGCATGAAGATAAAGTTGTTACTGATGCCAGAGGCTTGGGTGCAGGCAAGAGCAATATAATGACATCAGCGCGCCCGTTGCTCGAGGCCTGTAACAGCAAAGACCGGTGGAGAGTAGACCTGCTCCAGGGAAACAGAGCTAGGTGTGTGTTACTTTTTTTAATGGCGTCTTACTTTGTGGTGGGAATTATACAGTGTGTGAGGTACACTGAGGCGGCATTATACAGTGGGGGGGTTTGTTATAGGGGGGCATATGGGGGCATTACTCTGTGTGGATGCTCCACTGAGGGGCATTATGCTGTGTAGGGGCCACTAAGAGGGCAATATACTTTGTGGATACCACAAGGGGCCATTATAGTAGGTTATGTGCACTTGTACTGTTTAGGGGATACTGTTGGGACATTATAGTGTGTGGGAGGCAATAAGGTAGCATTATACTGTGTGGAGAGCAATATAGGGGCATCACTGTATGCGACCCCACATATAAATCAGCTTTTCAAAGGTGCGTCCAGTCCATGTATTATACAGTCAACGGGAACAGAGCTGCAGTAATGGTACCCAGCCATTATACAGTGTATGGAGCTATCTCCTTCCAGCTCCATACACTGTATAGACACACAGACACACCCCAAAACAGCTGATATGTGCATATGATATGGGGCTGACTGTTGGACCCCCACCGATCAGATATTAATGGCCTATTCTAAGGACTGTAAAAAACATTCATGTATGGACAGCTCAGCTGAACAACCCCATTAACTCCCCAGGTTGTTTAATGTAAAAAACATTAAAAAAAAAAAAAAAGAAGAAAGAAATATATATATATATATATATATATAAATATATATATATATATATATATATATATATATATATATATATATATATATATGAAACAAGACCTTACACAATTAAAATATGGTGACAGGTAAATTTTTGTTTAGTAAAATGTTTATTTTATAAATGTGGTAAAACTAAAAATTTGCTGTAATCGTAATGAACTTCAGAAAAAAGGTACCATGACATTTATACAGAGTGTGCATCATAAAAATAAAAAAAAAAAAATAAAAAAAAAATCAATGACAGTATTGCAAGGTTTTTTTTTTTCCAAAGTTCTTTCAAAAATAATAATAAAATCTGCACAAACATTACATTTATCTCCACATGGTGCCATCTAAAATACAAAACCTCCTGTAAAAAACAAGCCCTCATATGGGTATGTCAACGGAGAAAAAAAGTAGTACAAAGTAGAAAAAAAAAGAAGTACAAAGCAGGCCGCGTCTTCGACAGGCTAAAATAAATATAATTCAATATTTGCAGTGTAAACTGGTACTCAAAGGGGAATCTACCCAGCCAATATGGCTGCTTCCATGATAGACAAAGGAATTCAACATAACTTCAACAGAAAAATGTTTTTGTGGAAAATCGACACAGTATTTGTTTAAATAAAGGTTTTCTTGCTCAAACATCACTGACCCTTAAAGTCACGGCGTTTACCATTCTGGTTTATGTGAGTTTTTGTGTGCTTTTTCTTGTTTGTGGAGTGTTGGCCGCAAAATTGTCACGTAGTTCTCACGCGATGCTCTGCAGGACAGCTGTACAGAAATGAAAGTGAGAAGAGAGGCTTGGTAGGACTTCCTACCCATCTCAACCTCCGTCAGCTGCAATAAAGCAAACACTTTTGACAGATTCATGAATTCTGTATGCAATGGCTTATACCACATGGCTTGTCTGAATAAACTGAGGTATAAGGGTTTGATTTAATGCATAAAAAATAATATTTTCACATTCTGTATACAGTATACATTGCTATCTTTGTGAGTTGTCCCATACTGACACGACTGGTAGCAATCATCACGTTTTTCCATAAACGGCAGATTTACGCATTTGCATCCTCGAAGCAGCCCCGTTACCCTTCACCTACGAACCAGTGCCTTGACGTTTTGTTTTCCATGGCTAAGTATCTATAGGGTATATTGTTTTAAGAATATGCAAATAAAAAATGGAAAAATGAGAACTTGCTCTTCTGCCACCTTTTGAAAGGTAGCTCCCTGTAAATCAACGCCTGGTTTTCAAGAAACCCAGTGACATGATCTGGGATTAAAGCCACACAAGAATACTCTATCCCCTCCAAAAGGAAGAAAGACCCATCCGCAGACTAATGTTTCGGGGTTATTACTACTCATCAGTGTGGCGCAGGGTACTGGTTGGCCAGGTCAGAGGCCATAGATATGGGTCAGAAGGGTTACTATGTCTCCTTAAGAGAGTCCATCACCAGAACCCACCATATCAATTCCACAGGGTGGTCATTTATATAAGCGTTCATTAGGGGACATCAATTATATAAGGGGTATTAGGGGACATTATGAATAGAAGGGGGCATCATTTATATAAAGGGTCATTAGGGGAGCAGTATTTATGTCAGGGGGAATCAGGGGTATAATATAAGGGGGCAATTAATTAAAGGGGTTGTCCAGGATAGCCACTTTCTTAATATGAGAACGGGGAAAGTGATTAAAAAAAAAAAAAAAAAAAAACCCAACTCACCTGTCCCTTGTGCCCCGATGTCTCCCACCTCAGTCTGGTTCTTCTGCCCTGGTGTTTTCTTCTGGCGGAAGTCCCCACCACACATGACCGCTGAGGTCGCTGACACGGGACGTCACAGTGCTGTGGGGAAGAAAACACCGGAGCAGCAGGACTGGAACGCGCTGGGAGACACTGGAGAACCTTCTCTGGCTTCGTATTAAAAAAGTGATTATCCTGGACAACCCCTTTAAGGTGGAACTTGGGCTTTATTAAAGGGGCTTTCCAGCTCTTTATTGATGATCTATCCTTAGAAACAGATTATCAATAAGAGATCAGTGAACCCCCCTCGGATCAGCTGTATGAAGGGGCTATGGCGCCTGTTTATATCACACGCTGTCTGTTTATAGTGACCGTGTGATGTAATTGCAGCCTTGTCACATAGACATGTATAGGACGAGACTGTAGTTACATTACATGGCCGCTATGAGATGAATGACACTATGTAAGCAGAGAAGGGGTCACGGTGCTTACACAGGTACCACGGATCATTCAAACAGCTGATCAGTGGGGGTCCTGAGCCCCACTGATTTAGTTTATTAATGACCTGGAAAACCTTTTAATTAGGAAACCTATGGGGCATTATTAATAAGGGGCACTATTTATACAGGGTACACACGGACATTATTAATATAAAGATGCACTTGGGGGTATTATTCATTATGGGGGGTTATATCATATATTATATAATTGGGGTAGCAGCAGGATGGGGGCTTTGTGTAGGTGAGGACAATGTGGGTCAGCTGCCTGGAAAAGTGAGGAGCCAAAGATGTCTGTGTTGTAAACTTTACAGAGACTGGAAGAAGTGGTCATGGCGGTCCAGAGGGAAGAGAAGGGAAATGTGAAGGATTGGTCAGAGACGTCACCTGTAAGTCACTAAATGTTACTGCCCTGTATTCACCTAAATGATAGAGGATAAATACCTGAGTGATGGGGGTCTGTCTGCTGAGACCCTCATTGAACATGAGAATTGGGTTTTTTCCCCCACTGGGTGGGAATTCAGCCTGGCCGCAGCCATATATATAGGTGTGAAAGTAACTTCACACATCTTCTGCTTGGTGGATGGACGAACCCGCGTGGCTCTCATTCACTTCAATGGGAGTGCCGAAGATACCCGAAGTCCAGTACTCAGCTATCTGCGGGGCTCCTATTATAGAGAATGGGGGCCACATGGGCTCGTCCATCCACCACGCAGAAGATGTGAGAAGTTACTTTCATTGTTAATGTCGTGTTGTTGATCTGATACTGAAGTAATACAGGAAGAAGAATTCTTAAAAACTGTTTTATAACTTTGTGTATATTGTGCGACGATAACAGTGTGTTAAACTAGTAGCATGGAAACTCCATTTTTATTTTTTGTTGAGGGGGGGGGCATCTTTCTATAGTCCGCCTCAGGCAGCAAAGAGGCTAGGGTCACCACTGACTGTATCCTATCTAGCTGAAGGGCTGGGGTGATATACTAGGCTATGGTGACAGACTTCCATTAGGACTGTAAGCTGGTAGGGCGCATTATATCTGTGAGCCCTTATATTAAAGGGGTTTTCTAGAAATCTGGTGACAGACTCACTTTAAGGAGACATAGCCTTCTGACTAAATTGGTTCGTCACTCTCCCTGGGGCCATGAGTGATAGTGAAGTCTAATGGCATATTTCTTCAGAGTATTCCATGAAATACACTTCAATGCAGTGTGAACATAGTCTTATACATCTCTGTTTGTATCCCCTGCTATGTTTGCCTCATAAAAATGCATCAAAAACTGGCTTTCTGAATCCAGCCGTACTTTTTCTATCTTAGGTATCTCCTAAGTAACTTGGACTATTTTGGTTACAAGGATGGCAAAAACATTAATTCGACAGACTGTAAAAGTTAAAAAGTTATAGTTTATGGATTTCTACGCCCACATTAGACATGACATTGGTTCTAGGCCTTCCATATTGAGAGTCATTTTGCTCAATAATGTACCCGGCCCATTATTAACAAACCACATCCAATGACTTCATGGCCAATAATTGACTTTTCGGTAAAGCAATCATTACCTTGGGGGAAACTCACTATTACACGTGTGTAATAAATCTTCTGACTAATGTTCTGTGCAACGTCTCATGCTGACTCATTACCGTAGGAGATGAAGAGGTTAATACTGGAAACATTTACCTTGGGGAATCCATTGTTTTATTAATCATTGGAAGACAGAATGGGATAAGATCAGGTTAATAATTGGGCGACCGTTCCTTTAAAATGTTACCGTCAGCTATTCAAAAACAGCCAGGTTGTAAGTTTTTTTTCCATTGTGATCTGATATGGTGAAATTCCAACAATCTGAATTGATAAATTATGGGGCCAATTTATGTAAGCCTTGCCCCCTTTTATACCAACCACCAGTCCCTGGTACTAGACCATAATGTGGTTAACAAACTTATCTGAACTTCTGAGAACCATTGATGTTTCATCCTGTAGTCTAAGGTCAGCATGCTAAAGGTTCTTCATATTTATCAAAGCTGAAATGTTCTATAATTTTCTATAATTTATATAATTTATATCCTCTTGCTTGTTTACAGAGGTGAATCAGGACTAACTGAGGAGCATCAAGGGCTACTCCGACTCAAAAAGATCAGACAATAGATCTTTGAAGACCTTCAATATGTGATATGTAGCTTAGAGGGGATAGACATACCATGTGTGCAACCTATGTAACTGTACAAGGGCCCTATCAGTAAAGGGGCCACTGCCCATCATACCTACCTCAGCACTAAGTCATGTGATCACCTCCTCCAATGGGCTCAGCACTGTGTAAGATATGACGTCAGTATTTGCATGTGACTACAGTTACCATTTCTGAAGGTGGAGGGGGAGCATCGACAATTTAACATAAAGTGCATTAGAATACTGTATGTCTTGTTTTTTATTAGCCAGAAAATATATTTAAAGTCCTACTAAACAGCTTGGCATAAAACCAGCAGATATAATCTCATCCCCCTCCCCAATTAGGTTTTTAATATTTTTTCCATGTATTTATCTATATTAAAAAATACCTCTGCCCACGCCCTACAGCATGCCTAGAAAACTTTCACATACAAGTGAATAGGGAAAGCTCCAGACCATTGTGTCTTCTAGGCTTAGTGGCAAAAGTTGAATATTTTTAGGAATTTTTTTAAAAATACATAATAACATTGAAAATGAAAAAAAAAAAAAATCGCCAAAATTCTTAAAAAATATGTTTAACATAAAAATGTGAATTATACAATGGGTCATTTCCTGATGACACATTCCCTTTAATAACCAAAGATATGCGGTTAAAGTATTTACATGTGACTACAGGTACCGCTAGAGCAAGGGGAGGGGGAGCATTGACATTTTTACATAAACTACATAGGAAAATCTGTTTTTTGGTACCCAGAAAATCCCTTTAAAGTATTACTAAAGTGTTTTGCATAAAACTAGCAGACATAAGTCCTTCTCCCCTCCCTCCCCTCTCCCCAGTTATCATACAGAAAAACCATGAGGGTGCTATGGGGCCCCTGGAAAGAAGGGGCCAACCCATAATAGCAGGACCCCTTATTTTAATGGGTGCTGGGAACCTGTGTAGGGATCTTCTCCTCATAGATCCCATAAACAAGGGTGTGGGAAATTAACCTAAGGAATATATAAGGAAAAAAAAAGCATAATGTCCTAATGTCCTAAATGGTTAGAGGTGGTAGATAGTAGGGGCCCTACTTTAATCTTTCCTATGGAGCCACAGTAATGGGGCTTCCAATATTTGTTGAAATAACCATTCGTATATTTCATATATTATCTCCATAATATCTGAAAATGGGAGGCCAATTAGGTGAGCAGAGAAGTCCCCAAGGTACCCTGCGTCCTAGTCTGGGGTCTACATTTTTAGGGATATGTCCTTGTTTTGGGATTTTACATTATAGAATTGCTGAGCAATGGGGCAAAGGGTAGCTGAGGTCTCCTCTTTTTCGTTGGTTTCATGAATGGATAGGGGCTGGTCCACATAAGATGGTCTTCCCCGGTTTTTGGTGCTGTTGCCTTTCCTACATTTTCTAAAGTACAGAAAGATGAGACATCTCAGTGCCATTTGCAGAAGAACATCTTGACATGTAAGGGATTTTTGCACATTCTGCTCCCTTCTGTATATTTTACCTATTAAAAGCAACGTTCTTGTGTTTCCATGGAAACTCTTGTCCAGTCTCCTGACCGTGCACTATTGTGCGTCTATTTTTTTCGGATGTTCCATGGACACTTGTAAAGATTTTACAATTAATCAGATACTTGTAAGATGAGAGCAACTAAAAATAATAATACAATGCTATTAGCAATGCTATAAAAATAACCATTGTACATGATGTCATTTCGGAAGCATCTCTTCAACTAACTGAAGGACCTGGATTGGACAGAGACTAGTTCTCAAGATCAAAGTCAGCCCCATCTTTTAGAGAATAGCTCTTTAACCCCTTGTTGACATCTGCCATAATATTACTGAGGAAGTTGGCACTTTAAATATGGCGCCCGCTCAGGTCACCATAACTGCTGGGAGACCCGGCGGTGATTCCCATGAACGGAGTTCCCTCTACTGTCATCCACCACTTTGGCAGCCTTTCGTCTTCATGGTGGGCTCTCACGTGGTGAGAAACTGGGGGCCGTCCAGATCCTATAACAACCGGCAGCCCTGTGAAGACCCCCAGACCTATCATAGATATATATAACTATTGAGACTTGCCTGTGGCAGGCCTCAATTGTTATGTAGTGATTTAGCCATGCACAGCTGTATTGCAGGCTATGGTACAAGCCATCTAATGATCGCAAGTTTAAGCCCCCTAGGAGGGCTAAAAAAAAAGTAAAAAAAAAAAATATATAATTCAAGTCATGCTCCTTACCCTAGATCTGAAATAAAAATTAACAAAAAAAAAAAAAAAATTAGAAGTTCCCACATCTGAAAATGTAAAACTATAAAATATAAAATTTCATACAGCGGAGACTGTAGCAGTAAAAAAAAAAATCACAACTACTGAATAGATGTTTTTTTTTTTCACTATTTTGCCTCACAAATAATATTGAACAAAACATCAAAACATCAGATATTGCCCAAAATGGCGCAAAAAAATAAATAAATAAAAGACACCTTACACACCTCCGTACACAGAAACATAAAAAAGTTCTGAATATGCAGACTAAAATAATTTAAAAACAGGAAAAAAACTATCTATTTGGAATTACTGTGATCATGATGAACCAAAGAATATAAGGATTAGGCCGCTTTTAACGCACAGAGAGCGCTATGAAAACCAAACTGTAAATGGTGCAAATGCAGTTTTTCTTTAATTCCACCCCATTCTGAACTTCTAGCTTCCCAGAACACTCCATGAGATATTAAATGGAACCATTCCAAAGTACAGTTTGTCCTGCAGAAAATAAGCCATCATACGGCTCTGTGAAAGAAAATATTAAACAGTTTTGGCTTATGGAACGCAGGGAGTGAAAAACAAAAATCAAAAAGTGAAGAATGGCTGTGGTGGGAAGAGGGTAAAAGGCGTTATGTCACAAAAAAGTATCCTCTATCCATCTATAAAGGTAATTTTGTCTCAAAGGAGCAGCAGTCGCACAGTGGGCAATAGTGTCCAGTGTGAAAGATGCCTTACATGGAACAAGTTTCTTTCCATTATCTGCAGATAATACTTACAGTATTAAGAGAACAAGAAAAGTTCTATTTTAGAACTGGGAAGTGGTTTCTGAAGAAAAATGAAGAAATTGCCAGAGATGACGATTATGCAACTCAATGATGCCATGGTCACATTTCTGAATTAGCGAAAAAAATGAAATTACAGCAAGTGATGTGAAAGAGAGGAGAAGGCAGCTGTAGAGATAAGACTGCCTTATATAGACACATTCATGAGAAATACAGGGACCGGAGTGGGATTTTATAACTTTCTACTGACCGCTAAGTACAAGTTTAAAACTGCTATAATACTGTCTCCTATGTACAAGAATATAACTACTATAATACTGCTCCTATGTATAAGAATATAACTATTATATTACTGCTCCTATGTACAAGAATATAACTACTATAATACTGCTCCTATGTACAAGAATATAACTACTATAATACTGCCCCTATGTACAAGAATATAACTACTATAATACTGCTCCTATGTACAAGAATATAACTACTATAATACTGCTCCTATGTACAAGAATATAACTACTATAATACTGCTCCTATGTACAAGAATATAACTACTATAATACTGCCCCTATGTACAAGAATATAACTACTATAATACTGCTCCTATGTACAAGAATATAACTACTATAATACTGCTCCTATGTACAAGAATAGAACTACTATAATACTACCTCCTATGTACAAGAATATAACTACTATAATACTGCTCCTATGTACAAGAATATAACTACTATAATACTGCTCCTATGTACAAGAATATAACTACTATAATACTGCCCCTATGTACAAGAATATAACAACTATAATACTACCTCCTATGTACAAGAATATAATTACTATAATACTGCCTCTTATGTATAAGAATAGAACTACTATAATACTGCTCCTATGTACAAGAATATAACTACTATACTACTGCTCCTATGTACAGGAATATAACTACTATAATACTGCTCCTATGTACAAGAATATAACTACTATAATACTGCCCCTATGTACAAGAATATAACTACTATAATACTGCTCCTATGTACAAGAATATAACTACTATAATACTACCTCCTATGTACAAGAATATAATTACTATAATACTGCTCCTATGTACAAGAATATAAGTACTATAATACTACTCCTATGTACAAGAATATAACTACTATAATACTACCTCCTATGTACAAGAATATAACTACTGTAATACTTCTCCTATGTACAAGAATATAACTACTATAATACTACCTCCTATGTACAAGAATATAACTACTATAATACTGCCCCTATGTACAAGAATATAACTGCTATAATACTGCTCCTATGTACAAGAATATAACTACTATAATACTGCTCCTATGTACAAGAATATAACTACTATAATACTGCTCCTATGTACAAGTATATAACTATTGTAATACTGCTCCTATGTACAAGAATATAACTACTATAATACTGCTCCTATGTACAAGAATATAACTACTATAATACTACTTCTATGTGCAAGAATATAACTACTGTAATACTACCTCCTATGTACAAGAATATAACTACTATAATACTACTCCTATGTACAAGAATATAACTACTATAATACTACCTCCTATGTACAAGAATATAACTACTATAATACTGCTCCTATGTACAAGAATATAACTACTATAATACTGCTCCTATGTACAAGAATATAATTACTATAATACTGCCTCTTATGTATAAGAATAGAACTACTATAATACTGCTCCTATGTACAAGAATATAATTACTATAATACTGCCTCTTATGTATAAGAATAGAACTACTATAATACTGCCCCTATGTACAAGAATATAACTACTATAATACTGCCCCTATGTACAAGAATATAACTACTATAATACTGCTCCTATGTACAAGAATATAACTACTATAATACTGCCTATGTACAAGAATATAACTACTATAATACTGCCCCTATGTACAGGAATATAACTACTATAATACTACTTCTATGTGCAAGAATATAACTACTATAATACTGCCTATGTACAAGAATATAACTACTATAATACTGCTCCTATGTACAAGATAATAACTACTATAATACTACTTCTATGTGCAAGAATATAACTACTATAATACTGCCTATGTACAAGAATATAACTACTATAATACTGCCCCTATGTACAAGAATATAACTACTGTAATACTGCCCCTATGTACAAGAATATAACTACTATAATACTACCTCCTATGTACAAGAATATAACTACTATAATACTGCTATCTATATACAAGAATATAACAACTATAATACTGCTCCTATGTACAAGAATATAACTACTATAATACTGCTCCTATGTACAAAAGTATAACTACTGTAATACTGCTCCTTTTATCATTGCCATTCAGGTCACAGAGGGCTATGAGAGGGACATATATGCTGTAGGGAACAGTTGAAAGCAACTTTGAACTTATAAAAATAGAAAATGTGATGTCAGATGTTATGCCAATTATAGCACTGCTAATCGTATAAAGGGCATCTCCTACCACTTCTAATATTAACCCCAGTTTTACAGTAATAATTACTAAGCTACATCTTACAGAGCTTTCTAAAGAGATTTTGGCACTGAACATTTATACTACACATATAAATGAGTATAATTACTACAACACTGATCGTAGGTACCAGAATATAACTACTATAATACTACCTACTATGTACAAAAATGTAACTACTTTAATACTGCTCCTATGTGCAAGAAAATAACTACTATAATACTGCCACCTATGTTCAAGAATATAACTACTATAATACTGCTACTATGTACAAGAATATAACTACTATAATACTGCTCCTATGTACAAGAATATAACTACTATAATACTGCTCCTATGTACAAGAATATAACTACTATAATACTACCTCCTATGTACAAGAATATAACTAATATAATACTACCTCCTATGTGCAAGAATATAACTACTATAATACTGCTACTATGTACAAGAATAAAACTACCATAATACTGCTCCTATGTGCAAGAATATAACTACTATAATACTACCTCCTATGTACAAGACTATAACTACAATAATACTGCACCCTATGTACAAGAATATAACTACTGTAATACTGCCCCTATGTACAGGAATATAACTACTATAATACTGCTCCTATGTACAAGAATATAACTACTATAATACTGCCCCTATGTACAAGACTATAACTACTATAATACTGCTCCTATGTACAAGAATATAACTACTATAATACTGCCCCTATGTACAGGAATATAACTACTATAATACTGCTCCTATGTACAAGAATATAACTACTATAATACTGCCTCCTATGTACAAGAATATAACTACTATAATACTGTCTCCTATGTACAAGAATATAACTACTATAATACTGCTCCTATGTACAAGAATATATCTACTATAATACTGCTCCTATGTACAAGAATATAACTACTATAATACTGCTCCTATATAAAAGAATATAACTACTATAATACTGCTCCTATGTACAAGAATATAACTACTATAATACTACTCCTATGTACAAGAATATAACTACTATAATACTGCTCCTATGTACAAGAATATAACTACTATAATACTGCCTCCTATGTAAAAGAATATAACTACTATAATACTGCCCCTATGTACAGGATAATAACTACTATAATACTGCTCCTATGTACAAGAATATAACTACTATAATACTGCCCCTATGTACAGGAATATAACTACTATAATACTACCTCCTATGTACAAGAATATAACTACTATAATACTGCTCCTATGTACAAGAATATAACTACTATAATACTGTTCCTATGTACAAGGATATAACTACTATAATACTGCTCCTATGTACAAGATAATAACTACTATAATACTGCTCCTATGTACAAGAATAAAACAACTAAAATACCGCCCCTATGTAAAAGGAATATAACTACTATAATACTGCTCCTATGTACAGGAATATGACTACTATAATACTGCCCCCTCTACAACCATATAATTTCTATAATTCTGCTTCCTGCTAAACTACAGCTAGATAGATGGATAGACAGACAAACAGACAAATTTGCGACGACTGTGACACTGAACAATCCAGTACGACACAGCAGGACAGTCAGCAGTTGTGTTTTTTGTGTAATGTGATTTGTGACCCCAGATTATTGTAGTGCGGTACGTGTTTTGCCGCTCACATAAGTGTTGCTGATCGTGCACAATAAAAATATAAAAACAGGAAGTGTGAGGAGAGATATTATCTATGTGGCGGGTGGCCCCGCGCCCTGTGCACAGTCTCTATTGTTCTGAGGCACATAAATAATGTGAGCTTTGATATTTTGGTGCAGACCTTTGGGATATATCTGAGTCTTCCATAGGAAAACACTAAGGTTCACATATTTCTGGCAAGATCTTAGACTTTTTAAAGAAGTATTATACAAGTAGCAGCAATATACTGTTGTATGGAGGTATAATATATATATCTTGTAATCGTCATTTGTATCCAGAGCATGTATTCACCTGCTGACCTAATACTTCTCACAGTGGAGGGTTTGATATAATTGTATCCAGACTATACAATCCACTGTCAGTTAAACATATCAGCAGCACATACTGTATCTGTCTCCTGTTCTGGAGGAAGGAAAATGATACATGGTTTTCAAAATTTTCAAAAATCTGAAAAGTGTGACGTGCAAAAATCTTCAGCCCCCTATATCAATACTTTGTAGAGCCACCTTTGCTGCAATTAGAGCTGCAAGTCTTTTGGGGTATGTCTCTACCAGCTTTGTGCATCTAGAGCAGGGGTCCCCAACCACCGGTCCGCAGACCAGGACCAAGCCATTGTGGGTTTTTTGCTGATCCGCGGGGCTCCCGGCACAGCACATTATGTGGGGTGCAGTGGGACGTGTCGGCGATCTGGCCACAGTGTCGTGGCTCCTGGCCAGGGCCACTTTAACCATCGGGCCAACAGTGCCCTTGCACCAGGCCCTATGGTAGCTGGGGCCCTCTTTTTACAGCAGGACAGTCCTACATTTGCTGTCCCGCTGTCCAGGGCAGTGGGTCCGGGCTACCCCAACTGAGTTGTAGACAGTGATGAAGCAGGGAGCTCACGGCACCGTACTTCATCACCCGGCCGCATTCTTTGCTCCCGGTGTCCTGGGAGCAAGAGGCGCGATGTAGTGACATCACTTACATCGCTCCTGTTGCTCCTTGAAGACTCCGGGACAAGAGAAATGAGAGAACAGAGGAACGGGGAAAGGTGAGTGTTAAGTTTTATTTTTTTTCCTTTGATATATACAGTGGTGGACACAAAACTGTGGAGGCAACCTGGGGTGCCGGGGGGGGGGAGGGGGGCATGATACTGTGGGGGCAACCTGATTGGGCCATGTCAGTGTGGGGGATCATTCATTTGGGGGGGTCAACCTGGAGGAGGACATGAATCTGTGGGAGACATGATACTGTGGGGGCAACCTGCAGGGGGACATGAATCTGTGGAGGGCAACCTGGAGGGGGCCATGAATTTGTGGGAGACATGATACTGTGGGGGCAACCTGGAGGGGGACATGAATCTTTTTGGGCAACTTGGAGGGGGACATAAATCTGTCGGGGGCAACCTAGAGGGGGCCATGAATCTGTGTGGGGACATGATACAGTGGGGGCAACCTGGAGGGGACATGATACTGTGGGGGCAACCTGGAGGGGGATATGAATCTGTTTGGGCAACTTGGAGGGGAAAATGAATCTGTTGGGGGCAACCTAGAGGGGTCCATGAATCTGTGTGGGGACATGATACTGTGCGGGCAACCTGGGGTGAGGACATGATACTGTGGAGGCAAGCTGGAGGGGGACATGAATCTGTGGGCGGTAACCTGGAGGAGGACATTATAAGGGACATATTGTATGGGACCACTAGGGAGCCATTATACTGTGTGAGAGCCACTAAGGGACGTTATACTATGAGGGAGCATTATAATTCATGCAGGTCAGGTATTTCTAGGTGGTGGTGGTGGTGATGGGGGAGGGCCACTTATGAAATCTTTGCACAGGGCCCACCAATGTGTTAAAACGGCCCTGCTCCTGGCATAGCTCCTGGCGAGGACCTGTTCCACCGAGGTCCCACCATCACCCCCGGTCTACAGCGCTGTTAGGTGTATAGTGCTGCTAAGTAGCAGTGCTGTACACTGAGGCACAATTTACAGTGCTGCTACTCTACTTGCAGACTTTGCTCAGACAGGAGTAGGGACACTATGGATTTCACTGTCTCCGATCACATCTAGATGGGATCGTCTTGTTGCACGAAAACAAGCCCAGTGCTCCCACTGATCCAGGGAAACAATCCCGCTGCTCCCACTCATTCTGAACCTATGGTGAGTTGAGTGACATTCACATTATAAATGTCATAATTAAATGATAAGTATGCACTAAAATCCAACCCCCTCCATAAACCCGCCCCATATGACCAAAGCCCTGCCCCTGCCAGGCCATGGAAAAATGGTCTTTCCTGAAGCCGGTTCCTGGAGCAAAAAAGGTTGAGACCACTGATCTAGAGACTGAGATTTTTGCCCTTTCTTCTTTGCAAAATAGCTCAAGCTCAGCCAGATTGGATGGAGCGTCTGTGAACAGCAATTTTCATGTCTTGCCACAGATGCTCAATGGGATTTAGGTCTGACCTGTGACTGGGCCATTCTAACACATGAATATTCTTTGATCTAAACCATTCCACTGTAGCTCTGGCTGTATGTTTAGGGTCATTGTCTTGCTGGAAGGTGAATCTCCTTTCCAGTCTCAAGTCTTTTGCAGCCTCCAACAGGTTTTCTTCCAGGATTGCCCTGTATTTAGCTCCATCCATCTTCCCATCAACTCTGACCAGCTCCCCTGTCCCTGCTATAGAAAAGCCTCCCCCCAGCATGATGCTGCCCCCGCCATGTGTCACAGTGGGGATGGTGTGTTCAGGGGGATGAGCAGGGTTACTTTTCCGCCACACATAGCACTTTACATTTAGGCCAAAACGTTCAGCTTTGGTCTCATCTGACCAGAGCACCTTCTTCCACATGTTTGCTGTGTCCCCTTTATGGCTTGTTGCAAACTGCAAACACCACTTCTTACTTCTTTCTTTCAACAATGGTTTTCTTCTTGCCACTCTTCCATAAAGGCCAAATTTGTGGACTGCACGACTTATAGTTGTCCTGTGGACAGATTCTCCCACCTGGGCTGTGGATTTCTGCAGCTCCTCCAGAGTGACCATGGGCCTCTTGGCTGCTTCTCTGACCAGTGCTCTCCTTGCTTGATCTGGTAGTTTAGGTGGACAGCCATGTCTTGGTAGGTTTACAGTTGTAGAATACTTTTTCCATTTTTGGATGATGGATTGAACAGTGCTCCTTGGGATGCTCAAAGCTTGGGATATGTTTTTATAACCTAACCCTGCTTTAAACTTCTCCACAACTTTATCTCTGACCTCTCTGGTGAGTTCCTTGGTCTTCATGATGCTGTTTGTTCACTAGTGCTCTCTAACAAACCATTGAGGCCTTCACAGAACAGGTGTATTTATACTGAGACTGAATTACACACAGCTGGACTCTATTAACTCAAGTGACTTCTGAAGGCAATTGTGTGCACTGGATTTTATTTAGGGGTATCAAAGTACAGGGGGCTGAAGACTTTTGCACATCACTCTTTTCAGATTTTTATTTGATTAAAATTTTCATAACCATGTATAATTTTTGTTCCACTTTGCAATTATCTGCTACTTTGTGTTGGTTATCACTTAAAATCTCAATAAAATACATTTAAGTTGAGTGGCTGTATAGTGACAAAATGTGAAAAAGTTCAAGGGTTACGAATATATTTGCAAGTCACTGTGTGTGTATATATATAACACCCCTTTAAGGCTTCAGATCTGACCATCTATTTCTATAGTACATGGCCAAGCATAGAGGAGGCATAATACAATAGGAGAAGTCTGCTTACAGCACTAATGCTAGGGGGACAAACAGTTCCTAACATCAGATAAACTGCTGACATGTATAAAGAAGCTGGCACCAGAAGAAGTGAGGACCCAGTGCACCCAGACAGAAGACACAGTCTACAAGACCTTGGAGATCAAGTTTTGAGACAACCTTGGGGTGAAAGAATGAAACTTAATAACTGATAGACAAATCAACCTGATACTGAGGAAGTGGAGACGGAAACAAATATAAAATAAAGATGTTTCATAAGGAGGTTTACTGGTGGACAATAAAGGGCATAAATTTGCCCCTATGTGCAAGAATACAACACATATAATACTGCCTCCTATGTACAAGAATATAAGTACTATAATACTGCACCTATGTACAAGAATATAAGTACTATAATACTGCCCCTATGTACAAGAATATAACTACTATAATACTGCCTCCTATGTAAAAGAATATAAGTACTATAATACTGCTCCTATGTACAAGAATATAACTCCTATAATACTGCTCCTATGTACAAGAATATAACTACTATAATACTACCTCCTATGTACAAGAATATAACTACTATAATACTACTCCTATGTACAAGAATATAACTACTATAATACTGCTCCTATGTACAAGAATATAATTACTATAATACTGCTCCTATGTACAAGAATATAACTACTATAATACTGCTCCTATGTACAAGAATATAACTACTATAATACTGCTCCTATGTACAAGAATATAACTACTATAATACTGCTCCTATGTATAAGAATATAACTACTATAATACTGCTCCTATGTACAAGAATATAACTACTATAATACTGCTCCTATGTACAAGAATATAACTACTATAATACTGCTCCTATGTACAAGAATATAACTACTATAATACTGCTCCTATGTACAAGAATATAACTACTATAATACTGCTCCTATGTACAATAATATAACTACTATAATACTGCTCCTATGTACAAGAATATAACTACTATAATACTGCTCCTATGTATAAGAATATAGCTACTATAATACTGCTCCTATGTACAAGAATATTACTATAATACTGCTCCTATGTACAAGAATATAACTACTATAATACTACCTCCTATGTACAAGAATATAACTACTATAATACTGCCCCTATGTACAAGAATATAACTACTATAATACTACCTCCTATGTACAAGAATATAACTACTATAATACTGCTCCTATGTACAAGAATATAACTACTATAATACTGCTCCTATGTACAATAATATAACTACTATAATACTGCTCCTATGTACAAGAATATAACTACTATAATACTGCTCCTATGTATAAGAATATAGCTACTATAATACTGCTCCTATGTACAAGAATATTACTATAATACTGCTCCTATGTACAAGAATATAACTACTATAATACTACCTCCTATGTACAAGAATATAACTACTATAATACTGCCCCTATGTACAAGAATATAACTACTATAATACTACCTCCTATGTACAAGAATATAACTACTATAATACTGCCCCCTATGTACAAGAATATAACTACTATAATACTGCCTCCTATGTACAAGAATATAACTACTATAATACTGCTCCTATGTACAAGAATATAACTACTATAATACTGCTCCTATGTACAAGAATATAACTACTATAATACTGCTCCTATGTACAAGAATATAACTACTATAATACTGCTCCTATGTACAAGAATATAACTACTATAATTCTGCCCTCTATGTACACATTGTGGGGAAGGTAGCTCGGTAGTAGCAATGGTGCAGATCGAACCAGTCAGAGACAGGGACGCAAACAGGTGCAAACAGGTTTATTTAGAAAAAAAAACAGCAAAATAAATAAAGCTTCACTTCAGGTACAAAATAAGCAAAATTAAATACAGCCTTAACTTCAGGCAAAAACGTCAAACAAAACCCTGCTCGTCCAGGCTCTAACTAAACTGTATGAAGCTAACTATAAGTGTGGCTTACTACCAACCACATGAACACACAAAATGGCACAGTACGGTCTCACCAGACTTCCAGTATCTCAGGACAGACCCAGGCGTCTACTTTCGCTCCCAGGATCTGCCCTGAAGTGCAGGCTCTGCAGCCTTTTATGGCCCAGTAAGGTGCCTGGGGCCTACACCTGAGCTGAGGCCTACTAAAGACCGGCACTGGACCACACATATGTC
This sequence comes from Leptodactylus fallax, assembly GCA_947044405.1. Classification (NCBI taxonomy): domain Eukaryota; kingdom Metazoa; phylum Chordata; class Amphibia; order Anura; family Leptodactylidae; genus Leptodactylus; species Leptodactylus fallax. The sequence continues at coordinate 1,312,071 of CAMRHE010000434.1, forward strand.
AGAAACCTGGGGCTGATATATCAGGACTCCAGCACTCTGCGTGTCACCTTCTCACAACATACTGTATATAGCTATCATAATAGTGTCCTATGTGCACAAGTATATAGCTACTAGAGATGGGCCAACCTTTCAAGATTTGAATTGCATTCAAGTTCTTTAGTTTGGATCAAACTTTCCACAATCAGAAGTGTAAATGTTTTAAAAAGTTTTTAAAATGTCAGGTATGAGACTGTAAGGGCTGTATCTAACTTTATCTAATCTCTTTCTATCTTTCAAATGCAAACATAGCCTTAGTCATGTCAAATGATAACATATATGTTGATGGTTAAACGGATAGTAGCTTGCGGTCACAAAAAGCCTGATTACTATTTAATAATGCTATATTATTTTTACATTTTTTTTTTTTAATTTTACTGTTTTTGTTTTGTTTTTGAAAAGGGAAAAATAGGCCAAAATTGACAGTGTAACTTTTTTGGGGAAATAATCAATTAAAGAGGTAGTGTATAAAACTTCACTTGATTTTGGCAAGATAAAAATAGCCAAATTATGGCAGATATGTATAAAGTAAAGTGCTGTGTGGTGTGACTAAATTGTCTTGGACACAGTACAGATTGAACCTGAATGTTTTGACTCTGAGATTTGTGATAGAGATTGATCTGCTGCAGCACAGTAACACTAGTACATTACTTCACTGACACACATAGTATGACAGACAGACAACAAGGCTGACGCCTATCTCTCTCTATCAATTAAACCATTATCTTATCTATCTCTGAGATCCTATCTCTCTAATTTCTCCCCACAGAAATCTGGTGTAAATGATGCAGGAAATATCTGCCAGGTTTGAGCTGGCGTACATTTCCCCCAGGTGCATAACACAGGAGAGGGTGCACCTTATTTACAAGGAGGTGTGTACCTCATCATATATGAGGCGCAACCTCTGCCGGCTTTGGGACTGGTGTTAGTAATGCCAGTCTTCATAAATCTGCCCCAGTTTTGCTGGAGTCTTGGTGTAATTTGCACCAAATCTATCAAATGTGGAACGATGTTTAATAAATTACTCTAGGTTCACACTAGCGTTACTCTAGGTCCACTTGGGGACCCAAAAAACAGAAACCCCATCCGCTTAAAAAGCAGTTAACCGTGGAAACACGGAGTCCGCCGGGTTTTCGCCTGGTTTCTGCCTATTCCAAGCGGAATGGGCGACGTAGTCCCCTGAATGCATAGCTCCCAACCGTCCCGCATCTGGCGGGACAGTCCCGATTTTACACTGCTGTCCCGCGGTCCCGCATAGCTTACAGTTTGTCCCATTATGCCCCTGACGTGTTTTGCTGTTAACAAACTTTATTGGGGTAGGGTAAAGGCTAAGTGGTAGATGCTAAATCGTAATGGCTAAAGGACCTTTGATGACGTCATGAACATGTGATCAGACTCTTGTGTGGGCGGAGCTATTCTAGATACTGCTGGACAGACTGTGATGTTACACAGAAAGCTGGGAACAGAGAGTGATCGAAGATAAGTAGGAGAGAAGAGAGCATGTATGAGCAAGAGGGGGGAACTGGGGGCAGATGTAGGGGGCAGTTAAACTGAACGCAGATGTAGGGAGCAGTTAAACTGAAGGCAGATGAAGGGGGCAATTAAACTGGGAGCAGATGAATGGGCAATTAAACTGAAGGCAGATTAAGGGGGCAATTAAACTGGTGGCAGATAAAGGGGGACATTAAATTGGTGGTAGATGGAGGGGGCAATTAAACTGGCGGCAGATGAAGGAGGCATTAAGCTGGTGACATGAAGGGGGAACATTAAATTGGTGGCAGATAAAGGGGGACATTAAGATGGTGCAAATAAAGGGGGACATTAAACTGAGGGCAGATGAAGAGGGCATTAAGCTGGTGGCAGATGAAGGGGGACATTAAATTGGTGGCAGATGAAGGGAGACGTTAAGATGGTGGCAGATGAAGGGGGACATGAAGCTGGTGGCAGATGAAGGGGGACATTAAACTGGGGGCAGATTAATGGGGGCATTACGCTGGTGGCAGATGAAGGGGGACATTAAACTGGGGGCAGATGGAGGGGGGACATTAAACTGAGGGGGCAGATTGATGGTGACATTAAACTGGGGGCAACTGGAGGATGACATTAAACCATGGTTGTAGCTGGAGGGGGACATGTCTGCCTCTAGTTGCCCCCAGTTTAATGTTCCCCTCCAACTACCCCACTGTTTAATGTCACCCTCCATCTACCCCATAGTTTAATGTCCCCCTCCAACCACCCCCACTGTTTAATGTCAACCTCCAGCTGCACCATAGTTTATTGTCACCCTCCAGCTGCCCCATAGTTTAAAGTCCCCCTCCAACTACCCCCACTGTTTAATGTCAACTGCCAGCTGCCCCATAGTTTAATGTCACCCTCCAGCTGCCCCATAGTTTAATGTCTCCCTCCAGCTGCCCCAGTTTAATGTCCCCCTCTAGTTTCCGCCAGTTTAAACTGGGGCACGAGGAGAGGGACTTAGTACTGTGGGGAAATTGCAGGGGACCATTATTATGTGGGGGCATATAATGTTAGGGTGACTGTAGGAGTATTATACTGTGTGGGGGCACATGGAAAAATAGATGAGAATGGGCGGAGTCAACGTAGAAGTGGGTGGAGCTAAATTTGCCACGGCGTGCATATTTTGTCCCTCTTTCTGTCCTTTGAAAGTTGGGAGCTATGTGAATGCTAGTGTGAACGAACCCTTAAATGCATCTATAAGTCTAAAACGCCTGTCCAGAAATGTTACTCCACTGTTTACGCCACCCACTGACTGGAGTGAGTTTTTGACAATGGGACAGATTTCTGAAGACTAGCATTAGTAGCAAAGGCAATGTAGAGTTAAGAAACTTGCAAATTTTTTGCACAAAACTTTTTTTGTGACTTTTTAAAAGGTACAGACAGCTAACCACGTCCACTTTCCCACTTTTGTAAAGTGGAGCAAGCAGTGCAGAAATCAAAAAGTTGCAAATTTTTTTTGCACAAATGAGCTAAAAAAAAGTCATGAATTCCTGTTTTGCGGCTTTTTTTTTTACCCCAGAATTCTGGAGTGCAGGGTTTGATAAATTCCCCCTATTGTCTTTGGAAGTACCCTTTAAGACACCCCGCCATTATGTTACAGTAATGATCAGTTGTGATATCAGCGGATCCTGTGTATATTTATATCCAGGTCACTTGTGGAAATACGTTGTATCTGGTTAGTAAATCATGAAGCTTCTTTATCTTCTGTCCGGTAGTAAATAACAGCATGTTAGAGAATTGTCTAGACTACATTCCTCTCCTAGTTTCTTCGCAGTAGTCGTAGTCACAATATTGTCATCTGCAGCCTGAAGACCTTTCGCCTAACCTTGTTTATTTTCTGCCAGCGACTCGTGAGCTTTGTTTGGAGTCTGCAGCGATGTGATGTCTCATCTGATGGCTGTTTGTGTATTTAGGGTCCAGCTAAGGATAGTATAATACAGAATTAACGAGTATTGTTTTGAACACTTGATATTATTTGGGTGGTATTGTGTAGGCTGTATATGGCGGTATTACGTGGACACTGTTTCAAATGCTGAGAAAAACAGTGCTGAGGCGTATTGGAGATGTTTAGTCTTTTATACACCCCATACAAGAATTCATATTGGCTCCCCTCATCTCCTCTATCTGCAGCTATCCACCACCCTCATTTAAAGGGGTTTCTTCTTTTTCTAATATTGATGGTCTCTCAGTTTTAGATTTGCACAGGTCCCTGCTCCCAGATCCTGCAGATCTAAAATGGATGGCCTTTCCTGTTCTTTTCCATCCAACCCAGACCGCTATGACAACTCCTGACCACTGCTCAATTGATCTGCAGCCAAACCCTTCCTCTATAGCAATGCAAATAAATTCAGATACCGCATCAAGTCCACTAACTAAACATGGACCTCAAGTTACAACCACTAAGTACAGACCTCAGACTCACTAAATCATTACAGACCCAAGCCCAAACTCTCAGTCTCTTCCTCTGTGTAGCCTTGCAGCTGTACACTCTGACTTGAGGACCTGCATAGACATGGTCATGTGGCAGTAGTTCCTAGAATGTATGGGCTCTTAGGAGGTTCTCACTGGCCTTGCATTCAGTAGATAATGCTGCCCCAACTCCAAGTCTCTCCTAAATGCAACCCTATCCTGCCTCTTTGATGTGGACATAGGGAGTAGTGTCTAATACTCACAGTCACACATTCTAGGAAGCACTGTCATGTGACCTTATCTGTAACAGGACCTGTACACATTTTGCCATATGACCATGTGGGTGCAGGTCCTTCTGCAGTTCCTGCTGACCACTGCAACTAATGTGTATCAAATCTTCCAGTGGCCAAGGGATGCAAAAGCCTCTGTTTGACACCCACCTACTAGCTGGGGGTTGCAGTTTTGCACCAGCTGGAGAGCCACGGATCGTCAATCTCTGCTCTGAAGCCAACTTAATACTATTATTTCAGCACAGTATGACAGAACATCATGAGGACATTACAGGACAGACATGACTGCTATTTACAGGCATACTCTGCTCTCTATTCTAAGATTCCTAAGACTATGACTTCACAAGAATTCTCTAACTTTGGCATGGACTGTACAGAATGTGTTGTAAACTGGATTTTACCGCATGTAAGAATAGACAAAATGTCAGACACAACTACTAGTTACTATAGAGGTCAAGTGAAGGAATGAGCATTAGCTGTGGATGTAAACAACTCTGATCCACACGTATTATTCCATTCACAATGATTTTTGGAGCAAACTTTGACCTAATAAGTCACAAATGATGTTGCAGACCACATTTCTGCAAAAATTTGCAACTTTTTCTGTAGTTTGTAAATCTGAAAATGTGTAGAGATTTGGTTTGAATTGTCGAGAAGTGGCTTAGGCTCCAGATTTATGACCCGGAAACCAACGATGACACCAACGATGTTTCTTCTAAGAATGGTGGTACAACAATTTGTGTCTATTTAGTAAAAGGTTTTCAGGATTCATCCTTAGGTTTTCAGGATATCCATTATGCGGTCTAACCCAAGGATGACAGACCCGCAACCATCTAGCAAGTACCACAGCCCCTTCACCATAGTTCCCACTGTACTGTGTGACAAGTAATCTGACCACCTTCGATTTATGTTGGCTATGATGAAGACTTGTTATCGGGCCACCAACATACATCATTGTGATGTGGCCACCTATAAATCCCATTAAAGGTTTGGCCACCAAGAGTCCTTAGGCTGCCAAAAAAGATCCTGGTATCATTTGGCCACCAAAGCTAGCCCGATTGAAGTGGAGCATTACTAGGATCTGGGCACCAATTTGATTTGACCACCAAGTTCTTGTGGCTTGTAGTCGCCAGCTTGTAATACATTAACAAGTCCTAGCGACCATTTGATTTCTGACATGGCTACATTAATACATTTAGGTGACAAGGCCACCAACTTGTACTAGTATCCTTTGGAATTTTTTCTCTAGCCTTCACCAATCCCAAGCAATAATTTCTGATAGCTTCAGCACCAAATATGCTAATTAGGCTCTCTACTGTCAGGTGGGTGGTCCTGGGCTGGAGCAGTCAGACAGGGTTCACCCACCTGACAACATATTGAGTGCTGAGAATAATAGAAATGATTACTCAGGAATGGTGAGGGTTAGAGAAAAAAATTCCAACTGCACCAGAATCAGTGGAGCAACACCTAGTTCTGGAGTTGGTGAAGGTGGTGAAATGTTGCTTTAAGGGAGTTGTTAGCCCAGTTTTTTTATAAAGGAGAAAAGGGGGCCACCTCTCCAAAGTTGTCCAAGGATCTCCACCATCCTTAATTCAGCCATGCCAACAAGTCCTAGCATTACCATTAAAAAGTCTCAATTTACGGATTTACGTGAGCCCTCAACAAGTCAGAATTACACCTGTGCACCATATAGTGTTAGTGGGATTCTGCCTCTTAAGTGTTGGTTATATAATTATCATCTAACACTTGATGTGATACTTAGCACCATATTTACAGGTTATCTTTATATGGTGCAGACGATCTGCTGGTAGTCGCATGTGACATACTTGTGACTGATTTATAAGTATAGTGAATTGATGTGTAGAGTGATAAGTCACTTCTATCTGCCGCATTCTGCTGGTCGTGGACCTAATGGCAGGTCTCGTGACTTGTCAGAATATCCTGCGGTCACTCATTACCTCCTACCTAGACAATATCATTCACACATGGCTGACACGTTCTATCGTAATATCCAGAAATCTGCTGGTTGATACATGTCTGATATGTACTAGTTGCTGCATACCATATACGAGAACCATGTTTTTATAATTATTGTCACATAATCTGACATGAGCAGTGACATTCACCACATTCTCTTCTATATTGCTGGGTTTGATCCCATCATGTCTACCCTTTTGTGTCCTTTCACTGAAAGTAGGGGTACTCAACTAGCAGATAGTTGTCGGACCCTAGACCTTGACCACCAGTTATCCAGACCCCTTCCTACTTGCTGCTGCATATTGACAGTGGCCGGAGGAGATTGATTTCCTGACCACTGTCTATTTCACGCTGATGTATTATAATAGCGGCAGCTGGGATCGGCACTTGTCCTGCTCCTTATACAGGAGTAGCATGAGCGCGGCTACCCTACTGCATAGATGGCAGGGACAGTTGGTGAAATACATGACCGTGAAATGGACAGTGTTTGGGAGATCAGTCTTTCCCCTAGTCACTGTCTAGGTCATTATGCAGGAGGAAGTTTCTTGCAGGCACCCTTTACTTCCATAGGTGTTACTATAGGGTCACAATAGTATGTGGAGGCACAATAGGGGAATTTATTATGTATGGGGGGCACTAAAATTCCATTTTACCTGGTTGGGGGCATCATACAATGGACAAAGGAGGCATTATACTGTGTGGGGGACACTAAGGGGCGTGTGTGGATGTGCCAATAGGACTTGATACCATGTGGAGGCTACTAAAGTGGCAATATACTGTGTTGAGGGAACTAAGGGGGCATTATACTGTATGCGGGGCCACACTAAGGTATTATTAGTCCATGTGGAGGCCACTAATGGGACATTATATTGTGCGGAGAGAACTAAGGAGGCATTATACTGTGTAGGGGCACCAATAGGACCTTATACCATGTGAAGGCCAATAAAGGGGCACTATACCTTGTGGATGCACTAAGGGGGCATTATACTGTGTAGAGGCACCAATGGGGCCTTATACCATGTGAAGGCCAATAAAGGGGCATTATACCTTGTGGATGCACTAAGGGGGCATTATACTGTGTAGGGGCACCAATGGGGCCTTATACCATGTGAAGGCCAATAAAGGGGCACTATACCTTGTGGATGCACTAAGGGGGCATTATACTGTGTAGCGGCACCAATGGGACCTTATACCATGTGAAGGCCAATAAAGGGGCACTATACCTTGTGGATGCACTAAGGGGGCATTATACTGTGTAGGGGCACCAATGGAACCTTATACCATGTGAAGGGCAATAAAGGCATTATACCTTGTGGATGCACTAAGGGGGCATTATATACTTTTGGAGCAATAAGGGGGCAATATACTATATGGGACACTAAGGTGGCTTCATTATTGTATGTTACACAGACGTGATCACTATTATCATATGGGTCACAAAAGGACTGAAGGGGGCATGGTAAGAGTTGTGTGGGATTAGAGGCATGTCTTAAGTTATGTTAATATTGGATACATTAAGCTACCTTCACTTGATGGCAGACACAGGTCATTGGACCTTTACTAAAAGTAGCCGAGTACCCCTGAATTCTTGTCCAGTAGGATGTTATTCAGTCAACCAAGAGCATGGAATGTCAGAAACTACGATGCCACATCAATGACATGGATCTGTCAATAGATTCTATGGGTGCCTCCATTTTTAATGCATTCTAACAACATGTATGTCGGCCAGACTCTATAGAAGTATCTTGTGGACTTCTTGCTTCTTCTCTAGGGCCCTCCCAGTCAGTTCACACAGGAAAACAGCATGACATAACTGAAATGTAGCTCAAATGTAAATAGGGTTGTATCATGATAACTGCTCCATCCATATACCCATAGGATAGGTCATCGATATCAGATTGTTGGGGGTCCGGCACCCTGCATCGCCTATGTAATGGGTCATTGTTATTGAAGTCCCAGAAAACCCCTTGAGTTCAGAAAACTTATTAGGTGACCCTGCAGTCATATAGAGAACCTTACAGAACATACTGTATTGTACAGTCGCCATGAGATCTAAGAAATTAGAAAACCAGCTCTGCTACATCTGTACACTGACTAGTATTTATGTCTCCTGCACTGATAAGCCAAAAGTAAAAGAAAATGGAACATGTCAATGTAGATTTATGGATGTGACACAAACACTGCGGAAATTCCAGTCTAACCAGTCCTATAAATACACAAGGATTAAAGAAAATGTTAACAATTATCATTAGTGCTCCAAAGGGTAACAAATACTGAGGGTATATAGCGGGTCAGAAGATGTCTTAGAGGAGCAAAGTGCAGGTTAGTGTGTGATTGGTGATGATGCCATAGAGGGAGCACAGGACAGTCACACAGTGTATATAGCAAGTTATTGTGTGAATGGTGATGATGTTGTGGGGGCCAGGGGTCCCAGCCGATTAGACGTCTTTCCGTCTCATGTTGACTACAAGTACGCGAAGAGTTGACGTCGAACAATGCCAAAGGGACACTGACTGCCGCACAGCCAATGGGCGCAGCCAGTGCAATAAGTTATCAGCATATTCAGCACAATACACATCACAAAATACACAATAAGAGGCACAAAGGACAAGTAAATACACAAGGCAGATTCACAGGCCGATCTTGGGCAAGGACCTAAACTGGTCTCCCATCTAAGGCTATTTTCTGGAAGGTGGTGACTCCTGCCACCTTATAATGTTATAGATGGAGCACGGCACAGTCACATAGTCTGTGTAGCAGGTTATTGTGTACTTGGATGGAATTTAGAAACATACCCAATCCATCTTCATCATATGCATACTTTTCAGTCATCCATCCCATCACAAGATGGCACCAGCCAGATGATGACAAATGGCAGAAATACAGATATTATATGGCTACATAAGAAGTTCAGACAATCCGATTACTATCCATTTGTAGCTCTGTAAACAGTTTATGGTGAACCCCTTATTCCCCTTAGACACTTACAACATAGAGATGTTGGACAAATGGTTAATTAATAGACTTGTCTGAGTCTGGGTATGAAAATAAGAAGGCACAATGGAGGACACAGAGGACAGACAAGGTCGTTGGTGGACGTTACCGTCAGACCAAATTACAAGTAGATAATCTCTAAATGATGTAATCTGATATAATGAGAAGATCCTTCTCAGACATGTCCCTCCAAATCTTAACAACAACATTCCTTCAAATAGTTGTACTTGTCCTTCTCAGTGTTGAGGATCATTCACACCTCTATTCATCGAGTCATATTGTAAATAAGTGTCTGAGGACTATGACTTGGCAGAAGACCTAAGATGCAGAATGGTTCAGGATCTGAGAATTTGTGGATGCCAGTCATATGCCAAGATCATGTTTTATAGGGGTCTTCAGCTCAAGACCAGTACATTGCCCACGGCCCACTCCAAATTCCAGACTTCTTAGATTAGTATCTAGTTACATCATCATCTCCAGTTCCAACTACTTGACCTTCATTGAGATGATTACTTAACGCAGAAAAACAAGATATCGATGGCAGATAAGTAGTAATTATTCCACATGGTTTTTGGCAGAGTGATAGGGAAACATTGAGGTTGTGTCATGGTCATCTCTCAATTTTACTGACACTTTCAAGCAAGCAAATGTGTCTGTAACCCAAGCCTCATGGAATGTTCCTGGATTTCCGCTCAAAGTGATAAAGCGTGTCGAAAAGTACAGATAGCACTAAAAACACAGCGACTGGAGCATCTCAGATTTGTTGATGGCTAACCAAAAATACATCAAATCGATGTTGATGGATATGAATTAGTAGATTGGTAAAATATTTATTCACAGGGTTGGACTAACCCACCAGGAAAACATAGGATTATTTAGTGGGTTGAAGTTCTGGCATCATAATGGGGTCTTCCATGGCAAAGCCCTAATGGTTCTGCAGAAGACAACAGAAAGACAACAACATCTAAGCTAACTTTGAGTAGATGACTCACTTTCCATTTTCCTTGACTTTCCATTTCTATAGACAGTACAACACTCTCGAGCAAGAAAGAGAAGGCAACTAGCCCAAGGAGGAATGAACAAGTCAGTCCTGCAATGCCATCACTAAGATTCCTGCTGACTTCTGAAATTCACCAACTCCTTCTTGGACATCTCTTCCATCTTCGTAATACTTTTGCCTTCATGTCAGTTTTATCATCTTCAATCACCACTCTCTTAATATGTGTTAAAATGTCCACTAGAATCCAGAAATCGCAATTGGTTTGACACTAGCTAAACTGAGGTCTTCAGCCTAAGAAATTTCCACTTTTTTAGACTAGAACCACTATAAGAAGTGAGGATTTCCAGAGTAGTGACCAATTGGCAATGGATGTGATGTAAGAAGACCTGGACTGTATATAGGGGAAAAGTCTGACTGAAGCCAAGGGTTGGTGCTGGGAGGAGAAGGAAGACATAGTCAGCGGTCAAAACTTGACGTTCGATCCATAAGTGCTAGTTGACAAAACTGAAGGAGCAAGACATAAGTAGAACCTGGAAGCAGAGCTAAAGTTTGAGTTACACTCGAAATACAATACATTCTAAATAGACCATTATCTGGTATTAGAGGTGGGCAAACCGCTTCATCACGAGTCGGGTTACCCAAACAATTGGGGATTTGTCTCAGATGAACAAAAATGGCCATCACTGCATGCATTGCGTTAAATTATTTGGGGTCTCTTCAGACCCCAGAGTATGATAGGTGGAGGCCCAGAGGAGGTGACAAAAAAATAAAAAACATTCATACCCACCTTCCGTAATCCTCTTTTGGGCCTTCTCGTGACGTCTGACGTTCTCCTGGTCACAGCATGCATTTGGGATCACCGCTGGGCCACCAGCTGTCACATGAGAATGCCAAGTGTCATGTCACCACTGAGACCCAATCACTGGAAGTGACCCCGGACGCGTGTGACCTCACTAAGGAGACCAAGAGAGAGTGCCGAACACCGCAAGGAGGCCCAAAAGAGGTGATGGAAGGTGAGTATGAATGTTTTTTTTTTATTTTTTACACCTCCCCTGGGCCTCCACCTATTATACTCTGGGGTCTGAAGAGATCCCAGAGTATAATAATCTCACTTTCAGTTCTATCCGGACTTGTTTGACCCGAAATGAATCAGGGACCCGAGCCATCCGAACCCAAAACAAATCTTGGGAGGTTCTCCCATCTCTGTCTGGTATCACCTTCATGTACAGTAAATTATTCCAACTAGCCAATGACATCTACGATACCGTTATGCCCATGGTGTACATTACCCCCATTGTATGAGACAAGTGACTAGATAAGTGCCCGAAACAGAGTATTACAGAGAGGAAAAATATGCCAAGTGATTCCTAATTTCTAAAAACACCAAATTCATAGAACACCCAGAAAACGTTGAGGCCATTGGGGGTCATTGGTTAGTAGTCTTTGCTGTATAGCACTGATCGATCCCCGATTTGTGGTTTTCTTACTATCCCATCGGGTACATAACTGTCCATTGTGAGATTGGTCTCCAAAAGGAATGTGGTTCATTCTTCTCCGTTGAAATAATCTCTGTAGGTTCCAGGCGCGGTTACATAACAGGACACCCGACACCCACCGCTCACTGTGTCTCGTTCACGTGAGTGCTTTGTACTGAGCTTGCACCATGTTAAGTCTTTAGTGTCAGGTCACAAGTCCAAGTGCTTGTCAGCCTCACGTCTGTCACTTAACTGGCTTAGTAGGTATTGTCTTAGTCACAAAGGCCACGGGCCAGCAAGCCTGACTGGTCTTCATATAACACCTCGGGCTTTAGTGTTGTAGGCCTCACTAATCCCGGGGACAGCCTGAGGCTGACTCTATGTTTAATGCTTCTAAGGCCTGCACCAGCAGAAGACAAGAAGAGTCACAATCCATCTGGTTCAGCTTTCTTGTATTTGACCCTTGAACTTAAATGGCTACCAAATATATGACTTACCAATAGTTCTTACTAAAGGGTGTTTGAAGAAGCTTCTACCATCTCTTAAAGGGTATTTCTGTTTACCCCTCTCATGAAAACCAAGGTGATTTGGAAATAGTATGGTAGCGTTATTAGCAGGGTTATTTAGACACTGTATGGTGGTATTATATGAGTACTATTATTTATTATTTTCTTATGCTTACTTGTATAGCGCTATCATATTCTGCAGTGCTTTACGGTTATTTGGATATTGTATAGTAGTATTATATAAGTACTAATAAGTTATTTGGACATTTTATATTAGTATTATATGAGTACTAGTAAGTTATTTGGATACTGTATGGCAGTAATATATGAGTACTAGTAAGGTTATTTGGGTGCTATCTGGTAGCATCATACACACGTGGACAACATTTTGGTATCCCTCGTTTAATGAAAGAAAAACCCACAATGGTCACAGAAATAGCTTGAATCTGACAAAAGTAATTTGCCAAACTACATGTTGACAAGCCACAAAGCTTCTGAGAGAATGTCCTATGGACAGATGAGACAAAAATCGAAATTTTTGGCAAGGCACATCAGCTCTATGTTCACAGACGGAAAAATGAAGCATATCTTGAAAAAAACACTGTTCCTACTGTGAAACATGGAGGAGGCTCTGTTATGTTCTGGGGCTGCTTTGCTGCATCTGGCACAGGGTGTCTTGAATCTGTGCAGGGTACAATGAAATCTCAAGACTATCAAGGGATTCTAGAGAGAAATGTGCTGCCCAGTGTCAGAAAGCTTGGTCTCAGTCGCAGGTCATGGGTCTTTGGATAATGATCCAAAATGATCCAAAACACACAGCTAAAAACACCCAAGAATGGCTAAGAGGAAAACATTGGACTATTCTGAAGTGGCCTTCTATGAGCCCTGACCTAAATCCTATTGAGCATCTTTTGAAGGAGCTGAAACATGCCGTCTGGAAAAGGCACCTTCAAACCCGAGACAACTGGAGCAGTTTGCTCATGAGGAGTGGCCAAAATACCTGCTGAGAGGTGCAGAAGTCTCATTGACAGTTACAGGAATCGTTTGATTGCAGGGATTGCCTCAAAAGGTTGTGCAACAAAATATTAAGTTAAGGGAACCATCATTTCTGTCCAGGCCTGTTTCATGAGTTTTCCTTTTTAAAAAATTCTGTTGAAGCCTGGTTGGAAAGCAATGTCTGACTTTCATTTGTTCATTTTCATAGAATTTTTATATATTATTACTTTTGTCAGATTCAAGTTATTTCTGTGACCATTGTGGGTTTTTCTTTCATTAAACGACAGGTACCAACAATTTTGTACATGTGTGTATAAGGAGTAGTAGCCATTTTGGCACTGTATGGTATATGAGTACATGTAGGTGTTGTATGGTAGTATTATATGGGTACTAGTAAATTTATTTGGGTGCTGTATGGTAGTATTATATAAGGAGGAGTATAGCTATTTGGAGACTGTATGGCAGAATTGTATGAGTACCTACGTACATGTGCATCTCAATAAATTAGAATATCTTTGAAACATTTATTTATTTCAGTAATTAAATTAATAAATTGACCTCCTATATTTTCTAGATTCTTTACACACAGAGTGTTCTATTTCAAGTGTTTTATTTCTGTAAATGTTGATTATGGGTTACAGGTAATGAAAACCAAAATCTAAGAAAATTAGAATATTGTAAGTTCAGTTCAGTATTGTAAATTCAGTGTGTTACCTGCCAAGGTTTCCTAAGCCTTTAAATGGTCCCTCAGTCTGGTTCAGTAGGACACACAATCATGGAAGACGCTGATTATGGATTGTATTACTGAATTACTGAAATGAATGAACGTTTCAAAGATATTCTATACTCTATTTATTGAGATGCTCCTGTATGTAAAGCTATTTATGTGTTGTATGGTAATATTATATAAATACTAGTAAGGTTATTTGGACATTGTATAGTAGTATTATATGAGTACTAGTAAAGGAGTAATATAGTTATTTGGGTTCTGTATGGCAGAAGTATATTAGTACTAGTATGTAGTATTATATGAGTAATTGGTAGGTTATTTGGGCACTGTATGGCACAGGTATTTATTTACCGGTGTAATATGTCTTCGTTTTTGGGATTGTTGCACTCTCTGTGATCCTGTTTCTCTATAGTATTTTTATATATATTTACCTAGAGTGTATCTATACTCCATATTTCTACCCCACAAAACAAATAGTGGAAGGGCCCCGCAGAATATTTTGCCCAGGGGCCCTCCATGCCTTGATCTGTCCCTAAAAGACCGATCAGCTGGATTTCTATTCTACTCTACTTTATCCTACAGCTATTTGGTTTATCAAAAGGAATTACATAAAAAGTAATGTACTATGTATTGCCTGCAAAACAGACGAGCCATCTGGCAGGTCTCACACTGGGATTTATCAGGAGCTGCGGAGCAGCGCTCACTTATAGAATAACATGAGGCTGAGCCAAGCCCTGGATCAGCCGCTCTGCATTGATACCAAACCAGTTTATCCGGGTAATCTGGCACACACAGAGGACAGATCAACCACAATGTAGCTTCTATTGTCAATCTCCAGGGCTCTTAATCATGTGTGTATTGTCTCTGCATAGAGGCGCTAACATAGATGTAGCTGAGCTGAGTTTGTCAGAGGCAGCAGAACTGAATTTGTCAGATGAAGCAGGTCTAGAGTTGTCATGTGCAGCCAAGTTAAGGTTGACAGATGTAGCAAATCCCTGTTTGTAAAATTGCGGAGTTGACGTGCAGTAGATATGAGTTTGTCAAGTGTATCAGGATTAAGTTTATCAGATGTAGTCATTTGGTTTGCCAGATTATGGAAAACTGTGTTTATCAGATTAAACAAGGCAGGGGTTGTCACATGCGGCAGAGTTAAAATTGTCACATGCAGCAGATCCGTGTTTTATTGATGTGTCAGTGTCTGGTTTGTCTGATGCAGCAGATCCTGGTGATAATAGCAAATAGAATTAGATGTAGCAGAGCCGAATTTATCAAATTATGCAGGATTGAATTTCCTCTAGTCCTGTTTGTAAGATTACACAAGATTGAGTGAGAAGCAGCCGTGCTGAGTTGGTTGGATACAGTAGTGCTAAGTTTGTTGCATGCAGCATGGCTGAGTTTGTCAACTATGACAGCGTTGAGTTTTTTGGGTGCAGTAGTAATGTCAGAATAAACTAAACTTTGTCAGGTGTAGTGGTTCTGAGCTTGTCAGATACTAAAGTGTTCTGTTTGTCAGGTGTAGTAGAGTTGAGTTTGTGCCGAATTTGTCCTATGCAGCAGATAGATATTGGTGATAACAGCAAACATGATTATTAGAAAAAGCAGAGACAAATTTGTCAAATTTTGCTAGATTGAATTTTCACTAGTTCTGTTTGTAAGATTATACAAGACTGTGTGAGATGCAGTAGTGCTAAATTTGTTGGAGGTAGCGGAGCTGAGTTTGTCAGATGCTGTAGAATTGAATTTATCAGATGAAGTAGTACTGTTAGATTAAACACACCTGTAGTTGTCAGGTGTAGTAGTTCTGAGTTTGTCAGATGTAGCAGAGCATTGTTTATCAGATTCTCATATAAAGTATAGGTGTGTTTGTTAAATGCAGCAGTGCTGAATTGTTAGGTGAAGCAGAGCTTAGTTTGTTAAGTGTAGCTGAGTTTCACAGGTGTAGTAGGATTTACCATTGTAAAGTCATATATTTGGGATATGTCATCACTCTATGATAAGTAGGGGTCCACCCTACTAATCCTGCTTCAGCACTGCATCCCCTTTTAAGTTTCCCCTGCCCGCCCACCTGCTGTGCAGGTTTTACATGGGACTGCAGGTAAAGCGACTGAACCTCTGAGAGTTACAAATAATGCAGCACTAACCACTTAGATGACAATTTTGGCTCTGCTACATCTGTGTTATCTGTGTTTGCAATCTTAATATCTTCACTCAGTGTTACATAACAAGTTCTTCTTATCAGATTGGAAACAAGTCTGGTGATAGAAAGTCGTCCAGGACCACGACAAGATCTGAAACATTTCAATTACACATCAAAGGAACTCAGTAAAACTTGTCTGACGCCGACTCTCTGGAGAATGCGCTCGCAGCCATCGCTCGCTCACATTCACCCCCCTAAAATACAAGCTTTTCCTGTAAATATAAAGCCTTAAAGTGGCTCCGAAAGTAAAGAAATTAAACTAGCCCGACTTTGCAGCTCAGCTCATTCTAGTAAATTGTATCGGGCTGCAATACTGCAAACAAACTATGGTCAAGGGTGGCGCTGTTTCTGTAAAAAAAAAAAAAAAAGTTTAGAAGAAGTTCTGAAGAAGTCTAGATGTCTATATAGTTCTCCATGCATCACTGAGACCCTCAACAGTTCTCGTCAAGTCTTGGTCATCAAGAGTGGCCATTTGTATGGACTTGCAAGACCTCCCAATGGGTCCTTTTACATGGGCCACCAATTTCCTGTAACAAGTGCTGATCAACGATATAGCAAGTCGATTAGCTCTCATTTAGAGGAGCTTTCACAGTGGGCAATTGCCAGGGGTCACCAGCGGCACAATGGCCGTTCTTCTCTGTTATTTAGAGTGCCTGTGTTCTGATGTTTACATGGGGCAATAATTGTCCACCCAATCACTGGTCAATGTAAAAGGGTCTTTAGTCTCCAGCCTGATGGTGACTTTAAAAGCACTTTTTTTGCACTAATTTTGCACAATTTGACCATAAGTTGAGTTGATTTAGCCACACTCAAAGTGACCCTCAAAATAAATAGGGGCTCCAGGCATCTATGGTTTCTCTTGTTCACATCTAAGGAGATGAGATAGTTGCCGTACACGCCAACCTGGTTACGTAGTAAGGGCAGCATAAAGTTGGCTCTCCAAAGTACCAGAGGATCCCCCATCAGGCTCAGGATTTGACAGAATAATGGCCACCAAAGGCCAGCAGAAGACAACCTTTCTGATGGATCCTAGGAAGCCTGTACCTCAGTTAGGACTACCAATATGGTTACGTAGCACAGGAAGGATTGAGCTGGCTCACCAAAGTACTAGAGGATCCTACACTGGGCCATGGATCTGATAAAATAATGGCCACCAAAGGTCCAGCAGAAGACAACCCTTCTGATGGATCCCAGGAAGCCTGTACCTCAGTTAGGACTACCAATATGGTCATGTAGCACTGGCAGGATTGAGCTGGCTCACCAAAGTACTAGAGAATCCTATACTGGGCCATGGATCTGATAAAATAATGGCCACCAAAGGTCCAGCAGAAGACAACCCTTCTGATGGATCTTAGGAAATCCATTTAGACTGCTGAAATGGTTATAAAGTATGGGTAGATTTGAGCTGGTTTAACAAAGTATTAGAGGATCTTCCACCAGGTTCTGACAAAATAATGGACACCAAAGCTCCAGCAGAAGACAACCCCTCTGGCAGATCCTAGGAACCTTAGTCTGACACTGTCCACTGGTCTGACAAGGGCAGGTCTATGATTTATTTGGGTTTAATACTTAGCTTCAATAACCTATTATATTATAATTGCTCCAATCCAGCCAGATATTTCCCAGAAACGGGACTATATAGGAGTATTCACATACAGTACATGAGCTGACATAGCTCTCATTGTTCTACCAGGAATCTGGCACCTGCTACACCCGTGTTCAGTCCTATCCAGCTGAGGCCTGACAGACCTGGTTTTGTGCTATACTTAAGTATGATTGTAAGGTGCTTGTAGACGTAAAGTTTAGAAATTGTAGACTTTTATACTGGGTGACAGGTGATAGACAAGAAGTAAATTGACTGCAGAATTGACCCCTTGACTCCTGTCATCAGACATGTCCTGTTATGAACATGTCTGGGGAATGAGGAATAAGAAAATATCTAAAGTAGGGGAATGAAGATGGAATGAGGAATAAGGAAGGAGAGCTCTGGATTCCTAGTATCTCATGTGGATGGGAATGTTCCTTATGTATTCTATATTATATAGACAATTTTCTCCACCCAAAAATTATACAAAAATTATAGCACTCCTTACACTCTGGTCTGAGTAAGTATAGATTTGTTCATAAGCAACATCCACAAGATGTGCCCACTGTTAACTTTAACAAACTTCTCATGATACAGATTAAATGCCTTATGTTAACGGGTTGCAATTCACAACATGACCACTGGTGGCCGCACTTAGACACATACGATAGACATCTTGTGACAGAGCATCACTAAATCACATTTCTTTTCAAAACTGGTCATCTCATGCAACTCATGTAGAGATATGTTGAGTGTATATGACCCTGGGCCTTCTCCATCATATCACTGCTAGTGATTGGTGGACCTTGCGAAATTCACTTTGTGAATATTCACTTGGTTTGCCCAGAAAAATAATTTGTCCTGGAAGTAGACGGAAACATTTTTTATTATGCTTGGGGTGAGTAAAAGTAAAAAAAAAACAAAAAACATTGACTCATGTTTCCTGGGCTCCACCAGGCGGCATCCTTCTGCATTCCAGTCCTGTTCCTGAGCTGACCACCATCTATTTTGGCCCTCAGGCCTGAGATTGAGCCAAATTGGGCAAGTGGTGGTGGTGGTGGGTGATGACGCCTTCACTCTTTGATGCTACAGCTTCATCAGATACGCTGTAGTGTCATGTATGGCGGTATTATTTCCACTCATGGTTTACCTATATCCCTTCACTGGCTGACTATGACGTGATCCTACTTGGTCATATAAAATATGTCACATATGTCATTCTATATCACCCCTAATGCATATATGCAGGGATATTGTTTACACCAATGTGTGAAGACATTTATCCTGTACTTGCTCTTTAAAAGCACCAAGTCGAAAATTTTCTGGATAAGGTATGTAGTCACACTGGTATACAGTCATGGCCAAAAGTTTTGAGAATGATACAAATATTAATTTTTACAAAGTCTACTGCTTCAGTTTTTCTAATGGCAATTTGCATATACTCCAGAATGTTATAAAGAGTGATCAGCTTAACAGCAATTACTTGCAAAGTCAATATTTGCCTAGAAAATGAACTTTATCCCCCAAAACACATTTCAACATCATTGCAGCCCTGCCTTAAAAGGACCACCTAACATCGTTTCAGTGATTGCTCCATTAACACAGCTGTGGGTGTTGATGAGGACAGGGCTGGAGATCAATCTGTCATGATTAAGTAAGAATGACACCACTGGACACTTTAAAAGGAGGCTGGTGCTTGCCATCATTGTTTCTCTTCTGTTAACCATGGTTATCTCTAAAGAAACACGTGCAGTCATCATTGCGCTGCACAAAAATGGCCTAACTGGGAAGAGTATTGCAGCTAGAAAGATTGCACCTCAGTCAACAATCTATTGCATCATCAAGAACTTCAAGGAGAGAGGTTCCATTGGTGCCAAAAAGGCTCCAGGGTGCCCAAGAAAGACCAGCAAGCGGCAGGACCGTCTCTTAAAAGTGTTTCAGCTGCGGGATCGGGCTACCTGCAGTGCAGAGCTTGCTGAGGAATGGCAGCAGGCAGGTGTGAGTGCATCTGCACGCACTGTGAGGCGGAGACTCTTGGAGCAAGGCCTGGTCTCAAGGAGGGCAGCAAAGAAGCCACTTCTCTCCAGAAAAAACATCAGGGACAGACTGATATTCTGCAAAAGGTACAGGGAGTGGACTGCTGAGGACTGGGGTAAAGTCATTTTCTCTGATGAATCCCCTTTTCGATTGTTTGGAACATCTGGAAAACAGCTTATTCGGAGAAGAAGAGGTGAGCGCTACCACCAGTCTTGTCTCATGCCAACTGTAAAGCATCCTGAAACCATTCATGTGTGGGGTTGCTTCTCAGCCAAGGGAATCGGCTCTCTCACAGTCTTGCCTAAAAACACAGCCATGAATAAAGAATGGTACCAGAATGTCCTCCAAGAGCAACTTCTCCCAACCGTCCAAGAGCAGTTTGGCGCTCAACAATGCCTTTTCCAGCATGATGGAGCACCTTGCCATAAAGCAAAGGTGATAACTAAATGGCTCAGGGAACAAAACATAGAGATTTTGGGTCCATGGCCTGGAAACTCCCCAGATCTTAATCCCATTGAGAACTTGTGGTCAATCATCAAGAGACGGGTGGACAAACAAAAACCAACAAATTCAGACAAAATGAAAGCATTGATTCTGCAAGAATGGACTGCTATCAGTCAGGATTTGGTCCAGAAGTTGATTGAGAGCATGCCAGGGAGAATTGCAGAGGTCCTGAAGAAGAAGGGTCAACACTGCAAATATTGACTTGCTGCATTAACTCATTCTAACTGTCAATATAAGCTTCTGTTACTCATAATATGAATGCAATTCTATTTCTGTATGTGATAAAAACATCCGACAAACACACATAAAAACCAGAGGGCAGCAGATCATGTGAAAATATAATATTTGTGTCATTCTCAAAACTTTTGGCCATGACTGTACAGTACCAGTCACACCTGATTTGGGGCTCCAACCTGAAATAGTTTTCATAGAATTTTTCTCTATAATAACATTGGGTGGAATATCTCATCAGCAGATCGACTCAATTCTTCAAGCTATAGCAGCACTTTTCCCCTCACAGGAGTTCAGGCAGCGGAGATACGGGGAAGTGTTTGACCATGCCTACATACTATGTTTAGTAGGATCCAGGATTTAATTTGTTTCCCTCAAAATTCGATGTTCTGTAGGGTTAAAATTCTTTTGACCCTTGTGTTTCTCCAAAGAGACAGTGGTTTATCTGGGAGACCCTGACCACAGGGAGGGGGTGGTAAGGTCTTTTAGTCGCACACACTGGATGCTTTAAAAAAAAAAAAACAACTTTTGCTTACATCTCAAGAATGGTTTTTGTCAACTTCTGAGAGGTTTTTGCATCAAGGCTACGGCCCCACGTTGCGGAAACGCAGCTTTTTTTGTTGCAGATTTTGCTGCGGTTTTTTGAGTCAAAGCCAGGAGTGGATTGAGCAGAAGGGAGAAGTATAAGAACTTCCTATATAGTTCCCATTCCTTTTGTAGTCACTTTTGGCTTTGGCTCAAAAAACCGCATCAAAATCTGCAACAAAAAAAGCTGCGTTTTTGCAACGTGGGGCCTCAGCCTAAAACAGTTCATTTTCATTATAATTCTGGCTATAGGTACCCGGCTCTATACTGATGCCTCATACTGCACAATGGTTGCGCTCATCTGCTAGGCTCTACTCGCCCTGGTACTGCCTCCATAAAAGAAGGGCATTTGGAGTATTCTTAATTTTCACAGCTGAATATTACTCTAAGGCTGAGGCCCCACGTTGCGGAAATGCAGCTTTTTTTGTGAATTTTGTTGCGTTGTTTTGAGCCAAAGCCAAGAACGGCTACAGTAGGAATGGGGAATATATAGGAAGCTCTTATACCTCTACCTTCTGCTCAATCCACTCCTGGCTTTGGCTCAAAAATTTGCAACAAAAAAAGCTGTGTTTCTGCAACGTGGGGCCTCAGCCTACAAGGACTTGTAACAGAAACCTGAAGGATCGGTCCAACATTGATCCAGAGAAGACACACAGCAGTGAAAAATGGCCGAGTGTGTCTGTACAAGTGCACAGAAGGAGATTATGATCATGGCAATGCGATGGATGTTTTTGAAACGGGCAAAAAGAAGGGGGAGACCGGAGCGCTGCACAGTAAAGCGCAGGGAACTTGACTGGGGGCGGGCTGTAGGGGGGACCAATAACGCGCTAGGGCGCGAAGAATTGCGGGCGGGGCTTAACCCCGTTCGAATTGACTATGCCGCGCAGCCCGGGAAGCGGCCATTCCGGAGCTGCGCGGCATGCTAATGAGCGGTTCAGCTCCCTCCCCCCCACCTTTTCACTGTAGTCATGGCATCCCTCGATACCATCCTGGAGCAGATCAGAGCTGCTGCCGGCGTCCATGGAGAGGCCTGGCTGCAGGAGCGGCTGGCTGACATTATGCAGCCTGCCGCCCCCCCCCCATTAACCCTTCACTACCCCCAGAGGCGTCTGAGCGGCGGTGGCCACGCAGGACTCGCCCGCCAGCACGTTTGAGCCCTGATGAGCCCCCTAGGGCCCGGCGACATAGGAGTCCCTCTCGGGCCCCTCCGGGCCGGGCACCCCGCTCCACTGCTCAGGGGCGGAGGTCCCGGTCTGGGAGGAATCCTGCCAGTCGCCTGGCCCCTGCGGAGGTGGAGATCCCTGCCACTGGCCTCAGTGGGGGGACCTCCACATCCAGTCTCCATATGGCTACAGCACGTGGTGCAGCGGTCCCCTCCTGTGATGCTCCAGCGGGAGGGGGACTGTGTCTTCAAGTCCCGTCGGTTCCGGCTTTCCAAGTGCCCTT
This sequence comes from Leptodactylus fallax, assembly GCA_947044405.1. Taxonomy (NCBI): domain Eukaryota; kingdom Metazoa; phylum Chordata; class Amphibia; order Anura; family Leptodactylidae; genus Leptodactylus; species Leptodactylus fallax. Next base: position 1,334,584 of record CAMRHE010000434.1, read on the forward strand.
GGTACAGCAGCGGGAAATTCTGAACGACGAGCAGCACGGCGCTGGCCCCTCCTTCACGGCACCACAGCCCCGGTCCGAGGTGCATCCAGTGGTTTCAAGTGCATACGCGGGTGCAGGTCAACCTTCCCAGGGATGTCGGTCGTGCTGCAGCTGTCAGTGGGATGGTTCTCAACAATCAACAGGCGCCAGCGTTCTCCTGTACAGCGACCCAGGTCAGCAGGATGCATGACCGTCGACTGGTGGGCCCACAGCACCTACGCAGTCTGGTGAGTACCATTCATTGTCGTGTCCGTTTCCTCCTATTCTAATGTCCCAGGGGTTAGGGATAGATAGGCCGCAGTCCCCAGTGGGTGGTGGTGTAGCTTCTGAGGGGATTAGGGAGTTATTGGGTAGCGTGAGGGAGCTACTGTCGCGTTGCGAACAGAGTGTTAGCGGTTCCCCGGTGGCGGCGTGGGTCCCTCCTGCGGTTCAGTCAGTAGCGTCACAGAGTGCGCCGGTGGTAGGGGCTCCGGCGGGTGTCACAGTGTCTGTCCAGACAGATAAAGAGAAGGTTGATTCGGTGAGGCTAGACGACAGGGCTCGGGGGGAGGTTTATGTGTGTTTTGAGGGTCCTCTAGGGGCGCATTTAAAAAAGGAAGTGAGGGAGAAGATTTGGAAGGACGAGTACGTCGAAATCTTCTCCTTGCTCCCTTTAGCTAAATTTAACTTAGACAAGAGTAAGAAGGAGGATAGCAAAAAAGAGGAGGAAGAAAAACGTAGGTGGCGCCTGATTCCACAGACTTTTGCTAATTGGCTTCAGGCCTTTGCCATTTTAGCGAGTGTCATTGGTGAAAAGGCTCCTGACAACTGTTCGGGGCTTTTTTGCTATCAGGACTCTATAGGTGAGGCGTATCGGGTGTATGGGGGTCAGACATGGCTGCGGTATGATGAGCAGTTCCGTCAACGTAAGGCGGTTCGGCCCAGCATACGGTGGGACCAGAAAGATATAGGTTTGTGGCTTCGGGTTATGGCGCCAGCTCGCTTTGGCCAGTCCTTTCCCGGGGTGGCCGGTGGAACCGGCCATAGTGGTCTCAGTTACGACTCAGGGGGGGCAGGTGCACAGGCCCAGCAACGTTACGGGCTGTGTTGGCAGTTCAATGAAGCCCAATGTAAATTTGGCTTCAACTGTAGATTCAAACATGCCTGTTCATTCTGCGGAGGGGTGTCCCATGGTGCGGCACGTTGCTTGCGCAAACAAAGGACCAAGGCCTTGCCTAATAGTGGACAAGGGGCAGACGCCGGTGAAGCTGGAAGCCATGCTTCCGTACCTAAATAGTTATGTTAACAGGGAGAGTGCAAAGTTTCTGGTAGAAGGTTTTAGGGAGGGTTTTAGGATTCCCCTGCCGACGCACACAGTCCCCTTTTGTATAACTAACTTGAGGTCGGCAGCGGAACACTCGGGGGTGGTGTCCAAAAAACTGAGGAAGGAGGTGGCCTTGGGGCGCATGGCGGGCCCCTTTGCATCACCCCCTTTGGAAGGTTTAATTGTATCTCCTTTGGGGGTGGTGCCGAAGAAGGAGCCGAATCAGTTTCGGCTCATACATCATTTGTCTTATCCCAAAGGAGCGTCGGTCAACGATGGTATTGCACCCGAGCTTTGTTCGGTAGTATATACCTCGTTTGATGCAGCTGTGCATTGGGTACGGTGTTGCAGTCCAGGGGCCCTCTTAGCTAAGACGGATGTGGAGGCGGCGTTCAGGTTACTGCCGGTACACCCTGACAGCGTTAGGTTACTGGGCTGCTACTGGGACGGCGGGTATTACGTGGATCGTTGCCTCCCTATGGGTTGCTCAATATCGTGCGCATACTTTGAGGCGTTCAGCACCTTTTTAGAGTCGGTAATTCGGGATGTGTCGGGGGGTTGAGTCAGTGATACACTACCTTGATGATTTCCTCTGTATAGGTCCGGCGGGCTCCGATGTATGCGCGGTTTTGCTGGCAACCACGCAGTGGGTCGCCGGTAAGTTTGGGGTACCGTTGTCACCGGAAAAGACTGAGGGTCCTTGCACTAGATTGAGTTTCTTGGGCATAGAGCTTGACACTGTGGCAATGGAATTCCGGTTGCCTGGTGACAAGTTGGTTGATCTTAGGGAGAGGGTGAGGCGTGCTCGTCACATGCGAAAAATTACGTTGCGCGACCTCCAGTCATTGTTAGGCAGTTTAAATTTTGCCTGCCGCATTATCCCCATGGGTAGGATTTTTTGTCGCCGGCTGGCAGGGGCCATGAAAGGGGTGTCAAATCCACGACACTTTATTCGGCTGGGGGTGATACATCGGGAGGACCTGGCAGTATGGGACACTTTTTTAGACCAGTTCAATGGTAGATCACTGGTCCAGTCAGCAGTGATCGATGTCTTCGATTGTGACCTCTTTACGGATGCGGCAGGGGGCCACGGTTTTGGGGCCTATTACAGGGGGCAGTGGTGCGCCGCTCCTTGGCCTGCGTCGTGGCGTGAACAAGGTCTGACGCGGAATTTGACTGTACTTGAGTTATTCCCGATTTTAGTCGCGGTGTCCATATGGGGTGGGGGCGTTCCAGGATAAAAAAGTTAGGTTTCATTGTGATAACATGTCAGTTGTGTCGGCCATTAATAATGTGACGGCGTCTTCTCCTCCAGTTATCAAGTTGCTTCAGCGTTTAGTATTGCGTTGCTTGTGCCTGAATGCATGGGTGGTGGCAGTGCATGTTCCGGGGGTTAAAAATGACGTTGCTGATTCTTTGTCTCGTTTCCAGTGGGAGCGGTTTCGTGCCCTGGCTCCGGGGGCGAAAGTGGAAGGGATTCCATGTCCTCCAGAATTATGGGACTTGGTTTGCGAAAAGCAGGGACATTGATTCAGGCATCGTTGGCCCCCGGCACCTGGGGTAAGTATTCAAGGGCTTGGCAGCTTTGGGAGGATTGGGTGGGAGATTTAGGTCAGGTACATACTGATGAGGATAGGGTTGGGGCTTTATTGTTCTTGTTAAGCCGTTGGTCTTCAGATGGATGGTCTGTGGCGAAAGTTAATGGCGCGGTAGCGGCATTGGCATTCGGTTTCAAGCTGAGGGGTTTGGCGGACTTCACCAAACATTTCTTGGTTCAACGTGCGCTTAAGGGGTTCCGCAGGGGCAGGGGAAGTAGTGACACACGGCGCCCGGTTACATTTCAGCTTTTGGAGCGTTTGGGGTTGGAGCTGGGCCGTTTTTGTTCTTTGCACTATGAATGCGTTTTGTTTCACCTGGCTTTTTCTCTAGCTTTTTTCGGGGCTCTCAGGGTGGGTGAGTTGGTGTCCATGTCGACTAAGCGGCCGGGTGGTTTACAGGTGGATGATGTGTACATGGAGGAAGGGGTCCTAGTGGTCAGGGTTCGCAGGTCTAAGACGGATCAGGCGGGGGCAGGGAAGTATCTGCGCCTGGGTGCGGTTGTAGGGTCAGATATGTGCCCGGTGCGTTGTTTGCTTGTTTTTCGGGGGGTTGGTTCCAGCTTCTGCGGGCGGTCCCCTCCTGCGTCATGAGGATGGTTCGTACCTTTCCCGTAATCAGTTCTCGGCTGTTTTTAGTGGTTGTTTGGACTCGCTGGGCCTTGACGCCTCTTGATATGCTCCACACTCTTTTCGCATTGGCGCAGCGACTGAAGCAGCTAGTTGGGGGTTGAGCTCGGAGGTGGTCCGACGTATCGGTAGGTGGGAATCGCAGAGGTATAGATCATACGTACGTCCACACCTTGCCCAAATGTGAATCATTGTGTTGTTGGGGTATTTTCTCCGCCCTCCCCCTACTTTATTTCTTCTTTTCGTAGGCCCTCCTGCTCGGTTAGTCTGGATCTTCGGCCATTCTTTTGTGTTCTGGGGCGCGGAGAGGGCCGGCGTGCGGCGGAATGGTCGGCAGCTGGGGTTCGACAGGGCTGCGGTCGTTGTACGTTGGATTGGAGTCCGAGGTATGGTGTGGAGTCGGGTCATGCCCGAAATCCACAGGTGCACGAGGTTGGATCGGTCTCCGGACATTATCGTGATACATGCTGGTGGCAATGACCTGGGGGTTCGTCCCTTTCGTGATTTAGTGATGGACATAAAGTATGACCTGTTGAGGTTGTGGTCCATGTTTCCGGGGATTGTTACCGTGTGGTCCGATATTGTACCGAGAAAAACATGGCGGGAGGCTAGGTCTGTTGAAAGGCTCAACAAGGCCAGGATTAAGGTTAACCGGGCTGTTGCGGGGTTTGTGTCCAGGAACGGCGGTGTGTGCGTGCGGCACAAGGATTTGGAGTCTGGGGAGGGGGAGTTTTGGTTGCGGGACGGGGTCCACCTGAATGCGGTGGGTATAGATTTGTGGACACTAGGTATCCAGGAGGGTGTTGAGAGGGCCCTGGAAGTGTGGCGGGTCTCTCACGCTTAAGGGATTAAGGTGTGCTCGCAGTGGCGGGTGGGGTCCTTGGAGTTGGTGGTCAATTGGCTAAAAGGGTGGAGTCAACGGTAGGCTCCACCTATACATTTGGTGGTAATTGCACATTTTGGTGGATGGCCTGGCGCACGGTGAACGGTTACAGGGTAAATTGGCCCTGGGAGCTGGTACATGGAAGAAGGAGTTCGTCTTTATTCATGGTGCCGCCGAGCCGGTGGTCGCGGCTGGTGGTAAATTTATGGTGTGGTTATGTTAGCGCCAGGCCGGGGGATTGATAGTTTTTTGTAGCTCCAAGGACTCTTACCCAGGTTAAGCGTTTATTGTTAAATTATTTTAAGTTATGCAAATTATAATAAGTTATACTTGTTGTTATTTATTTGTTGTTTGTTAATAAATACGGCTGCTGTGGCCGATTTAATCCAACCCTTTGGTCTTGGTTTATTTCTAAGGGGGGTGGGGGGTTTGAGAGCTGGGGGGCAGGGGTCGAGGCTGGAAAAGAGGGGGAAGGCATTTAGGCCCAGCAGTCTGGGTATCAAAGGTGGTGGTGGGGTTCATAGGGGGGACCCCGTTATCAGCAATGCCCAGTCATGCATGTTAGTTTTTTTCATAACCATGAAAAACAGACCGTCAAAAAACTGACATGTGAATAGACACATTGAATACAATGTGTTCTCAAAATGGATGTGTGATGGTTATTGTTGAAACGGCCATCAGATGGTCGTGTAAATAAGCAAATATTTTATGTAACCCATTGCCGGCCATCGTCGTGCAGCTGCAGGAGCATTGAACTGCCTGTTAGCCACCAGACATCCCAGGGGGTAGGTAGGGACGGTTTATTACCAACCCTGCCAGCCCAAGCGCTGCTTTCCTCCCGTCCGGGTAATGTGATCTGCCGATTGACGGGAACTGCTTGAGCTGCTGGGTCCTAGAAATCCCAGAACAACTCGAGATTATATACTAGGAGGCTGCATTTCCTCCTGTAACTAGGGCTAATGTATTAGGGAAATTGGCAAAAAAAAGAAAAAAAAAATGTGAAAAACAGACACGTTTTTCCCTCCTATTTTGTTTACCTTTTCCCAGATATTAAAAAAAGAAAAAACATTTAAAAAAAATGTTTAATTATATAAAAATAAAGCTCTATTTATTACCGAACAAATGCAAAAATAATTTAAATAACGTTATAAAAATGTATAAAAAAAATAACCAAAATGTGTCCGAACCAGGGAAAATAACCCTGACCTTGTCATGAAGCGGTTAATCAGATGAACTTCTATAACACGATCTGTCACCAATGGTGTGCAACAGGAAGTTTCAGGCCCAAATCCACTCCTAGGCCTAGAGATAAGCAATGTCTTCCCCATAGATTTTCCTACATGCAAATCACTTTGATTCATTGCGAAAACTCCAGAATAGATTTAGCCATGTCTAGTTAGGAATCATCGGATGGCGAGTGAGTCATGTGACTGTCAGCTCCGGATGCTGGTGCCGAAAATCGCTGATAGGCCCGGTAAGCCTGACCACAAGCCCAGGAATGTCATAGTGAGGATGGGCGTCATCTGTACAGGACACAATCGCTCCTATTTCCAGGTAATGATCACTTAATAATAGCCGAGGATTTACGTAATTACATTGTGTGCAGTGATGAGGTATTTATCTGCCGTCAATGTGGACCGACCGGTTACTATATTGGTTTTATATGATAATCACCTTATGTAATGTGTTATTACATACGCCATGTGGCTGGGAAGTATGTTATAGATCCCCGGGGAGGAATTTTATAACCGCACTGGTCACGTACAATACAGATGTCTCGCAAACGTCATTATCTGATGACCCCCACCCAAGACAGCCGCCAAATCTGCCCCATCACCAGCTCTCCTATGACTGGCGCTCCGCTCATAGGCTCCATTGATAAAAATATAGTGTGTCATAAAAATTTATACAACTTTCCACCATACTTTCTGCATCAAGTTTCCATCATTATCAAGATCTCTGCTTGCTGTCATCTAATAGGACTCTTCATTGTTGACTTATAGGGGTTACAAACCTGTCCTGGTCATGTGATGGACACACAGGTGCACAGGTCGTAACAGTTACATCACTGTATCATCATTCTCAAGATCTCTGCTTGCTGACATCTAATAGGAATCTTCATTGTGAATTTCAGGGGTTACAAACCTGTCCTGGTCATGTAATGGATAAACAGGTGCATGGTTTGTAACAGTTATATCCAATAGGAACCTTCATTGTTGACTTCCAGGGAATACAAACCTGTCCGGGTCATGTGATGGACACACAGGTGCACGGGCCATAACAGTGACATCACTGTGTCATTATTTTCATGAACTCTGCTTGCTGTCATCCAATCAGAATCTTCATTGTTGATTTCCAGGGGTTATAAACCTGTCTTAGTCATGCGATGGACACACAGGTGCATGGGTCGTAACACGTCACTGTGTCATTATTTTCAAGATCTCTCCTGTCATCCAAAAGGAACCTTCTTTATTGACTTGCAAGTGCTATAAGCCTGTCCCGGCCATGTGATGGACACACAGGTCCACGGGTCGTAACACTTAACTTGCTATGTTATCATTTTTAAGATCTCAGCTATCATCCATTAGAAACCTTCATTGTTGACTTCCAGGGAATACAAACCTATCCTGGTCATGTGACGGACACGCAGGTGCATAGGTCGTAACAGGTACATCCAATAGGAACATTCATTGCTGACTTCCAGGGTCATGTGATGGACACGCAGGTGCATAGGTCGTAAAAGGTACATCCAATAGGAATATTCATTGCTGACTTCCAAACATACAAACTTGCCATGGTCATGTGATGGACACACAGGTGCACTGGTCGTAACAGCTGTCAATAATGAAGGTTCCTACTATAACAACAAGCAGATGCTGAGACATTGACTCAGAAGCGTCTCCTTTCTTATAGGAGCAGCTCAGGATTTATCGTGTCCACGATGGGTTACATAACCCTGATATTCTAGGACATGGGATCGGCTTTACAGCACTTACAGGACTCATTTCCGAACGTTGTTCCCATGGAAATGAGAACATCCTCGTGCTGCTCTCTGTGTATACGGATATACAGCATTTTACATTTCCTTCCCTTTGTACTAAGAATGAGATGCAGATACAATAGCAGCAGGAATAGTAAATGGCGCCCAGAGGTGAAAGATACTGCAATACTACCACATGGGGCATAGATGAAGGGGCTCTGCACAATTACAGAGTGGTCTCCTATAAAGGAGCATTGTACACTGTGATGTATGTATTATATATTGGAAATAACAAATATGGAACATCTTATCTTCTGAATTCAGTTGGTCCTCTGTTATTCCTCCTGGCAATTTATGAAAAAAATGCCTAACGACTGATACAGCAGACTATGATACTTTTTTAGAATTCTGAAGTGTATTGTTTCTCTCTTATTCTTTCTGGAAGTTTATGAAGAAATTGACAACTGGGTGTTATCTGCTAGTGGTGTGGCCCTACAGACTATGACAGAGTATTGGAAAGGGGTCAATTCAATTCTTTGTCTTAGGTGGCTACAGGGGTGCAGGTCACATTCCCAACCAGTGACCATAAGACACTTCTCTAGCTTATCTCTGCATTAGAGGGGGCTAGTGGGGTATATAAGGTGGTATCTACGGGTTTGCTACTATCTTTCAATGGCCTGTATATCTTGAGGCTTCGGTGCACACAACATATGAGTTCCCCATTCTTGTTTCTCACTATCCTTTGAACCCACCGTAGAAATGACACTGTCCACTCAGAACTACCCCTCTGAAAAGGGGAAGAGTAACACCCAGTTGTCAATTTCTTCTTAAACGTCCAGGAGGGATGAAAGAGGAACAGAACTATCCAAGGAACACAGCCCCAGAGCACTGCCTAGTGATAAATAGTGATACTGGTTGCAGCAGATTTTAGAGCGGCACCACTTACTTACTCATTGACAAAAGTAAAATCCTGCACCAAGAATCGGTGGTTGTCCTGGTGAAGTTTTCTCTGTGTGATGTGATGATGATCTATGGAAGTGATGACAATATTATAGCCAAAGGAGAAGGTTATTGGGGAAACTGTACAATGAGAGGAGGCTCTAAGACCCTGTTAGCATCTCTAGCCTGGATACAAGATGAGATACGGCAGGACATGGAGGTATACAGGCTCTGTATGGTATCCTGCAGTACATTTACCACAGATGTTACAGCTGGACCTGTAGTCTGGATACAAGATGAGATACGGCAGGACATGGAGGTATACAGGCTCTGTATGGTATCCTGCAGTACATTTACCACAGATGTTACAGCTGGGCCTGTAGCCTGGATACAGGATGAGATACGGCAGGACATGGAGGTATACAGGTTCTGTATGGTATCCTGCAGTACATTTACCACAGATGTTACAGCTGGGCCTATAGCCTGGATACAAGATGAGATACGGCAGGACATGGAGGTATACAGCTTCTGTATGGTATCCTGCAGTACATTTACCACAGATGTTACAGCTGGGCCTGTAGTCTGGATACAAGATGAGATACGGCAGGACATGGAGGTATACAGGTTCAGTATGGTATCCTGCAGTACATTTACTACATATGTTACAGCTGTGCCTGTAGTCTGGATACAAAATGAGATACGGCAGGACATGGAGGTATACAGGTTCTGTATGGTATCCTGCAGTACATTTACCACAGATGTTACAGCTGGGCCTGTAGTCTGGATACAAGATGAGATACGGCAGTACATGGAGGTATACAGGTTCTGTATGGTATCCTGCAGTACATTTACCACAGATGTTACAGCTGGACCTGTAGCCTGGATACAAGATGAGATACGGCAGGACATGGAGGTATACAGGTTCTGTATGGTATCCTGCAGTACATTTACCACAGATGTTACAGCTGGGCCTGTAGCCTGGATACAAGATGAGATACGGCAGGACATGGAGGTATACAGGTTCTCTATGGTATCCTGCAGTACATTTATCACAGATGTTAAAGCTGGGCCTATAGCCTGGATACAAGATGAGATACGGCAGGACATGGAGGCAGGGGGCCCAGAGCCCTGTGGCAGCCACTACCGCGAACCCCACAAACACTGCTATCATTATACTCTGGGGTCTTTTCACACCTCAGAGTATAACAATCCGAGGCCCAGGGGAGGTGAGAGAATATAAAAAACAACGTTACTTACCTCTCCTGCGGTGCAGCAGGCTTCGGGCCTGTTTGGTGATGTCCCAGACGTCAGCCAACTTCATTATGTGTTGCGACGCCGGCCTGGCTCATACGAGATCTGGTTCAACATTGAAGAAGGCCGACGTAGCGCATCAGAGTGCATCGGAGCCAGGAAGAGGTAAGTAACATTGTTTTTTTTTTTTGTTTGTATGCTCCCCTGGGCCTCCGATCCGGTCTGAAAAGACCCCAGAGTATAATAATTGTTCATGGGTGGTCCACAATGGGGCAGTCCAGGAGGGGGGGAGGGCGGCATGTCAAATGTTTGCCTTGGGGCCCAGCCATTCCTAGTTACACCACTGCATGGAGGTATACAGATGCCTTCGAGTGCTTTGTAGAGAAATGTCTAGCAGTCAACTATATCTCATCTAGAGGTACACTAACTAACCAAAAGTAGCTTATGAGTGTATTATTCTCATCTTTTATATCTGGAATACGGCCATAAATTAAATCTCCCCCTCCGTCCATACTCCTAGATCTAAATTATGATATTGTGTACTATTCATATACCAGACTAATGATATTTAAGCAGTTATGTCTTAGCCTTCAGGTGCGGTCACTGATCCCCATGTCCTAGTACATTACACTAGTTGTATAGTATAGCTATTTTATAGAAGTCTTTATAGCTCACTTATAGTATAATTATAGCGGTGATATATCCTGTATCCAGCCGCCTATTTACATTGCAGACTGAGATGTGACAATAGCAGCTCTCTATGGTAGAAGGTGAGACACAGGGGTTAAATCGCTCTATTCATTCTGCTGCTGCTATCTATATACAGGTGGATTATACTCATATTCCCTTCTATGCTGCACAGGCTCATAAAGACATTTCCATGAAAGCCGACGGATATAGATTTATATTCAGTGCGGGATATTTTTTGACTTCTTTCACCTACCTGGAGTCCTGCTGAATGTGTATAATAAGCTGCAAATATCCACAAAGAGAATGAAAAGCCCAAACCCCATGAATACAGCACTAAACCATCAGGGGGCGTGAGCGGGAGTGTGCCGGAGGCAAAGAGATCAAAGACGTCTTATTATTAGAATTATTCTTTCTTATATAATAGTCATATTCTTCTATATAGAGGCAGTATTATAGTAGTTATATTCTTGTACATAGGAGCAGTATTATAGTAGTTATATTCTTGTACATAGGAGCAGTATTATAGTAGTTATATTCTTGTACATAGGAGCAGTATTATAGTAGTTATATTCTTGTACATAGGAGGTAGTATTATAGTAGTTATATTCTTGTACATAGGAGGTAGTATTATAGTAGTTATATTCTTGTACATAGGAGTAGTATTATAGTAGTTATATTCTTGTACATAGGAGCAGTATTATAGTAGTTATATTCTTGTACATAGGAGCAGTATTATAGTAGTTATATTCTTGTACATAGGAGCAGTATTATAGTAGTTATATTCTTGTACATAGGAGGTAGTATTATAGTAGTTATATTCTTGTACATAGGAGCAGTATTATAGTAGTTATATTCTTGTACATAGGAGCAGTATTATAGTAGTTATATTCTTGTACATAGGAGCAGTATTATAGTAGTTATATTCTTGTACATAGGAGGAGTATTATAGTAGTTATATTCTTGTACATAGGGGGCAGTATTATACTAGTTATATTCTTGTACATAGGGGCAGTATTATAGTAGTTATATTCTTGTACATAGGAGGTAGTATTATAGTAGTTATATTCTTGTACATGGTGACAGTATTATAGTAGTTATATTCTTGTACATAGGAGCAGTATTATAGTAGTTATATTCTTGTACATAGGAGCAGTATTATAGTAGTTATATTCTTGTACATAGGAGCAGTATTATAGTAGTTATATTCTTGTACATAGGAGGTAGTATTATAGTAGTTATATTCTTGTACATGGTGACAGTATTATAGTAGTTATATTCTTGTACATAGGAGCAGTATTATAGTAGTTATATTCTTGTACATAGGAGAAGTATTATAGTAGTTATATTCTTGTACATAGGGGCAGTATTATAGTAGATATATTCTTGTACATAGGAGCAGTATTATAGTAGTTATATTCTTGTACATAGGAGCAGTATTATAGTAGTTATATTCTTGTACATAGGGGCAGTATTATAGTAGTTATATTCTTGTACATAGGGGCAGTATTATAGTAGTTATATTCTTGTACATAGGAGCAGTATTATAGTAGTTATATTCTTGTACATAGAAGCAGTATTATAGTAGTTATATTCTTGTACATAGGAGCAGTATTATAGTAGTTATATTCTTGTACATAGGAGCAGTATTATAGTAGTTATATTCTTGTACATAGGGACAGTATTATAGTAGTTATATTCTTGTACATAGGAGCAGTATTATAGTAGTTATATTCTTGTACATAGGAGTAGTATTATAGTAGTTATATTCTTGTACATAGGAGTAGTATTATAGTAGTTATATTCTTGTACATAGCAGTATTATAGTAGTTATATTCTTGTACATAGGAGCAGTATTATAGTAGTTATATTCTTGTACATAGGAGCAGTATTATAGTAGTTATATTCTTGTACATAGGAGGCAGTATTATAGTAGTTATATTCTTGTACATAGGAGCAGTATTATAGTAGTTATATTCTTGTACATAGGAGCAGTATTATAGTAGTTATATTCTTGTACATAGGAGGTAGTATTATAGTAGTTATATTCTTGTACATAGGAGCAGTATTATAGTAGTTATATTCTTGTACATAGAAGCAGTATTATAGTAGTTATATTCTTGTACATAGGAGCAGTATTATAGTAGTTATATTCTTGTACATAGGAGCAGTATTATAGTAGTTATATTCTTGTACATAGGGACAGTATTATAGTAGTTATATTCTTGTACATAGGAGCAGTATTATAGTAGTTATATTCTTGTACATAGTAGCAGTATTATAGTAGTTATATTCTTGTACATAGGAGTAGTATTATAGTAGTTATATTCTTGTACATAGCAGTATTATAGTAGTTATATTCTTGTACATAGGAGCAGTATTATAGTAGTTATATTCTTGTACATAGGAGCAGTATTATAGTAGTTATATTCTTGTACATAGGAGGCAGTATTATAGTAGTTATATTCTTGTACATAGGAGCAGTATTATAGTAGTTATATTCTTGTACATAGGAGCAGTATTATAGTAGTTATATTCTTGTACATAGGAGGTAGTATTATAGTAGTTATATTCTTGTACATAGGAACAGTATTATAATAGTTATTTTTTTTTTCCCTGGGTGAGCTGAGTGAGTTAGAATCACACGTTAGCCAAAAATACTCACATTAATCCGCTTCCACTTCTCCTTTTGGTCACTCAGGTCTCTGTTACTCAGCAGTTGGAGACAATGGCTGACAGTTACTTAGAATTACTGACATGTGCCAGTTTTCTGGCACAAAGTATTCGTCTAACGTAAACCAACTAAGAACTGCCTTAAAAAGAGTCCTATCAAGAACTATCTATCAAAAAAATTCTATCAAGATGTGCCAAGTATAAAGTGTAAGCTCGAGTTGACAATCTACAAGGGGAGGGGACAGAGATAGTACTGTAGATGATGGTAGACACTAAATGTGGTCCATAAACCTGATTACTTAGAGAACATCTGTAACAAGACGTCTAGTAGAAGATTACTCTGAAGTTCTGCACTTTCTAGAAAGTTGTGTAAACAGTTAAATGTGACCATTGTGAGTCAATGAGCTGAATTTCCCGTCCAGAATATATTAAACCTGTTGAACATTTACTTGACAGATCGCCCAAGGAGGAGAAAAATTCATTAAAAGTCAAGGGGCATCAGCTTTAGCTCCGGGTCTTAGAATATTGGTGATTTTTGTAATTGATATAAATGAGGCACTTTCCTTGACTTGTAGGTCGGGGGCTGTTGACTGAGTGTGAACTTTATATAGTTATAATCAATAAATGCTTTTTTGTGTTTTCTAAAATAACTTATTACAAAAATATTATATCGTATTAATTGTCATCCTGGCGAGTGAATTTGGGGAAATCTGCTTCAAGTGTTTCATTACCCTACAGCGACACCACAGGAGAAATGAGGAATTACACAGTGCTTATGAAAATCACTGGACTGTCCATGTAATGCACAGACATACTGGGAGCTCCTGACAAAAATCTAAATACTCGTCGTTCTCTTCTGTGCAGCACTGCTGGGGGGATTTGTACAACATCTGCATTTACCACATGACTGTTTGAGGGGTTTGAGATGCAGAACCAATCAGGGCTCTACTTCAGTGTCCAATCTAGGGCTGAGGCGTGGTCTAGTATCCTGACACTTTCCTTTAGGTGCCTGTGATTGCCTTAGTTTCCAGGCTCTGTATTCCCACTCCACTCCCAGCAGGGATGAGACTACCGCCATAGCAGCCGTAGAGTCTGATATGAGAATCTTGATGTTAGGGGCCTGGTTCGACTCCCTGCTGCTCCTTTTACAGATCCCCATTTAATAAATGCCCCTGATACAGAACCCCATACAGTAAGTGCCCCCATAAACAGCCCGAAATAGTAAGTGCCCCATTTACAGACCTCCACACAATATGTTTCCCATATACTGCCCCCTACAGAGGTACTTTAGGTTAGTACCTACTGGATTACTCCAGCAGGTAATGGCCAATTTTCACTTAGCCATCTCTTCTCTTGTTCATATCCCCCAAAGCTTAGGCCTCCAGGGGGTGGCACACATTATATTCTGACACTGAGCAACATCATGACATCACGTCTTGATGCTTTTTTAGTGTTGGGATGTAATATGCAGCAGTCCCTGGAGGCCAAAGTGGAAGAGGCCATGGAAAGGAGTGAAGATTGGTAAGTGAAAATCGGCCATTACCTGCTGGAGTAATCCAGTAGGTACTGCGGTGACCAGATGGAAGGTAACGCTGCAGTTGGGATTGCGGGGTGCAAACAGCGCAGACTTGTCACGGTCTCTGGGCACGAGGGCGCAGCGCTGGTGCTGTCCCACGTTACCACCACTGATACCGGTGATGAGGGGGCTGCACAAATGTTGGTGGTGATTGTTCCCCCGGGGCGCTTCCCCTATACTGTGCCGACTGCTGGTGTTTGGGGCGCCCTGATGTTGTCGGTGCAGAGTCAGACACAGAAACGGTTGTAAAGTTGAACTTTTACTTCCATGGGTGTGGAGGCACAAATGCTTAAACAGTTTACTCAATACAAAACAACGGGGTACGCCTGGTGACACAGCAAAGTCCTGGGGTGCAGGGTAGACTTGATGAAAGGTGTTCCTAGCCCCTTATACTTCAGTGTTACAGCCCTAAGGTGCGTCTGGGCTCCTATTTGGCACATAGGAGGATGCCCACCATGATACTAGCACATAATATTCCCCACTCACGTTATGTGGTCCTGATAGCTCAGAGTTTCGGGTTGCAATAGTCAGGGTGGCAGGATATTCCACAGGTCTGGCCTTGGCCCCTGGATCCTGTGATACTTGCTATGGAGCACGTGTTCCAGAATGTTCTCTCCACAGTCTCATGCTGACAAGATAATGATGCTTGACTTCCTTCAGGGCGATGGCTAGGCAGACAGGGGACAGGATCTTCTGAATAGCTGGAGTATGTCAGCTCTCCAACCTTCCTGGGCCTGTCTAGGACTTGAGATTCCTGCACTAAACTCACTGCTTTCTTCACAGGACATCACACTTATCTCCTCACCTCCTCCTCCTAACACTCCACACTTCTAACTCCTCACACGCAGGACCTTCCTGCAGGGGTGTTACCATGGGGACCCAGTGATCAGCTGACTCCTCCCCTTTTCCCAGGCGATGTCCTCCCATTGGACATTTGGTTACTATTCAATCCTATGGGAGGTGTAATGCATGTGTGAGGCTCACTAGGTGGCGCTGTGTTGTGTGAGACTCAGGACCCCCTGCTATGTCACACAGGCTATGAAGCAACAGGAAATAATACAATGCACAGAGATCACCCTCAGCCCAGCCATAGCCAGCTCTGGGATGCCACATACTCCCCCTCTTTCACTGAGCCGACCTCGGCGACGGGCTGGGGTGAAGGTGAGAAATGTAACATAACGTTAATAAATACGAATAAAGTGCAAATGGGTCCAGAGGCTCTCTGGCACAAATTTCGTGAGTGTCCATTATCATGAGAGTCTCTCTGAGAAACAATAAACAGTCCTTTCTGTAAGGAAGAGTAGGCACTCTAGCACGAATGTCCATACCGCAATGGGGTAACAGAACTTCCTTGGCTCGGTGAGCCAGGCACTATGGCTTGGATTGTTGCATATAAATGTAAATACTATATTACATGGCAAGATATTATATATATACTGTATATACACACAGGAAAAACATTAATGTAATCAGAGCAGGAATAACATATATACAGGAGCAGAGACAGTTAACCTCTTTTACCCAAGGACAGCCATGGCATCACTATAGCGTGTTGGAGGTATGCCTTTTGTGGTACGCTCAGAACGCCTAAGTGGAACGAGATTTGAATCAGGAACAGAGTCACTGAAATCAATTAAATCATCTGTCGAAGGGTTCTCTTGCACTAGAGCAATTGGTGGATAACAGCTAAATGGTAGTAGTTTAGGTGCCCACATAAGCTCAGTTAACGTTGGGGGTCTCTCTTTCGCTTCAGAAGGTGACAAGATCTCTGTACTCGTTGTCTCAGCTGGGGGCACCTCTGAGGGTAGTCCTTCTTTAAGGCACAGCTTCAGACGGTTTCGGTGTACTACTTGGGGCTGTCTCCCAGGTTTAGAGATCTCATACACGTCGGATTCAGGATATGGTATGGAGATGATACTGTATGGTTCTTTCTCCCAGAATGGATCCAATTTCCCATTCCGATGGTTATTCCTTAACCATATACGGTCGCCAACTTTCAGGGGCGCTGCATGGGCGTGATGGTTGTAATCCTCCTGTTGTCTCCTACGAACCTCATCCATGCGCGTTTCAACTATCTCTTTAGCTTCCTCCATACGTCGGCGGTGTTCAACAACCCAGTCTGTTATGGGTAGTGGATTGATGGTGTCAGGGACCTTCACACCAAGGGTTAAGTCTGAAGGAAATTGACCTTGTCTTCCAAACATTAGATAAAATGGTGCGTATCCCGTAGATGTTTGGGGTGTGTTGTTGTAAATATAGGCCAAGTCCTTGATACGCTCAGGCCACTCAACACCAGGTGTAACTGCGGCTGTTCTTAGCATGCCGATGATCACTTGATTTGCCTTCTCGCACATACCATTCCCTTGAGGGTGATACGCTGTGGTTCGCAACTTCTTGCAGTCTTGGAACTGACACAGCTCACGGAACAATTGGCATTCAAACGCCGATCCACGGTCGGTGAGGATATGCTCAGGACAACCGTAATGGTGGACAAACTCTGTGTAGAAGGTCTCAGCCGTAGTTCTTGCTGTAAGATCTCTGACAGGCACGATGACAAGGAACTTGGAGTAATGATCCACCATTGTCAGAGCGTAGCTGTAGCCGGAACGTGTGGGACCCAACTTCACATGGTCCAGAGCAACAATTTCACACGGCTTTTGAGTCTTAATTGGATGTAGAGGGGCCTTCTGATCTCTTCGACCTTCCTTGGTGATACTACAGGCGGGACACTCTCGGCACCAACTCTCAATGTCACTCCTCATCCCAACCCAATAGAAGCGACGACGGATGGTAGCTTCGGTCTTTTGTACCCCGAAGTGACCGGATCTGTCATGATACGCCTCAAGTATCATCTGTGCGTCTCTTCTTGGTACGAGGATCTGATGAAGCCTTTCACCTGTGACAGGATCAAGAGTGTTTCTATGTAGAAGGCCTCGTTGGACAAACAGGCGCTTCCTCTGTCGCCAAAGGCGTTTTAATTCCACGTCATGAAGACCTCTCTTTACACGGGTTGGTATTCTTCCTGTAAGCAGGAAATCTGACAATTCTCCTAAAACTCTGCTCTCTTCTTGGAACGTTTTCCACAGAGATGGCTCCTGGAGGGATTCGGCAGCTGTTTTCGCCAGAGGTTCTCCTTCTACAGGGACACCAATAGCAACCTGTTGGGCAAACTTGTTGTAGAATGGTGGCATCTCCACCTCTTCCCAGATGTCTTCTCGGGGTGGTTCTTCTCCCACAGGCAACCTTGAGAGTGCATCAGCGTTAGCGTTGGACTTGCCACTGCGATACTTGACAGAGAACTTGTAATTCGCGAGTCTTGAGGCCCACCGTTGTTCAAGGGCTCCCAGTCGAGCAGTGTCCAGATGCGCCAACGGATTGTTATCTGTGTACACGGTAAAGGGTGTGGCAGCCAGGTAGTCTTTAAACTTCTCTGTCACGGCCCAGACAAGCGCCAGAAGTTCGAGTTTAAAAGAACTATAGTTCTGGTCGTTCTTCTCCGCGCCTCTCAGACTCCTGCTGGCGTAGGCGATGACTCGCTCTTTGTTGTCCTGAACCTGGGACAACACTGCACCCAAACCTTGGTGACTTGCATCTGTGTACAAGCGGAATGGCTGACTGTAGTCGGGATAGGCTAGAATTGGTGGTTGCGTCAGAAGTGCTTTAAGCGCTTGAAAGGCTTCCTCTTGACGCGCTGTCCAGTCTACCGGAAGCTTTCGGTTGTAGTTTTCTCTGGGACAACCGCGCAACAACTCGTTCAGAGGCTCGGCTACTTGGGCGAAGTGTGGTATGAAACGCCGGTAGTAACCTGCGAATCCAAGGAAGCTTCGGACTTCTTTGACGGTAGTTGGTCTTCGCCAGTTCTGGACTGCAGTGATCTTTTCAGGATCAGGTTGGACGCCTTGTGCGCTCACGACATGCCCAAGGTAGTGAACTTGGGGTTTCAACAGGTAGCACTTGGAGGGCTTCATCTTTAGGCCGTGCTGTATAAGTACCTTGAATACCTCGGACAGGTGACGAAGGTGTTCTTGGTATGTCCGGGAGAATACAATAACATCGTCCAGGTACAGTAGCACACTCTGGAAATTCTCATGGCCGAGGCACCTCTCCATAAGCCGTTGGAATGTGGCTGGGGCATTACATAGCCCAAATGGCATACTATTGAATTCAAAGAGTCCCATCGGGGTCGTAAACGCAGTCTTTTCACGATCTTCAGGCGCCATAGGGACTTGCCAGTATCCACTGGTTAAGTCCAGGGTCGAGAAACAGGTAGCTGATCCCAAAGCCGTTAGAGATTCCTCAATCCGCGGCAATGGGTATGCGTCCTTGTGCGTGACGTTGTTGAGTTTACGATAGTCCACACAAAATCGTAGGGTTCCATCTTTCTTCTTGACAAGGACTAGCGGGGCTGCCCAGGGGCTGTTACTCTCCCGGATGACATCAGCACCTCGCATCTCTCGGATCAACTTTTTCACCGGTTGTTACATCGCGGGTGGTATTGGACGGTGACGCTCCTTGATTGGATGGTGGTCGCCAGTCAGAATGCGATGTTGTATGGTCGTGGTCTTACCAAAGTCCAATGGGTGTTTGCTGAATGCCTGTTGGTAACGCTTGGCCACATTGCGAACCCCATTGATGTGCTCTATAGGGGTATTGGCGTCTCCCACGTTCAATTCATCCCACCAGGACTTCGTGGCTCCATTCTGAATGTTCTCAGCAGCTTGGGTGGAACGCTGTGTGGCGGTAGAATCACCAGAGAGAATGTCTTCTGGTGCTAACCGGTGTAGCAGGGCCACAGAGTGGAACTTGTGGAGGTTCACGGGAGCATCGCCCAAGTTGACTAAGCGGACAGGAACACGTCCATTGGAAACTGTGACAAGGCTGCGGGCAGCCATGACAAGTGGTTGGCCATCTACCTGTATGGGTTGTAGCAAGGCCTCGTAGTCCTGATTTTCTATGCCCGGACGGGCACGGCACCACACCATAGTTTCTGTTCCAGGCTGTAGGGTTACTGGACGGGTATCTTGGATCCGGACTCGACCAATTTCACCTTGTTTGTTGGCGAACTTGTGCTGAGCATTGAGTACACGAATGGCCCGCTGAATGGTCTGCTGGTCACTGGGAGAAGCTGTAAGGAGAGAGGCATGCAAGGCATCCAACACTTCTGCAAAGCAATGGCGTAAAACATTCATGCCTAATATTACAACTGCAAACCTATCATCCTCTACATCAGTGACAATTACACCCTGTCTAGGCAGTTTCAAGTCCCCAATCTGGATAGTGGGTTCCCAATAACCCTGCTGTGGTATGGGCTGTCCATTGCTGGCACACAGATTTATCCATGTGTCAGGTGTTCTATTCAACACACCTAAGTCCCAATGTTCAAGGAACACCTGCTTGCGCAGGGTTGTTACCTGAGATCCAGTGTCCACCAACGCTGTCAGAGGGACGCCGTTCACCCGGATTGTGATGTGTGGGCAGGCTGAGACGAAGCGTGACAATGGCACTGAAGATTCACCTGGGCCCTTCTTCTTTCCTCCCGAGGGGCGGCCCGCTGCCTCGGGGGTGGCCCGTTTAACTGAAAACACTGAGGCCTGGTGTGTCCATATCTATGGCAATAGCTACAGTATGGCCTCTCACTCTGCGGAGGTTTCACTGAAGACGGACGTCTGGGCGGCGACTCAGGTGAGATGTTGAGACTTCGCAAAGGATCACTGGACGATGAAGACGGCTGGGTCAGACGATCTAGACGGACGGTGATCTGTTCCATGGCACGGGTCAGATGCTCCACTCGGGCCAGAAGGTCATCTCTGGAGTCTGCTAGTGTAGTCTGCGCAGTTTGGGCAGCAGGTGAGGTACCCAGAGGTAGTGGCAGGACAACTGGAGCAATGCTTGTTGAGGGTCCAGGTGAGGGAGCACAGATGACTGGGCTCGGCTGGGGCTGCTCCTGTCCCAAGACCTGGATGGCAAGGGCCTTGAAGTCAGCAAACGTGATGCTGGGATGTTGTGCAGCAAGCATTCGCAACTGACTCTGGAGCAATGTGGTACCCGCCCCTTCTATGAAGCGGTCAAGCAAGATTTTATCAGAGTCCACATTTTCACGTGGATCCACTTGCACCACAGCTCTGAACGCCTCTTGGAGGGATAAAGCATAGTCCCGCAGGGTCTCACCAGGTAGTTGTCGTCTGGAAAAGAAGCGCATCTTTACCTCGGAGACAGATCGCACGTCAAAGTTCACCTGGAGTTTGTCCAGAATTTGCCCAGGGGTTCTTTTGTCAGAGGCAGGCCAGGATTTGACCTCCCTAGCTGCAGCACCCTCAAGCTGGCCCAGCAGGATCTGTATCTGCTGTTCTGTATTCAGAGGATAGAACTGGAAGAGAGACAGCATCTTCTCACGAAAGTCCCTGAGGGTATGCGCCTCCCCTTTGTAGCGCGGCAGCCATGGTGCGCCAGGGTAAAATGGCATGGAGAATGGTAGGCTGCTCGCCATGGGCACTGCTGGATCACTAGAAACAGATGGCACAATGTCACTTTGCTCAGTCATGTTGTTTGCAGGTATGACTGGAATTAGGTCGCCGTCTCTTTAAGAAACTCAACTGCTTGCTGGCAGGGAATGGAGACTACAACTTGGAATGCTGTCCCTTTAAGAATGCTGTAGCTATTAACAGAGTCACTGTGATGCAGGCTGACGGTGTGCTCCCCCTCTTTAATGGTGGCACTCCCCACGGACACTGTACACGGAAAACACTCGCTGGGGCCGTGGGAGGACTGAAGACAAGGACAGGGAGGCACAGTACTCACTGACAGCAACTGCAGCGTGGACCAGAGATCAGCGGTGCACAGCAGGGACGGTGATGCGGCACCGGAGAGTCAGAAATGGCGCTGGCACGTTCGCCTTTCACTTTCTTGTATGGGTGCGCTGGAGCATTGCGCTCAGCATTCTGGGCTCTCCTAAGATGGCGGCAGATGGGTCTCCTGGCCTCATGGGCAGTGCTAAAAAGCTCCCGCACTTTTGCAAGGTACAGTTAACCCTTTGTGGGCGTTCTTACACAGCGATGTGGCGCAGCAAACAAGTCCTGGGCGTTTTAACTCTTCCAGGGCTGTAACACACTGAGAGGACAGTCTTTAGGGCTTACTTCAGGGGTATAGGGCTCCCCCTCTTTGTGGCAAGCACTCTCAGGGAATAAACTTGATCTTAGCAAAGTCCACAATAAAGACCGATGCTCTGGAGACAATTTGGCGCACTTTTCGTGGCGACTTTCTCAAAATGGCACACACCCGTATCCTGTTCGTGACGCCAGTTTTTCTTGCGGTGACCAGATGGAAGGTAACGCTGCAGTTGGGATTGCGGGGTGCAAACAGCGCAGACTTGTCACGGTCTCTGGGCACGAGGGCGCAGCGCTGGTGCTGTCCCACGTTACCACCACTGGTACCGGTGATGAGGGGGCTGCACAAATGTTGGTGGTGATTGTTCCCCCGGGGCGCTTCCCCTATACTGTGCCGACTGGTGGTGTTTGGGGCGCCCTGATGTTGTCGGTGCAGAGTCAGACACAGAAACGGTTGTAAAGTTGAACTTTTACTTCCATGGGTGTGGAGGCACAAATGCTTAAACAGTTTCTTCAATACAAAACAACGGGGTACGCCTGGTGACACAGCAAAGTCCTGGGGTGCAGGGTAGACTTGATGAAAGGTGTTCCTAGCCCCTTATACTTCAGTGTTACAGCCCTAAGGTGCGTCTGGGCTCCTATTTGGCTCATAGGAGGATGCCCACCATGATACTAGTACATAATATTCCCCACTCACGTTATGTGGTCCTGATAGCTCAGAGTTTCGGGGTGCAATAGTCAGGGTGGCAGGATATTCCACAGGTCTGGCCTTGGCCCCTGGATCCTGTGATACTTGCTATGGAGCACGTGTTCCAGAATGTTCTCTCCACAGTCTCATGCTGACAAGATAATGATGCTTGACTTCCTTCAGGGCGATGGCTAGGCAGACAGGGGACAGGATCTTCTGAATAGCTGGAGTATGTCAGCTCTCCAACCTTCCTGGGCCTGTCTAGGACTTGAGATTCCTGCACTAAACTCACTGCTTTCTTCACAGGACATCACACTTATCTCCTCACCTCCTCCTCCTAACACTCCACACTTCTAACTCCTCACACGCAGGACCTTCCTGCAGGGGTGTTACCATGGGGACCCAGTGATCAGCTGACTCCTCCCCTTTTCCCAGGCGATGTCCTCCCATTGGACATTTGGTTACTATTCAATCCTATGGGAGGTGTAATGCATGTGTGAGGCTCACTAGGTGGCGCTGTGTTGTGTGAGACTCAGGACCCCCTGCTATGTCACACAGGCTATGAAGCAACAGGAAATAATACAATGCACAGAGATCACCCTCAGCCCAGCCATAGCCAGCTCTGGGATGCCACAGTACTAACCTAAAGTACCTCTGTAGGGGGCAGTATATGGGAAACATATTGTGTGGAGGCCTGTAAATGGGGCACTTATTATTTTGGGCTGGTTATGGGGGCACTTACTGTATGGGGTTCTGTATCAGGGGCACTTATTATAAGGGGGGTCTGTAAAAGGGGCACTTACTGTTTGGAGGTCTTTAACTGGGCACTTACTGTATGGGAGCCTGTAATGAGAACAGTATACTATTTGGGGAACAATATACTATGTGGGGATCAGTAAAGAGGCATTTTACCTTGAAGGACAGTAAAGGGGGTGTTATCCTGGGTGAAGCCAGTAAAGGGGGCTTTATACCATGTGGGGGCCAGTCTTTCCTAGCTTGCTATGGGGCCCACTCTTTCCTAGTTATGCTCCTCCCTTTACCTTCCCCTGTTTTCTGCTGATTTCCCAGTCTACTGATTTTGGCTCGCTCTCCTGGTTATTCCTCCTCTTGCTGATTTGGTTTTATCTATGACTTCTTGGATTTGACCATAGCCTGGACTTCTGATATTCCTCTACTTTCGTATTGGCTAATCCAGAAATCTCCTGACTTTGATCTTGACTATTGTAATACTCTCTCTGCCTGACATAGGTTTTCTGGTCTGGTCCTTGCCCCCAGGTGCACTTGTTATCGGACACATTGTTCAGTGGCTGCAACCTGGGTCCTGAGCAGCCAAGTCCATCCTGCCTCGTGGCAGGTTCTGGGGAATACCTTGCAGTTGCCTTTCACTCTGTGAAACAGAGCAGTGTAGGATTATAGATAGGATTAACAGACCGCAAAAAATAAGATATCAGTTACCTGCTGCTTTGTTAGGAAATTGCTTCAATAGCAATTCCATTAACTTTTGTGAATCATTTAATTGTCAATTCCATAACACCTTCAGACTGACATATACTTTTTGGAGCACCAGAACATGGTCCTTTGGACAGTCAGCTGATCCCTGGGTCCCAATCCTGGCACACCGGGTAAACTCCTAGACAAAGGCTGTCTGTTCTGACTTTTAGACAGGGGGGTCCTGAGTAATTCTGATCTTGTCTTGCTACATATACAGGTTATATGATACTAGACATAGACCATTAGTAAAAACAACATTTATAAATTACTTCTGTGGGATTGGTGGCCTGTAACATAATGCCTATAGGTGAGTATATCTATGAAGCATTGACACCTTGGTCGAAATCCAGACTCCCGCCCTACTGATTCCTATAACATCAGGCAGGGTACAATGCCCTGGAAATGTAAGTCCCCTTGAATGTACAGACCACTAGTGGCCACATTATTTTTGGAATTTTTGTTGGCTTCAGACTCACAGATTCTTCACACGTCTTAGGCCTCATGCCTACGACCAGTTGTACAGCCCGAGCCTCTTCTGAGGGGAGTCCGATACTCAGTTTCGATAATAATAGAGCAGGACCTAATCTGCTCCATGACAATGGAATGGGATGGAACCTCCCATTGAAATCAATGGGGGAGGGAAGGCTAAAAAATCAGACCCCCCCTTTGGCCTGCACAGGCTCGGTCAAGTGTATGAGGTCATAGAAGATCAGGTTTGAACATTTTCTAGAGTTGGAGGGAAAGCAGCGCCCCCCAAGAAATGTTTAAGGAGACGTTACAACACCTTGGATGACAAGGCCTGAGCCTGTATTTGCCGCAATCCTCTGAATGTCTTACTCCACGTGAATTGGCGCTAGAAGGTATACGCCATCATTATTCCTAGCAGAGATTGTTCCCGTTATCACGTAGGCTGCTCCTTGTGTCCTCATAGAAATATAAGCAGCATGCGCCCAGTGGGACGTGTTGTTCCTATAGCATGTTGTTTTCCAAGAAAAGAAGGAATGAGCTTGAGACAGGCAAGGGCAGGAATCCTGGAGAAGATACAGTATTGTGTTTAAGGCAGGTGTGGAAAAAATGCTGCAGAGTAAGAATGTAGTAAGAAAGTAAGAATGCTTCCAAAAATAGGATTAATAGTTTATTTTTGGCAATGAACAAAATGGAGTGAATGAAAGAGAAATGTAAATCCCATCAATATTTGGTGTGACCTCTGTCCTTTACCTTCCATCAGTCCTTCTCGGTACGTGCAGAGAGTTTTTGGCAGAACTGGACAGGGAGGTTGTTCTTGCCGTCTTGGAGAACTAAGCACAGATCTTCTGTAGATGTAGGCTTGTCCAATCCTTCTGTGTCTTCATGTCATCCCAGACAGACTGGATGATGTTGACAACAGGGCCAGAAAAACCCTTTAAGTTGGAGCACCATGTTAATATACACAACTACATTTGCTTGTGGAAATTTATTTATGGCTTTCAAGCATGCTTTTAACCTTTGCTGTTGGCTGGACATGTCCAGATACATGTATCACACTTTTCCCAATCTGATATCATAAACTGATATGTTGTCACAAAGTGATGTGCTACCTATCCTGTATGTGTCTACACCCAGTGGTTGTGTTGTGAACTGCAGCCTGTCAAGGGTTTTGCTAGTTATGATAATGTATTGAGTCAGATTTATGAGAAACTGGAGTCCTTAACCAAATTCAGGCTAAGTTATGAGTGGACACATCTGTATGAGTGTCTAATGGTCCTCCACCTACATTTCGGGTAAATCTGTATACAGTAGACTCAGATGGATGACATCCTTTATCTCTAGTAGTTGAGCCATGAATATACATTTTTCATTTGACTTTATTCATGAACCATCTGAAGGCTCGGTGTGCTGCATTTCCATCCTTTTTATATTCATGTTGTATTCTATAGAACACTTTGCAAAATGAATGAAAGCAAGCGCTTTATGTCCTGGACGTGTTAACTATTCAAGGTATTGTAAGGAAATGGCAACTCAGCAGTCTGACAAGGAATGGACTGTAAACACCGCTGGTGCAATATAAAGATTATTATGGAACAAAGTAATAGCGGAGAGAAAGCTTCAGAGACTGTAAGAACCGGAGAAGAGTGTGACATCTTATATGAATATTCACATCCTCTGAGAATCCCGGATGGATCTCGCCTGTTCATTTCTGGCCCATAGGAAATAAAAGGAATTAAAAAATGATGATATATTTTAAGTGGGGATATAAAATACTACTGAGGTCTTCTGTATTGCAGATTTGATCTCAGTAAAGCAGATGCTACATACAGGGTACAGGATTGTTATTGACCGCTGCTGATGGTGGACCTAGGGCACTGTGGTGGAGTTGGAGGTGTCGCAATGGTAAAAAAGTCTTGGAAGCTTAACATTACCTCTGTCCTTCTTAGGCCTCATGCACAGCATTGTATGTGCAGGGCAAGTCTCTCCCAATGGAGGTCCGTCCCGATGATTATAGAGCAGGTCCTATCCTGCTCCGTGGCATCAGAACGGAGCAGAATGGGATCCTTTCATGGGGGACGGATGACACTCAGATTGCATTTGGTGTAATTCGCTATGAAATCGTTCCCTCCTTGGTGTGCTCGCTCGGTTGTGTGCATGTAGCCTTAGTAGTGTATTGGCTGTGAATTCAATGGGGCAGCACACAAGGTACCCGGACTAGCTGGTGTCAGGAGTTTGTGTGTATCAGGGCCCGGAAATAATGAGAAATCGGGAGTGGTAAGTAAAAATTGAGGACGGATCCAGGGTCTGAATTTAGATCTTTTTTTAGTGTTCTGGTGTCTAATCTGACTCTGACAAAACTGGTGTCTAATCTGACTAAACTATTTTGGTGTCTGGTCTGAGGTATGAATTAATTTTGGGGTCTGGTCTTAGGTGTGGAATAATTTAGTTATCAGGCCTGATCTGGGCTTGAATTTAGGATCTGAATCAATTACAGTGCTGGCCAAAAGTATTGGCACCCCTGCAATTCTGTCAGATAATACTCAATTTCTTCCAGAAAATGATTGCAATCACAAATGCTTTGGTAATAATATCTTCATTTATTTTGCTTGCAATGAAAAAACACAAAAGAGAATGAAAAAAAAAGTCAAATCATTGATCATTTTACACAAAACTCCAAAAATGGGCCGGACAAAAGTATTGGCACCCTCAGCCTAATACTTGGTAGCACAACCTTTAGACAAAATAACTGCGAACAACCGCTTCCGGTAACCATCAATGAGTTTCTTACAATGCTCTGCTGGAATTTTAGACCATTCTTCTTCGGCAAATTTCTCCAGGTCCCTGAGATTTGAAGGGTGCCTTCTCCAAACTGCCATTGTGAGATCTCTCCACAGGTGTTCTATGGGATTCAGGTCTGGACTCATTGCTGGTCACTTTAGAAGTCTCCAGTGCTTTCTCTCAAACCATTTTCTAGTGCTCTTTGAAGTGTGTTTTGGGTCATTGTCCTGCTGGAAGACCCATGACCTCTGAGGGAGACCCAGCTTTCTCACACTGGGCCCTACATTATGCTGCAAAATTTGTTGGTAGTCTTCAGACTTCATAATGCCATGCACACGGTCAAGCAGTCCAGTGCCAGAGGCAGCAAAGCAACCCCAAAACATCAGGGAACCTCCGCCATGTTTGACTGTAGGGACCGTGTTCTTTTCTTTGAAGGCCTCTTTTTTTCCCTGTAAACTCTATGTTGATGCCTTTTCCCAAAAAGCTCTACTTTTGTCTTATCTGACCAGAGAACATTCTTCCAAAAAGTTTTTGGCTTTCTCAGGTAAGTTTTGGCTTTTTTATGTCTCTGGGTCAGAAGTGGGGTCTTCCTGGATATCCTACCATAGAGTCCCTTTTCATTCAGATGCCGACGGATAGTACGGGTTGACACTGTTGTACCCTCGGACTGCAGGGCAGCTAGAACTTGTTTGGATGTTAGTCGAGGTTCTTTAGCCACCATCCGCACAATCTTTCGTTGAAATCTCTCGGCAATTTTTCTTTTCCGTCCACATCTAGGGAGGTTAGCCACAGTGCCATGGGCTTTAAACTTATTGATGACACTGCGCACGGTAGACACAGGAACAGTCAGGTCTTTGGAGATGGACTTGTAGCCTTGAGATTGCTCATGCTTCTTCACAATTTTGCTTCTCAAGTCCTCAGACAGTTCTTTGGTCTTCTTTCTTTTCTCCATGCTCAATGTGGTACACACAAGGACACAGGACAGAGGTTGAGTCAACTTTAATCCATTTCAACTGGCTGCAAGTGTGATTTAGTTATTGCCACCACCTGTTATGTGCCACAGGTAAGTAACAGGTGCTGTTAATTACACAAATTAGAGAAGCACCACATGATTTTTCAAAGGGTGCCAATAATTTTGTCCACCCCCTTTTTTATGTTTGGTGTGGAATTATATCCAATTTGGCTTTTTGACAATTCTTTTTGTGGTTTTCCATTGACGACAAATTAAATGAAGATATTATTACCAAAGCATTTGTGATTGCAATCATTTTCTGGAAGAAATTGAGTATTATCTGACAGAATTGCAGGGGTACCAATACTTTTGGCCAGCACTGTATATGGTTGTGAATTGAGGTTCACCTTTATTTAAGGGTCTAATTTGTTAACTGAAATAATTTTGGGTCCTAAAGATTATTCTGTGGTCTGGTCTCAGGTGTGGATTTAGTTGTCGGGTCTGATCTGGGGTTCTCGTTTTATTTCTTTGCTCTAGTCTGACATTAACTTTAAGGTCTGAATTAATTTTTGGTTGTGAATTGGAATCCAAATTAATTTCGGGGCCTTCTTTGGTTGGTGAAGTAATTTTGGAGTCTGGTTTGGGTTCTGAATATATTTTGTGGTTTGTTCTGAGATCTGATGCCTCCAATGCCCCCATCGTGCATCGGAGCCGACTAAAGATATATAGGGTACAGCACTTGTCACGTGCATGAGTTGACGTGCAGGCAAAGAGGAAGGCGCTTTCCATGGAACCAACTGAGGCAGGCCTGCCGGTAGGATCTATATCAAGTACACTGAATTATTATTCCTTTTATAGTTTAGGTCCCTTGTTCTCCAGCAGAAAACTAATGCCCCATGTACACGACCCAGCTCCAATGCTCCATTCCAATCCGATAATGACAGATCTCCTTTTCACTTTTCTGTGCTGTAAATCAACCATCATCATACAACCCGCCCCCCCCCCAAAAAAAAACATACACCCAAACTACTCATGTCCGATGACCCAGTCAATGAAAAGTGTTAAGCCACACAAAAAGTAAGCAGCGGCATAGCTGTAACAAAGCTTTCCTTCACGTGGGGCAAGAGCTCAGTTCACTCCCCTTATTTTATATCTAAATATATAAAAGTGGCTTGTTAGCACCACTTCACCCGCCGACAGTCAAATCCGGGGTACATGCCCTTTTTAAACCCCCAGCTAAGCAACTGGCAGGGGTGGTGCCATAATAAGGTAACACAGGATAATAATAAAAAAAAAAACTACCATCCATCTTAATCAGAAGATTGACTCCAAACCTCAGATCAACCTAGACGACTCTAGCTGTGAGGTAACCTGCTGCAGAAGGAACCACCCCCACTGTACCCCCCAACCCCTTAGCGATGTCCACCCGTTATAGACTTTAAAAGTCCCTGTCCTTCTGGCCTCTTCACTCCTCTGATCCCCTCACGTCCATGTCTTTCTTTGGGCTAATTTTGGGATGAGGTAAAAGCTTTATCCGAGCTGCATGTACTGTACGGAAATGTAAGCAAAATAAAGCTGTGTCCTAAATTATTCATTTACAGGAGGAGCACAGCTCAGAATATAGAATGACTGCCAGATATAGCGTGCAGAACAGTGACGATGGAATCACTGCTAGCTGGAAAAGAACTTTTTGGCATATTTATTTTGTTTTGTTCTAAAGGCCACCTTCTTAAAGGAAATGTATAGTCAGAAACTGAGCTTCTGTTTCCATCATATTTTTATGTTACTGCTCCCTATAAAAAAAAAAATATCATATACTACCTCCTATGTACAAGAATATAACTACTATAATACTGCTCCTATGTACAAGAATATAACTACTATAATACTGCCCCTATGTACAAGAATATAACTACTATAATACTGCTCTTATGTACAAGAATATAACTACTATAATACTACTCCTATGTACAAGAATATAACTACTATAATACTGCTCCTATGTACAAGAATATAACTACTATAATACTGCCCCTATGTTCAAGAATATAACTACTATAATACTGCTCCTATGTACAAGAATATAACTACTATAATACTGCTCCTATGTACAAGAATATAACTACTATAATACTGCTCCTATGTACAAGAATATAACTACTATAATACTGCTCCTATGTACAAGTATATAACTACTATAATACTGCTCCTATGTACAAGAATATAACTACTATAATACTACCTCCTATGAAAATACAAGAATATAACTACTATAATACTGCTCCTATGTACAAGTATATAACTACTATAATACTGCTCCTATGTACAAGAATAGAACTACTATAATACTGCCCTCCTATGTACTAGAATATAACTACTATAATACTACTTCCTATGTACAAGAATATAACTACTATAATACTACCTTCTATGTACAAGAATATAACTACTATAATACTACCCCTATGTACAAGAATATAACTACTATAATACTGCCTCCTATGTACAAGAATATAACTACTATAATACTGCTCCTATGTACAAGAATATAACTACTATAATACTGCCTCCTATGTACAAGAATATAACTACTATAATACTGCTCCTATGTACAAGAATATAACTACTATAATACTGCCCCTATGTACAAGAATATAACTACTATAATACTGCCCCCATGTACAAGAATATAACTACTATAATACTGCTCCTATGTACAAGAATATAACTACTATAATACTGCTCCTATGTACAAGTATATAACTACTATAATACTACCTCCTATGTACAAGAATATAACTACTATAATACTGCTCCTATGTACAAGAATATAACTACTATAATACTACTCCTATGTACAAGAATATAACTACTATAATACTACTCCTATGTACAAGAATATAACTACTATAATACTGCCCCCTATGTACAAGAATATAACTACTATAATACTACTCCTATGTACAAGAATATAACTACTATAACACTGCTCCTATGTACAAGAATATAACTACTATAATACTATCTCCTATGTACAAGAATATAACTACTATAATACTGCTCCTATGTACAAGAATATAACTACTATAATTCTACCTCTTATGTACAAGAATATAACTACTATAATACTGCTCCTATGTACAAGTATATAACTACTATAATACTGCTCCTATGTACAAGAATATAACTACTATAATACTGCTCCTATGTACTAGAATATAACTACTATAATACTACTTCCTATGTACAAGAATATAACTGCTATAATACTACCTCCTATGTACAAGAATATAACTACTATAATACTACTTCCTATGTACAAGAATATAACTACTATAATACTGCTCCTATGTACAAGAATATAACTACTATAATACTACTCCTATGTACAAGAATATAACTACTATAATACTGCTCCTATGTACAAGAATATAACTACTATAATACTGCTCCTATATAAAAGAATATAACTACTATAATACTGCTCCTATGTACAAGAGTATATCTACTATAATACTGCTCCTATGTACAAGAATATAACTACTATATTACTGCCTCCTATGTACAAGAATATAACTACTATAATACTGCTCCTATGTACAAGAAAATAACTACTATAATACTGCTCCTATGTACAAGAATATACCTACTATTATACTTCTCCTATGTACAAGAATATAACTACTATAATACTGCTCTATGTACAAGAATATAACTACTATAATACTGCTCCTATGTACAAGAATATAACTACTATAATACTGCTCCTATGTACAAGAATATAACTACTATAATACTACCTCCTATGTACAAGAATATAACTACTATAATACTACTTCCTATGTACAAGAATATAACTACTATAATACTACCTTCTATGTACAAGAATATAACTACTATAATACTACCCCTATGTACAAGAATATAACTACTATAATACTGCCTCCTATGTACAAGAATATAACTACTATAATACTGCTCCTATGTACAAGAATAGAACTACTATAATACTGCTCCTATGTACAAGAATATAACTACTATAATACTACTCCTATGTATAAGAATATAACTACTATAATACTGCTCCTATGTACAAGAATATAACTACTATAATACTACTTCCTATGTACAAGAATATAACTACTATAATACTACTTCCTATGTACAAGAATATAACTACTATAATACTACCTTCTATGTACAAGAATATAACTACTATAATACTACCCCTATGTACAAGAATATAACTACTATAATACTGCCTCCTATGTACAAGAATATAACTACTATAATACTGCTCCTATGTACAAGAATATAACTACTATAATACTGCCTCCTATGTACAAGAATATAACTACTATAATACTGCTCCTATGTACAAGAATATAACTACTATAATACTGCCCCTATGTACAAGAATATAACTACTATAATACTGCCCCCATGTACAAGAATATAACTACTATAATACTGCTCCTATGTACAAGAATATAACTACTATAATACTACCTCCTATGTACAAGAATATAACTACTATAATACTACCTCCTATGTACAAGAATATAACTACTATAATACTGCTCCTATGTACAAGAATATAACTACTATAATACTGCTCCTATGTACAAGAATATAACTACTATAATACTGCTCCTATGTACAAGAATATAACTACTATAATACTGCTCCTATGTACAAGTATATAACTACTATAATACTACCTCCTATGTACAAGAATATAACTACTATAATACTACCTCCTATGTACAAGAATATAACTACTATAATACTGCTCCTATGTACAAGAATATAACTACTATAATACTACTCCTATGTACAAGAATATAACTACTATAATACTACTCCTATGTACAAGAATATAACTACTATAATACTGCCCCCTATGTACAAGAATATAACTACTATAATACTACTCCTATGTACAAGAATATAACTACTATAATACTATCTCCTATGTACAAGAATATAACTACTATAATACTGCTCCTATGTACAAGAATATAACTACTATAATTCTACCTCTTATGTACAAGAATATAACTACTATAATACTGCTCCTATGTACAAGTATATAACTACTATAATACTACTTCCTATGTAGAAGAATATAACTGCTATAATACTGCCCCCTATGTACAAGAATATAACTACTATAATACTGCTCCTATGTACAAGAATATAACTACTATAATACTGCTCCTATGTACAAGAATATAACTACTATAATACTGCTCCTATGTACAAGAGTATATCTACTATAATACTGCTCCTATGTACAAGAATATACTGTAACTACTATATTACTGCCTCCTATGTACAAGAATATAACTACTATAATACTGCTCCTATGTACAAGAAAATAACTACTATAATACTGCTCCTATGTACAAGAATATACCTACTATTATACTTCTCCTATGTACAAGAATATAACTACTATAATACTGCTCCTATGTACAAGAATATAACTACTATAATACTGCTCCTATGTACAAGAATATAACTACTATAATACTGCTCCTATGTACAAGAATATAACTGCTATAATACTGCTCCTATATACAACAATATAACTACTATAATACTGCTCCTATGTACAAGAATATAACTACTATTATACTTCTCCTATGTACAAGAATATAACTACTATAATACTGCTCTATGTACAAGAATATAACTACTATAATACTGCCCCTATGTACAAGAATATAACTACTATAATACTGCTCCTATGTACAAGAATATAACTACTATAATACTACCTCCTATGTACAAGAATATAACTACTATAATACTGCTCCTATGTACAAGAATATAACTACTATAATACTGCTCTATGTACAAGAATATAACTACTATAATACTGCTCCTATGTACAAGAGTATAACTACTATAACAGTGCTCCTATATGTGAAGATCGGCAAAGGGGCAGGGACAGCAACACTAAGGGGCATTTGGAGAGTTTTGGGGGGTGAGAAGGTTTAAAAAGGGGGGGAAAAAACAAGAAGAAGTAAGTATATGAATGTATGCTAAATAACAATCTCGGCTCTGCTACATCTAATACAAATGAATGGAGATGTGGATCCTGCTGCTCTGTATACTGCAGAGAGCTGAACCTCCCCGACACAACACAACATTCAATTAGTACGATTGTAGCGGTGCGGTGAAGGATGTGAGTCATGTTACCCTGGCAAGAGGGAAAACACAAAACAAGACATATTTAATAGGCATGCCGGGCGCAGTGGAGGTGCACTCCAAGGGCCACAACCTGAAGTGAATAATACTCGCTGATTCAAAGGCTGCTATTTCTGTTTAAGTATTGTGTAGTCTTCAAGGGCTCAGGAGAATAAGGCTGGGTAACCGAGAGAATAGCAGGGAAATCTCCAGGATAATAATGTCTTATTCTCTGCATTCTTAAGAACATCTTCATCTGCTTCCTCCTGATAACAGAGCAGTCAGTTGAGGAAGGGAATGAAGTGGGCGCCTTGGTCGTGTCTTGTCTTCACTTAACCCTTGCATAAAATAAGAAAGTTAATCGTTTTCTAGTGATTGTTGCATTAATGATGCAATAAATGATGCAGTGTGAACAGTCCTCTACTTGTTTACTTGTCCTTGTCGATGTTGCTGCCATATATGGGTTATGTATGGTAGGTAAACATGGAGATAACACAGGCAGATAGTACCACATGGGCTCCGATCTTCTGTGCCTTTTCTTACTGCTCTTACAGTAAAGAATCCCTTCATTGCTACAAATCCTCTGTATTATATACAGTGGGGAACATGGGGGGCAACATCATGCTTTGGGCTGTTTCTCTGCAAAGGGACCAGGACGACTGATCCGTGTACATGAAAGAATGAATGGGGCCATGTATGGTGAGATTTTGAGTGAAAACCTCCTTCCATCAGCAAGGGCATTGAAGATGAAACGTGGTTGGGTCTTTCAGCATGACAATGATCCCAAGCACACCGCCAGGGCAATGAAGGAGCGGCTTCGTAAGAAGCATTTCAAGGTCCTGGAGTGGCCTAGCCAGTCTCCAGATATCAGCCCCATAGAAAACCTTTGGAGGGAGTTGAAAGTCCGTGTTACCCAGCAACAGCCCCAAAACATCCCTGCTCTAGAGGAGATCTGCATGGAGGAATGGGCCAACATACCAGCAACAGTGTGTGCCAAACTTGTGAAGACTTACAGGAAACGTTTGACCTGTCATTGCCAACAAAGGATATATAACAAAGTATTGAGATGAACTTTTGTTATTGACCAAATACTTATTTTCCACCATAATTTGCAAATAAATTCTTTAAAAATCAGACAATGTGATTTTCTAGATATGTTTTCTCATTTTGTCTCTCATAGTTGAGGTCTACCTATGATGACAATTACAGGCCGGCCTCATCTTTTTAAGCGGGAGAACTTGCACAATTGGTGGCTGACTAAATACTTTTTTTCCCCACTGTACCATATTTGTACAGTTGTTATAAAAATTGTCTTCTTTTACTAAAATAACTCCCATTTTGATTATCTCTCTTAGTATTACATCCAGTTGCGGCCTCTGTACCTGGCCAAGTCACAATGGTGTCCAAAATTAGGGGGGAATTTATCAACCCATCTATGAGTGGTTTCTGCATTGGTGTTTGTATATGTGGCACATCTTTAGCGCAATGTCCTTTCTTTCACGAAAGATGTGCCATGTTGTCTTCTTTGCACCCTGCTTGTCACTTTTTGGGAAAAGGGTAAAGAGAAAACTGGGCAGGGATGCCTCGTCTTGCCAAATTTACTATAAGTCACGCCTGGCATGAGTTATACCTGAAATCTACGCCTGTTCCTGACTTGCATAGGTTTTCATTCCCAATCCCCCCAATATTCCATATACGGTCTGACTAGTGATTTGTACAGACGTAGAAGTGTGTTGTCATCATTAGAAGATGTGGCCTTGGCAGCAGCTCCCTGACACTGGTTCCCACAATTCACACCATTACTATCCCATATATCCTTTCTATGCTGTTTCATTTGTTTTTCACCATTTAGTACTTGGCAATGTATTTTCTTTACACCTATGTGGTACTGTCATAAACATGCTAGAATAGTGCAAAAACTCATTGGTGTAGTGTTGTGTTACTGTCTGGCCTCTAAAAAATTCCAATAATGTAACCCCCCTCTGGTGTCTAAAGGGTTGTTTTGGAAACTGTCTCGGCTATATATTAAATCTAGAGAGGTTCACATCAAAGCAAGAGAACATATAGACTCCACTTTCTAAGTGACCTGCCTCAGAACTAAAAGTTGTGCAAAAGCTTAAAAATAAAACTAATCACTAATGAGCAAGGAAGGTTCTAAAACTGCGACCTAGATGATGTGTCCTAGACCTAAACTTCAGGCTTACTAACCAGGTTATCAATATAATATTCAGTCCTCTTCACAATCAGTTTGGTAAATGTATCCAAAGTTTATCACTATGAGGGAACAGCGATGGGCACCAACAATGCCCCTAAACCATGCAAAGCCAAATATTAATGGTATAATTAAAATGTATCATCCTTGGCATATGTTATATTAAGAATTAGTTTAATTAGCTTAACTATTTATCCTCTTTATCCTCTATTCCATACTTACCTAGCTTAGCAGGTCCTGCAATATTCAATAGTTTATTTCTGCTCATATTTCATATCTAATATTCTTGCACTACTTAAAGGAGCCTGTGAATTCTTACTCCTTCTGGGGTTTAAAGGCGGCAAACTCAGGGGACTCCGGGCTGGTTCCATCCTTGGGTCGCATGAACGGAACCGGCACTTGACCCCCAAGTGGCTCTGCCTCCTCGCCCCCTTCCTGTAGTTACCTGTAATATGGGGTCTGGTTTTGCTATAGTCTGCCAGCCCTCATAGAATCGATAATTACCTGTGAACACAGGAGAGGGGGGAAGGAGATGGAGTGACTTGGGTGCCAAGTGTTGGTTTTGGTCACATGGAGCCATCCTGGAACCCCCTGGTTTTCCACCTAGAGGCTCAGAGTAAATAAGTATTCACAGGCTCCTTGGAGAACCTGCAACACCTGGCGTTATCTTAGGCCTTGGGTCCTGAAAATCTGTTCTAGAGACAGATACATGTTATGATTCATTTTATTACACTCTTATTTTGGAGCTGTTTTGTATAGGGCTTACATCTAAACATAGATATTTTATAGTGTTAACACTCTTACAGCCCTACCCTTTAGGCTAAAACAGTGAAGCGCAGTTTTTGACTCCAGTAAGATCCTAAATTGTTATAACTTGCATGGGTCTGCTCATGGCACATATTCATCTATTGAGGTAACTGTTTGCAGACTTTTCTGACGGCCGCACCTTCACAAGGCTGATAAAACAAACATCTTGCAGGATATACAGTGCGGTGTAAATCATTCTGGTTATAGACTTAGATATGATAACATACAGTGCCCCAACACAAACAGGCAGAGTTGTCCTGCTATAGATAAACGTAATAATAATATGACTTTAGTTTCACCATTATTGAACTCTTTTGGATTCCAATGGTCCTCTATCCCCATAGTACTTGTCAGAAAGATCATGTGGTGAGCAGAGGGTGAGGAGCCAAAATACTTCCCCATGTGCAGATAAACAAGGAAGTTGTTAATGTCAGTCTTAGGCACCAAAAGCTAACAAGATATTGTATTAGTGAGGGCATGACTTGTTGAGAAGAAGGTATTAGTTTACCATGTAATGAGGAACCAGTATGGCTGCAACTTAAACATGGTGTCTGGTTGGAGAAACCTGGAGAAATTTCAAGAGCAACTCAAATTAGGTAAGAAAGGGATATGAGAATTTTAGATATGAAGAAAGTTTGACGCTATATGGTCATGTGTGGAACCCTAACTATCACATCTGTATGAGCTTGGACATCCCATATCAAAACCATGGTCATTAATATGACGTTGGGCCCCTTGAATGGCTATAGCATGCTTCACTATTCTAGGAAGACTTTCCATCCAATTTTGGATTGTCTGTGGGAATTTTGAGGCCATTCAGTTGTAGACAATGGTCTGGTATGTAACTGGCGTTACAGTTCACCCCAAAGGTTTTCCGTGGCGTTAAGGCCAGGACTCCAGGAATCCACTCAAGCTCCTTCTCACCAAATTCATGACACCATGTCTTTATACGTCCATAGAGGCTTCCACTTCACAATAATAGCTCTTATAGGTGACCGACCTGAGTAGACTGTGACTAACCATAGGTCATCAATATCAAAACACCGGTTAACCCCTATAATGTAGACTATTGATCCAGAATTTGTCCAATTGCCCGTAGGGAATTAGGAAGGATTTTTAAGGGTTGGTTTCTCCAAATCAACTTTTTTGAAGATGGCGTCTTCTGAATCAACTTTGGTTTAGCGAAATACTTTAGATGTATGGACACCTTGGCATTACGTACTCATATAGTCCTGGCTTAGCAAGGTTGATAGAGGCCTATCTAGGTAGATAAGGTGATGAAGATACCAGTCCTATACATGGCACATGGGAAACAAAATGACTGTCAATGTTCTAAACATAGAAGATGACAACAACGTGAAGTGGCCACCATCGTGGAGCCATCAAGTCATAAACACAGACCTGCAGAGGAGACAGGAGCCCTAATGATAATTCCCGAGTTCTTGCTGGAAATCTATATTTTATATGATTAGACTTGTATCAGTCTGACAATGTTATCACCGTAAAATGTCCGTCATTCCACAAGAACATTTCCATTACAAGTAATAACAATTAATGTTCTTGTCTGCCAATCCATGTTCCTGCCTGATATGAGTTCTCCGACTTCCTCTAACATCGGCTAATGGGCAAGAACAAATAAATAATAATCCTGTCCTTGGAAAAAAGACAAAACCTATGAAGGAATGTGCTTACAATGGTCGACTGATAGGCCCGTCCAGGCAAGTAAACACATGGGGTTTATTATTAGGACACCTTGAGATTAATGGCATGGCTGGAACACTAAAGCAGAGAGCATTTAGCATCGAGCAGCTAAAAAACTAAATCAGACAAAAACAACTAAACTGATTTTGTCTAACAAAAAAAAAAATGAAATTGCCAAAAATCAGGCATTTGAGAGTTGGAAACGCAAACAGGAGAAGCAGTGAAATATTCTAAGTAGGTTGTTCTTAAAGAATGGTCACCGAATGTATGGTTAACGTGTGAACCCACCGTGCCACCTGACTTTGGGCCTCTCCAAAGGGCATCTAAGGACCTTCCCTAGTGTTCACCCCTTAGCCTCTTCTCTGGACTTCACTGCAGGGTCGCTACCTCCTGGAGGGGTTCCGATATAGATGGCATCTAGCCATGGGCCAGAGAGACGTTGGTGCAAAGGGGTCATGCAAAACAGTGGTCAGGTATGGGCTGAAGGTCCTGGGTGGGACAGAAGTTCCTTGCACAGGGATCCACCCATCAACAATCCCTAGGAACAAAGGGTAGAGTGCTCTTCAAATGTGTGTGTCTTCTGCTGGACCATCATTGGTCCTGGGCCCACTGGAGGATCCTTTAGTGCTCTGGTGGGCCAGTCCAACACTGCTAAGGTCAAAAGCAGGCCAAAAGGTGGACGACTCAGTTGTACAAGTCAGAGACAGGCCAGTCTCGTAGACAGAAGGTCAACAGAACAGGATCAGAATCAGCGTCAAAATCAGAAACATGTCAAGTTCTATAAACAGAGAATCAGAATGCGAAAATAAAACCATCACAGGAAACAGGTTAGGAACTTATATTGCTCAGGCATTAGGCCAGGGGCTGAGCAAACTTACATAGCCAGGCATAATCTAAAATAGGCAGGTGGGTTTCTTGATGCACACTGGCGCTTTAAGAGGGTGAGAAGGTTAAGGGAGCAAAGCAAAGGAGGAGGAAATAGTCATCTTAGGAGAGGCTAGACTAAGGGGTGGTGCTGGCAGCAGGAGGGGACAGGGTGCAGTTGCCTTACATAGTAACCCTGAAAGCACAGGAGGACATTGGTGGTGAGCAGACACAGTAACCTGGCAGTGGAGACCAGCAGAAACAACAGGACCCCCTGCTGGAGTTATACTTTATTTTCTTCAAGTGCAAAAAAGCACTTGGCAGTAGTGAACACAATAAGTGACACAAGAAGCTTACAGGGGTTTCTGGGCTAAAAATATTGATGACCTAGCCTAGTCTGATACCCAGAACGCCCAAAGATCAACAGTTCTCAGCAGCTGATACACAGAGAGTGGAGCAGGAAACAGACAGTGCTGTTCTCTGTGTAGTGGTAGAACTGAGGTACTGCAGCTTAGGTCCCATTCAAATCAATTGGAGCTGATCTGCAGTACCTAGGTTGGCCACTACACAAAGAACAGTGCTGTCTGCTTCCTGCTCCATTCTCTGTGTACCAGCTACTGAGACCCCCATTAATTAAAGGGAACCTGTCAGGCGCATTTGGGGCACTAAACCACCAACAGGTTCTTATGAACTGGTGGTTTAGTGACCCCAATA
Organism: Leptodactylus fallax; assembly: GCA_947044405.1. Lineage (NCBI taxonomy): Eukaryota > Metazoa > Chordata > Amphibia > Anura > Leptodactylidae > Leptodactylus > Leptodactylus fallax. Next base: position 1,375,113 of record CAMRHE010000434.1, read on the forward strand.
TCTCCATAATATATTTATTCATCCCCGGGATTTTTTAATAAGAAGTCTATACTTACTGTACCAGGTGAGGAATGCGTTTGGAATATGCCAGCTCTAAAATGAAGCCAGTGCTGTACAGCTCAGCTTCACCGCGCATGCGCTGGGCATCAGACAGACATGAGCACTGAAGCTGAGATGTGATGTCCTGAAGTCCTGAAGAACGAGCATTAAGGGAACACCAGAGTGTGAGTCGGATAAGACCATTGGGGAATAGCAGGGACCTGCTGGTGGTGTAGTGTCCCAATTTCACATTGACAGGTTCTCTTTTATGAGTGTAGGCTGACCAGGCACAGAATCACTATCATGTACCACTGACTAGGAACTCAAGGGGCAGAGGCGCAATACAGTACTTATACAGTACATTAGAGTACATACTTATTATTGTTTTTAGAGACCACCAGGGATGTTACTGTTACCCTCTAACTGCCCAGTCCAATATAGGTGCTATTATTAAAGGGGTTGTCCAGGACCTGAAGGTAATTGATACTGATGACCTAAACACAGGATAGGTCATCAGTATCAGATTGGTCGGGGTCTGACACCTGCCCCCCATCCTAATAAGGTGTTTCATCTGCTGGAAGTCATCTACTAGGTACATGGCCGGCAACTGCCCTACTCCTATTCAAGTAAATGGCAGCGGGGCTGTAGTTCCAGGTGCTACCACTACAATGTATGGCGCTCCATATGCTGTATACAGCTTCTGGTCTGGACACTGTAGTGGTGGAGCCGGGAACTGCAGCCCCACACCCGTTCATGTATACCTAGTTTATGGGTTCCGGCAGCTGAAACAACTGATCGGGATGGGATCTGGTTGTCGACTCCCGACCAATCTAATATTGATGACCTATCTAGGCCATCAGTATAAATTACCCTCAGGGCCTGGGTAACCCTTTTAACCCCTTGACTACCATAGACCACAAGGGAGTTATAATTAACCCCTTCACTACCCAAGAACACCAGGGAGGTTATCATTAACCCCTTCACTACCCAAGAACACCAGGGAGGTAATTATTATTAACCCCTTGACTACTCTAGAACACCAGAGAGGTTATTATTAACCTCTTCACTACCCCTAGACCACCAGGGAGGTTATCATTAACCCCTTCAATACCCTAGACCGCTATGGAGGTTGTTATTAACCACTTTACTACCCTAGAACACCAGGGAGATTATCATTAACCGCTTCACTACACTAGACCACCAGGTTATTATTAACCCCTTAACTACCCTAGACCACCAGGGTGATTATTATTAACCCATTCTCTACCTTAGACCACCAGAGAAATTATTATTAACCTCTTCACTACCCCTAGACCACCAGGGAGGTTACCATTAACACTTTCACTACCCTAGTCCGCCAGTGAGGTTATCATTAACCCCTTCACTACCTTAGACCACCAGGAAGGTTATCCATCACATGCTTATTTTGCACAAGAGTGAGATATCCAACAATTCACATAAGTGTGATAGACAGGGGTCCACAAATTTTTAGCCATGTGGTGTATCTTTGAAAATGGAGGATTGAGAAGTGGTAAGAATAATACGTCTCCTACACAATTGACTTCCCAGTTTCCCCTAGAAGCAGAAGTGAAGTACAAAAGTCAATAGAAGTTGTGCTGAAAGGAAAGAGCACATAGGAGGAGATGACACGTGGACCATCTGTCTGTGTGATCTCACATCAATACTTTGTGTAACGTGGAGGAGATACGGCAGGGGTTATTCTAGAGGCTCTCATACATTTATGGCTGGAAATGACCTACAATGTCTTTGTTCTTACAGCAATATACATCTATAGAACCCGGGCTATTGATATCAGACATAGAGCAGTTTCATAGTATTGTAATATGGAGCCCACTGACCCCAAAGGCCAAGGGTCTGGGTGCTGCAGAGCCCTAAAATGTGGCCATAATGTGTAATGTATGTAAAATGCCATAAGTAATTCTGCACCGTCCTATGATCAGGGCCAGATCAGGTGTGATGATTACAAGTGGAGATGAGAGAACCGGTTTGGAATGATCCGCATTTGGCCCAAATTTTTCAAAAGTTTCAAGTTCGACCAAAACCCAAAACTTTGGGGGTTCGTCACCTGCAAACCAGAAATGCTATTATTATACTTTGGGGTCTCATTACGGTGTTGCACCCCATGTAACAAATCACCCAGGAAGCTGGTAGAGGCCAGAAGAGGACCCAGAGAGAGCGCCGGACACCACGAAGAGGTGAAGGAAGTTGAGTATAACTTTCTTATATTTACACCTCCCTGGGGCCTCCATTAATTATACTACTTAAAGGCAATTTGTCACCAGAACTAAAGTTAGACAGGTTAGGATCATGTGAATCAAACATTGTTTTCCCCTTGTGATTTGCTGCCTCTGTTTCCGAGATATACCTGTTTTTGTCAATATGCAAATTAGCTCTTTGGAGCAAAAAGGGCGGAGCCAGGTGTTGCCCTAATCTATCTTCTTGCAGGTCTGGGGTGATATACTGGGCTCTGGCAACACTCCCTTTTAATTTGGGATTGTGCAGAAGCTTACAGTAGGGATTTTTGTGGTTATGGAGCCCCTCATTATTGGAGGCCCCAAGGCATTTGCCTCTTTTGTCCCCGCTATGATCTACACCCTCTATACACCGGACTGGTCAGGCAGCTGCACTGGGGGATTATTTTCACTTCATTTGAATATTATTATTAAATTAAATATTAATTAAATAGCAAATAAATATTACATACAGTATGAATTAAATATTAAATTATTATAATAATTATTATAATTAAAGATTATTTTCACTTCATACAATTTAATATACTGTATTCAGGCCTATGTTATAGCAGAAATCACAAGAGGACACCTCGAGTCAAGGCAAATATTCCCTGTCTTCATGGACTGTAAGAATTGAGTAATCCCCAGCGGACTGCGCTCCGTTATGGAGATACTATGAGAAGAAGAAGAGTTTACTGCCCTGTCCTTGTACATCCCAAGACTTAGCACTGGCTAATAGACACTATTTATAATCACAGAAAGTAGAAAGCAGCCTGTTCTCGTAGCAGCACAGAGTATTTCAGGAGAGGAGTGTGCTGATGTTGTAGCAGGCAGTGACCTGTCCATCCATGTGATGATATTAGCGAGGACATGATATGATGAGAGGAGTGTAGACAAGTGAGAGGTCGCAGACTCAGAATTAAGTGGTGGCAGGCGAAGAATCTCACAGCAGCACAGAGTATTTCAGGAGAGGAGTATGCAGATTTTGTAGGAGTCCGTGACCTATCCGGTCATGCGATGATGTTAGTGAGCAAAGGTCATGATGTATGAAGTTAAGTAAAGAAGGAGAAGAGTCACACAGCAGCACAGAGTATTTCAGAACAGGAGTGTGCTAATCTCAGAGGAGTTCATGACCTGTCCAGTCATGTGACGATGTTAGTAAGGACAGGACTGCATGTAACAGGAACAGTATCATGATGTGAGGTCATAGACTGGGAGTTATTTATGGATAGCAGAGTCACACAGCAGCACAGAGTATTTCAGGAGAGGAGTGTGCTGATCTTGTAGGAGGCAGTGACCAGTCATGTGATAATGTTAATAAGGACAATGACAGTGTTGTTGGAGACAAGTGGGATGTCACGGACTCAGAATTAAGCAGTGGAAGGAGCAGAGTTGCACAGCAGCACAGACTATTTCAGGAAGAAAGGCAGTGACCAGTCCACTCATGATGATGTTAGTGAGGACAGGCCTGCATGTGATAGGGCAGTGTTGTGTGAGGGTCAAGGTGATTTTTTGAGCTGCTTTTTAACCCTTTTGCACCCACAGCTTTGCACTGCCCCGCTATGATTCAGTCCTATGTCCCGGCACCACAATAGATTTCTTCACACATCATCACCTTTCTGTGGTTTTGGTTACGGATCAGTTGCCGTTGATGTTAGTGTTTTCTTATTTTCTCTCTTTAGTATCACCTACTAATCCTTATACTCTGCGTGACCCAGGTCAGGGCAGGATGTGAGATGTCGTGACATGACAGACTGAAATAGTGGACAGAACATAAGGGGTTAAAGGGATTTTGCTGGATTAGAAAAACATGCTACAGTGCCACACCTGTCAATTGGTGGTGTCTGGTATTACAACTGAGCTTTAAAGAAGTGAAGGGGACAGAGCTGCAGTACCACACATAACCAGTAAAGGAGTGTGGTGCTATAATCCTGCACAACCCCTTATTAATACCCTGCGCAGCGGCTCAGATGACATCAGCGTGTAGTTTGTATGTTCTCCCCATGTTTTCTGGGTTCCTCTGGATTCTCCAGTTTTTCTCACACACTATAGTGATGTATGTGTGCAGGTAAAAAGTGGGACTATCTCGTGCCCAATATATATTTTTCACTCTGTCACTCCTGGTTCCTATTCCGACCCGTTCTCCATACATTATCTGCTAGGACTAATCCTTAAAGGAGACCTGATCTGTTCTGAGGACTCTTCTTCTAACATCATGGTTTCTACGTCACCCTCTTCTTCTGACGACCAATTTTATGGAGTCACCATTATACTGCCGGGACCCCCCAAAATCAACTGTAATATGTCAGAAGACTCATCATCAAGTGTACAGTTACCCTGCAGTGCCTCTAGAGGGAGAACAAAGCATTACACAGTTCTCTATATACAGTATACAGTGGCTGGTGCACGCTAGCTCATACTTCACATACTTTTTCCCATGGAGAATTGCCTGAAAATAAGAAACATTATGCCTGAGCTGTACAATACATAGACATGGCGACTACTCCAACCAGCTCATAAATGAGGTCCCTGAATTCCTAAATAATGATTTTAAAAATGGGCTTTATATACAAAATGGGGTCACTGTACCTTTAAATATTCCCAGTTTCTACATAAATATTCTCGTATGGATGTATGGATTATAGAGCTGCAAGAAGCCATGAAATGAGCAACTAAGTGGCTGAAGATCTGTGCGTAACCTGTGTCAGGGTTGTCAGAGTTCAGGCCCACAAATGTGTTATCGGCTGCTACAAATAAAGTAAATATAATGACATCACTGAGTAAGCGCCGATAAGAGTGGATCCAGGTGACCTGCAGATAAGGCGTGATGAGACGCACAGAGGAAGTGAATGTGGACAATACATGTATCCATTAGTGTGGACAGAAACTCTCTATCAAAGCAATAGAAATCTACAATAATGGAAAATCTACAGGCACTATTGTAACATACCGCTATAATACATATTATGTCATCTGACCCTGATCACTAGTGACAACAGTAACATAAGTCACTTCCCATTATATTGTAATAGTTATATTCTTGTACATAGGGGCAGTATTATAGTAGTTATATTCTTGTACATAGGGGCAGTATTATAGTAGTTATATTCTTGTACATAGGAGCAGTATTATAGTAGTTATATTCTTGTACATAGGAGCAGTATTATAGTAGTTATATTCTTGTACATAGGGGCAGTATTATAGTAGTTATATTCTTGTACATAGGAGTAGTATTATAGTAGTTATATTCTTGTACATAGGGGCAGTATTATAGTAGTTATATTCTTGTACATAGGAGTAGTATTATAGTAGTTATATTCTTGTACATAGGAGCAGTATTATAGTAGTTATATTCTTGTACATAGGAGCAGTATTATAGTAGTTATATTCTTGTACATAGGAGTAGTATTATAGTAGTTATATTCTTGTACATAGGAGTAGTATTATAGTAGTTATATTCTTGTACATAGGAGGTAGTATTATAGTAGTTATATTCTTGTACATAGGGGCAGTATTATAGTAGTTATATTCTTGTACATAGGGGCAGTATTATAGTAGTTATATTCTTGTACATAGGAGTAGTATTATAGTAGTTATATTCTTGTACATAGGAGCAGTATTATAGTAGTTATATTCTTGTACATAGGAGGCAGTATTATAGTAGTTATATTCTTGTACATAGGAGCAGTATTATAGTAGTTATATTCTTGTACATAGGAGTAGTATTATAGTAGTTATATTCTTGTACATAGGAGGCAGTATTATAGTAGTTATATTCTTGTACATAGGAGGTAGTATTATAGTAGTTATAGTCTTGTACATAGGGGCAGTATTATAGTAGTTATATTCTTGTACATAGGAGGTAGTATTATAGTAGTTATATTCTTGTACATAGGAGGCAGTATTATAGTAGTTATATTCTTGTACATAGGAGCAGTATTATAGTAGTTATATTCTTGTACATAGGAGTAGTATTATAGTAGTTATATTCTTGTACATAGGAGGCAGTATTATAGTAGTTATATTCTTGTACATAGGGGCAGTATTATAGTAGTTATATTCTTGTACATAGGAGGCAGTATTATAGTAGTTATATTCTTGTACATAGGAGGCAGTATTATAGTAGTTATATTCTTGTACATAGGAGCAGTATTATAGTAGTTATATTCTTGTACATAGGAGCAGTATTATAGTAGTTATATTCTTGTACATAGGAGGCAGTATTATAGTAGTTATATTCTTGTACATAGGAGGTAGTATTATAGTAGTTATATTCTTGTACATAGGAGCAGTATTATAGTAGTTATATTCTTGTACATAGGAGCAGTATTACGTGAGAGCCCAAGACTGTGTGTCAGGTACCGTGATCTGTAATACGGGGGGCACCTCAGGGTACGGTTCTCGCCCCTTTCCTCTTCACACTGTACACTGCAGATTTTAGGTGCAACTCATCCAGCTGCTACCTACAGAAGTATTCTGACGACTCTGCAATAGTGGGTCTCATCATAGATGATGATGACAGGGAGTACAGAGAACTGAACCGGGATTTTGTGGACTGGTGCCACCGGAACCACCTGAAGATTAACGCGGGGAAGACCAAGGAGATGGTGGTGGACTTCCGTAAAGGCAGAAGCCCTCCTAAACCAGTGGACATCCTGGGGACGGGCATCGAAATTGTGAACACCTATAAGTACCTGGGTTTGCTCCTTAATAATAAGCTGGACTGGGCAGATCATATGGAGGCCTGTACAGGAAGGGCCACAGCAGGCTCTACCTGCTTAGGAAACTGAGAGCCTTTGGAATCCGGGGGGCACTTCTTAGGACTTTCTTCAACTCGGTAGTGGCATCAGCCATCTTCTTTGGAGTGGCCTGCTGGGGGAGCAGTATATCAACCAGGGACAGAAATACACTTAACAAGCTGATTAGAAGGGCCAGCTCTGTCCTGGGGAGCCCACTGGACCCAGTGCAGGTGGTGGGTGACAGAAGGATACTGTCCGTGGTGAGCTCCATGCAGAAGAAGAAGTCCCATCCCATGCATGAGACTGTGATCGCGCTGAGCAGTACTGTCAGTGACCGACTGCTCCACCCTAGGTGTGAGAAGGAGCGCTATCGGAAGTCTTTCCTCCCCACCGCGGTCAGGCTGTACAACCAACACCGACCTAAGCGGAGATCATTACACACAGAGAACTGAAATATCTCTCTGCCTGTTATATCCCCCCCCCCCCCCCCGCTGCTACGTCCTATCTGTCTGTCTGCTATTAATGTAATGCCTCTTACCTTGGAACATTCCTGTACATGTTGTATTTGTATTTGTATCTGCTTATCTTTGCTGCTGTAACACACTGAATTTCCCCATTGTGGGACTATTAAAGGACTATTATTATTATTATTATTATAGTAGTTATATTCTTGTACATAGCAGCAGTATTATAGTAGTTATATTCTTGTACATAGGAGCAGTATTATAGTAGTTATATTCTTGTACATAGGAGCAGTATTATAGTAGTTATATTCTTGTACATAGGGGGCAGTATTATAGTAGTTATATTCTTGTACATAGGGGCAGTATTATAGTAGTTATATTTTTGTACATTGGAACAGTATTATAGTAGTTATATTCTTGTACATATGAGTAGTGTTATAGTAGTTATATTCTTGTACATAGGAGCAGTATTATTGTAGTTATATTCTTGTACATAGGAGGTAGTATTATAGCAGTTATATTCTTGTACATAGGAGGCAGTATTATAGTAGTTATATTCTTGTACATAGGAGTAGTATTATAGTAGTTATATTCTTGTACATAGGAGCAGTATTATAGTAGTTATATTCTTGTATATAGGGACAGTATTATAGTAGTTATATTCTTGTACATAGGAGCAGTATTATAGTAGTTATATTCTTGTACATAGGAGGTAGTATTATAGTAGTTATATTCTTGTACATAGGAGCAGTATTATAGTAGTTATATTCTTGTACATAGGAGGCTCTTTTATCTGGATAATAGAAGAACATCTGAAATAGGGAACCAGTTGGGTGACCTGTACTCCCTAATAAGGACATAATTACTCTAATTGGGGACTATTGGGTCTTTATCTCCAACATTACTAAAACATTGCACCCAAAATGCTCCTAAATACTAAAGAGCTTTTGAAATCTCTGGCTCTCTGGATGAGTGATATAGAGGCCTATGTAGAGGCGTCAGGGTGACCCACATGACTCAGTTACACAATTCCAGCAATTTCTTTATTTTCCATCAAATACTAATTAATTTGGAGTTCTCCAGCAAGTTACATAATACCGCCCCATAGACTATTTGTCATTTATGATGTTGATCTAGGGAGGAAATGAACTTCTACTCTACAACTGAATTATTATTGCTCCACATAATGAGGTGTCATGTCTATTTACTTATGTTTCATAAACCCAATGCTTTTATGACTTCCTTCAATATACAGATGTGGCAGATAACATATTTATTTTTTCAATTATGCAGTAGATTTACCTGTAATCCTAGAGAAACAATAGATAACATATAATGAATCTCATAAATTGAGGCAAATGACCGGCTTTAGCTCTGCTCTGTTGTATAAATGCTGTAAAATAGGGTGACGGGTACCGCAGTGGGTGCTGCATCTACCCCCATTTTATCTCATTTGTTAAATTATGGACTTTGTTCAAGTTCTGTATATTCCTATTTGTTTTATGCAAATCCAGTTATATTTCCTCGATATAATGATGATTTAATCATGCACAAATGTGCAAATGCAGATGTCAGGAATCTAAATATCCGTGCTTCCACTTCTCTGCCCAGCAATTGTCATTTTTTTTTTTGTGCTGGGGCAGATTCTGTATGGCGTCTGCTTTTCCCACATGACTGTTCTTTAAGGTTGCTATGCCTACCTGCCAAACTTTGGCTGGATTTGTTCATCCAGTCCATAGATTGAGATGCAGAGTCAATAAGGGCTCTAGTTCAGCATTCAATCTAGAGCTGAGGCAGGGTTTATTAACCTGACACTTTTCTTACTCAGGTGCCTGTGAATCCTTTAGTTTTCTGTCTCTATGTTCTCAGAGCTCACTCCTAGTACCTTCCCCTGTTTTCTGCTGATTCCCTGCCTTACTTATCTTGGCTTCCCATCCTGGTTATTCCCTTACTTTCTAATTTGGTTTTATCTGTGACCTCCTGGACTCAATCATGGCGTGTTCGTCTGATATTTCTCTGCTTTGGTTTTGGCAATTCCTATACTCTCCTGGTTTTGACCACAACTTGTGAATTGCTTAAGTGGCAATCCCCTAACAGCAGATTATTAAAAATTACTTTGGGTTTCTTCAAGGGCCCAAAGTCAAGTCAGATGTCCTTTATATTAAGGATTTTAAAGATATCCAATGAAACCTGAACTAGTAGATACTAAATAGTATTGGGAAGTTCAGTATTGATCACTGATCCATTAATTGATCGATACTGACGCATTGGTCACCGTGATTTTTTTTCCTCTTTTCTTTGCAAGAATAATCTGCAACAACTATAGAGTACACTGGTGTTGGTACTCCATAACATTCACACCCCAGCTACTGCAGAACCTCTTTGTGGAGAAAAGGACAGACATGTCAATTTCTCTTTTCAAAAGATGTTCTGCAGCAGTACGGAGAGTAATAAACTAGGGAAAGGAATGATCCACATCAGTCACTGAGAAGGGAGAGGTAAGTGTAAAGAGGCTAATGGTCGGAAGTCAGTGATCCCAATGGTGGGTGGTCATTGGTGGAGACCGCTGTGGGATCTGTTCCTGTCCCTGGAAGTAACACAGTGGTGCTCTCTAAAATCATGGATGGTTCTACCAATTGTATTAGAATCATCAATATTTTTCTTATTGACGAATCTGTAATAATATTTCTATAATTGGTGGATCTTTGGATCTCCTCCAAGCAGAAGCAGACTGTATTGAACTATATACTGTATATTACTGTACACACTGTAGAGCACAGTTCACATATTGACGTGTGTAGATGATGTGCTACATGGTGAGATGAATCTCCTTCCTCTGCCTACACATAAGTGGGATAATCAGATAAGCTTCTGGCCAATTTGTGACTTAATTAACCATGCAGCTTCTTAGGAAATATCCTAGAATAGACTGTCACATGACCGCCACATCCTCTAGAAACTGACCAGAGAAAACTTAAGAAAGAACACAGGACTTTGATGACCTGAGATATGAGTGTTCCTGGCAATGTGATGTCATAGCAGCATGTACTGTATGTCTAATGCCCACATAACTGGTGATGTCATATCCACCCGATACATATGACTGTAAATTAATATAAGGGGGTCCTAAACTGTGTATGTGTAAGGGTAAAAAAGGGGGGTCATATACTGTGTGTGGGCTATAAAAAGTGGTCATATACTGTGTGTGGGGGGTATAAAAGTGGGTCATCAACTGTGTGGGGACCATAAAAATGGGGATCATATGTGGTGTGGAGGGGTCGGATAACAAAAGCGGTCTTATACTGTGTGGTGGCCATAAAAAAGGGGTTGTATACTGTGTGGGGGCAAAAAAGGGCGTCATATACTATGGGGAAAAAGGGGTCATATACCATGTGGTGGGCCAGAAAAATGGGGTTATATACCATGTGAGGGGTCAGAAATGGGGGGTCATATACTGTGTGGGGGGCCAATAAAAGGTTGTCATGTATCATGGGGGGGCAAAAAAAAAGGTGGTTGTATATCGTGTGGGGGCTAACAAATGGGAGTATAATACTATGTGGGGGGGCAAATAAGGGGATTTTGTCATTTGCCAATGGGGGGTCGTGTCCTACTTAGGAGGGCCCCATCATGTAACCAAAGATAGCCGGGTTGGGTATCTTTTTTATTTTGGAGAGGGGTCGCCATTCTATAGATCGCCTCAGGCAGCAGAGAGGCTAGGTTCACACTTGGATAGATAGATAGATAGATAGATAGATAGATAGATAGATATGAGATAGATAGATATATAGATAGATAAATATGAGATAGATAGATAGATAGATAGATAGATAGATAGATGATATATATGAGATAGATAGATAGATAGATAGATAGATAGATGATATATATGAGATAGATAGATAGATAGATAGATAGATAGATAGATAGATAGATATGAGATAAATAGATAGATATGAGATAGATAGATAGATAGATAGATAGATAGATGATAGATATGAGATAGATGTGGGATAGATAGATAGTTAGATAGATAGATAGATAGATAGATAGATATGAGATAGATAGATAGATAGATAGATATGAGATAGATAGATAGATAGATAGATGATAGATAGATGATAGATATGAGATAGATGATAGATATGAGATAGATAGATAGATAGATATGAGATAGATATGAGATAGATATGAGATAGATATGAGATAGATTGATGATAGATATGAGATAGATAGATAGATAGATATGAGATGATAGATAGATAGATAGATAGATAGATATGAGATAGATAGATATGTAGATATATAGATAGATAGATATGAGAGAGATAGATAGATAGATGATAGATATGAGATAGATAGATGATAGATATGAGATAGATGATAGATATGAGATAGATAGATAGATAGATAGATAGATAGATAGATAGATAGATAGATATGAGATAGATATGAGATAGATTGATGATAGATATGAGATAGATAGATAGATAGATAGATAGATATGAGATGATAGATAGATAGATAGATATGAGATAGATAGATATGTAGATATATAGATAGATAGATAGATAGATAGATAGATAAGATCCAGAATTTCTTAGAATGAAACTGCTTATAATATCTTAGTCTGGCGTAAGGGAAATGATGATGATTATGATGATGATGATGATGAAACGCTCAGCAGGAAATTGTCTTTCATTTACAGTAAACATTATTTGACAAATTGATCTGTTAGTTCCTGGATACAGTTTTAGTCTGAACTGATGCCTACAGGATCTGACCCAGCGCAATAATTGCCGGAGCACACTACAAGACAACACGGCCTCATGTTGTGTGATAAACAGGAGATTAGTGCCAGGAGTAGCCGTGCCCTGCGGAAGGGAATTCTATGGCAGTGTTTATACCAGCACATCCAAGTGCTATAGACAGGGTGACAATGAGAGACGTTTACAGTCACTGTCCTGAGCTGTATACTAACACCGTGCCGCTGTATGCTGGTGACATCTAATCACAACCACCGCTAACCTAAATCTGACAGTGACTTTCCAGGTGGGGGGAACAAGAGACATCCCATTTGGGGACCCCAGTGGTCAGATCCTATCCATGTAACATTTATCACATATCCACTGGAATACCCCTTTAATTCGATGCCATGTCTTTGGTCGTCACAAATGCATCTATTAGGCTAGGTTCACACCTGCGCTTGGATACCGTTCGGGAATTCCATCCCCAAATCCGCTTGAAAAATGAAGAGAGAAAAGTCCTGCAAGCAGGACTTTTCCTTTCCGCATTTTTTGGGCGGAAACCCGGTAGACCCCATTATAGTCTATGACTCCATATTTTTTGGTTGGATGTTTGTTACGCTGCCAGGGCATGCTTACTGGCATCCTGTCTCTACATGCCTTTTCCTCTCCATGTGTACCAGTCCTTGTAGATAGGGTGCGCTGCCCCTTTAAGAAGTTCTAAACCTTGTCGTCTGCTCCCAGACAATCTCCTGCCCTGTGAGCTATATAAAGCAGATTCTCCCATAGGGAGCTGCCTGAGCAAAATAGGTTCCTAGCCTCCTAGCTCCTGCAAAGGAACGTTCTGTCTGACTACCTGTATTTGGCCATGTCTTGTTACCGACTCCATCCCTGCTATCTGACCCTGATCCTGCTGACTAACTGCATCTGACCTCAACTTGTTTCTGACCTCTGATCCTGTGCTGCCTGACCTGACCTGTTGCCTGGACCACTGACTGTGAACATACCCCGCCAGCCCTGACCTCAGCCCATACCTGATTACTGTCCTAGCAGATCCCTCAGTGTGATGCTCCAATGTCTGTTGACCCATCTGGGTCAGTTGTCACCTACACCACGACTAATTTTAGAGACAGAATCCAAGTGATCCCCTTCAGCAAAGTCCAGGTCCTTGTATAGGTGTTAAAGGGAGATCACTTAGACAAGCCCTCAGTAGCCACTTAGACACTTACGAGACACATTGGGTCCACAGCCTCAGCGTTATAATGTTACAGTTATGAACACTGGTTTGTATCAACACTGCAGCGTTGTGCGGGTCCTCTTAGGTCAGTACGTGGGCGAGCACTTACCTGGAGAGGCTGCACAACAATAGCAGAAATGGAAAGCCTACACCTACCATATAAGAGATGTCAAGACTATAGGGGAGTGAGGGTTATTATTTGTTCTCGGACGGTTATGAAATGTTTTCTAAGTGGTTTTCCATGACAGGTCCATTAAATATTTCCATTGAAATATTGAATAGAATAGAATATAGGCCGGAAATACACAAACTCTAATTCATGTATCTGGCTGGTTTACAAGAGAGTGCCCATACTCTACAGACGTAGATGGGGGGGCAATAACCCAGGGGGACATCTTGATCTACTGCCCGTCATAGAATACAATTTGTCATAGTAGACTTCCTTTCTTAACCCCTTAAAGACCAAGCTATTTTTTTTCACCATCGCAATACAAGAGCCATGACTTTTTGACTTTTCTATCCAAGTATTTTTCATTGGTACCATTTTGGATACCATTTACTGATTCACTATTAACCCCTTCCCGTAGTTTTTGACTCCCCTACTTCCAAACCCCATAAATTTGTTATTTTTCCATCAACAGAAACATATGAGGGCTTAATGTTTGCGGGACAAATTGTACTTCATAATGGTACCATTTAATATTCTGTATAGGGTACTGGGAACCTGGAAAAAATTCATAATGGGGGGATTGGAGAAAAACTGTGTTTGTACAACTTTCTTACGGGCTTTGTTTTTACAGAGTTCACTGTGCAGCCAAAATGACATGTCACCTGTATTCTATGGGTCGGTATGATTCCAGGGATACCAAATTTATATAGTTTTTTTTTTTTTTACGTTTTAACCCCTTAAAAAAAATTTAAACTTTGCAAAAAAAAAAAAAAATTCTTAAATTTGCCATATTCTGCATAAGGCATCTGTTTTGTGGGGACAAATGTACTTTTAGGTTACACCATTTTGGGGAACGTCTGATGTTTGATTTCTTTTAATTGAAAATTTTATGGGAGACAAAATGGTGAAAATACAGCGGTTTAGCTCTTTTGATTTTTTTCCCGCTACGGTGTTTGCCATGTGGCAAAAATATTTTTATATGTTTGTAGACCGGGTGTTTATGGAAGTGGGGATGTACTGTATAGTTTGTTTATGTTCATTTTAAACTTAGGGAAAGGGGGAACTTTTAGTTTTTTTTAAACTATTTTTTATTTATTTTTTTACTATTTTATTAGCTTCCCCTAGGGGACTTCAACCTGCAATCTTCTGATTCCAAGTCCCATAGACTGCAATACAACTGTATTGCAGTCTATGGGACTTACACTACATTACTATTGAGGCTGTTCATAGATTATCCTCAATAGTAATATTTCTATGACAGGCCTGGGAGCCTTCAGTAGGCTACCGGATGTCATAGGAACAGGTCAGCTCCCGCAATCTCGCCTGCAACATCAAGGGTATGGGGCTGGTGAGGTCTGGCTCTGGGGACACTTTTTTAACTTTGGGGGTCAGGGATCAGTATCCACTGCCCATGATCAGAGTGGACTCTCATCACGGGCATTAGCACCGCAGCAGAGCGAACACCATCTTTAAAGATCCGATACCCGCAGTAATAGTACAGCGGATGTCGGGAAGGGGTAAAAAGAAAAAAAGAAAAACAATGATCCCACCATTTTTTTTTCTATTTTTCAAGAAGTTAAAAACACATCAGAACTTTATTGTTTATGTCGGTTCAAGTTCAGCGATACCAAATATGTTTTAGCAATTTTGCACAATAAAAACAAGCAAACAATAAAATCACTTTTGTGTCAACACATTCTGAGAGCTATAACTTTTCCCATCAAAATGGCCATATGAGGGCTTGTTATTTGTGGGATAGGTTGTAGTCAGGAGCGTAACCAGAGGGGGTGCAGAAGATGCAGTAGCAACTGGGCCCAGTTTCCTTATTTTTATGAATTTTGGGGGGAATAGTTTTTTTTTAACACCCTGCACCATTTATTTATTCCACGGCTCTTTATAAATGCAGAGGTACCAGACTATTTTTAAGAAATAAAATTAATTTGTTAATTAAAAAAATAATATATATATATATATATATATATATATATTGTGTGTATATATATATATTTATTTTTATTTATTTATTTTTTTTTAAAACACATTTTAACACTATTATTTAACATACAGCCAAGAGAAAGTAACTCCCACTGAGCTAAAAAAAAATTCAAGGTAAGCACACTGTCTTATTGAGATATCTAAAGATATGAATCCACAATGCCACTCTTCATTTACCGTAACCACTATCAATGCTCGTAACCATATCTCTCTAAAGAGAACAGAACGGAGAGAGACTCCAAAGTAAATACAATGAAACTATTTTCCATTTCTTGTCCCACTAGGGAACTTGAACCAGCAATTATATGATCTCTTGCATAATGGGTTAGAAGAGATAGTCCCGGTAACCCATCAGTGGCTATAATTTTTTGGAGGACTTAGTCATGGTAACCCATCAGTGGGCATGATGATGCTTTGGAGGACTTAGTCATTGTAACCCATCAGTGGTGATGATGCTTTGAAAAACATAGTCATAGTAACCTGTCAGAGGCCCATGATAATGCTTTGGAGGACATAGTAATGGTAATCTACCAGCAACCTACAACAACTTTGAGTGGCACTAATGGGTTCATAATGGGATGATCTTAATGAAAGCTAGGGCACTCTCTGTTGACCACATAGGTGCCGCATGATGTACAAGGACATCACAGAGGGTTAAAATTGCAATTTAGCACAATGAGTCCACCTATTAATTGCACATAGAAATGGCTACTCATATTTGCATTGAAATATGGAGTGCGGGGCGATGGGCACCACCAACTTTCTCATCTGGACTGGGAGCAGTATGGAGAGAAGTTCAAGTAAAATCTCCTGAAATAGAAATAGCCTTCAGATTTTAATAATATTCCTTCACAATGTCAATGGAATATGAGTGCTGGCCACCATTCATAACACTTCTCAGATTGGAAATCCATAATTTGTAATGGTCAACCCTTCTCCAGTAAGGACTCTCCACCATGAGGAGATGTGGACCACAGTTGATTAATGGTGGTTGTAGGTGTTTGACCCCAACAACAAGTTTCGAAGACCCTCTGCTAGGTAAAGAGTCCACTAATTATAGTAAATAAGTCATTGCTACTTTTTTTCAAGACTTCCACCCACCACTGGAAAGTCCACTTTTTGCAAGACCATGACAACTATCCCAGGAGATCCAAAACTCCATCAGACATCACAATTAAAGAAGAACAGGCACCATCATTTATGGGTCTTACCTTCACCGGTTGACTCCAGACTTTCCACACTCTCAGCTCTGTTCTGGTCTCCCGTCATCTTGCTGTAGTAAGGAGAAAGTTGCTTGGGTCACGATACAGATAAGTCGAGCTCCCGACTGCTGAAACAGCTGTGCGTAGTCAGTAGCCCAGGTGAGCTGGGAAGCAAGCAGGTGTCAGCAACAGCTTGAAATGTCATACACCTATAAACTACGCCAAGGTCACCTCCTGGATTTCAGACCCTCGTATGTATAGCTCAGCCTGGGCTGAACCATAACGGTCAATGATCCTGCAGTAAGACACATGTGCACCTTCCCTTCTCCTTGGTGATACAGTCCCTTCCCCCAGTGCACACAGAAATCTTACTGCAAATCTGTCGTCCTGTTATATAAGTAAGCAAAGAGCATGGAAACTTGACCAAGATGAGGAAAGGACTTGGATTAGGTGTCACGGGGAGAATGTGGGTGCTTTAATATTGCGTGTGAGTTAATGGACCTGGAAGGGATATTTGTACGTAGTCATTACAGCATTTTTGGTAGGTTGCCATCCACTCTCTGTTCTCCGGTGTACTCGCGCACAAAGGAACCTTTACACAAGGACTTTAAGTACTTCGCATAAACAAATACTCTGTAATCATATGTATTATGTACCGTAGACATTGGGGTGGGCCAAAGCCTCTGCATTATTGGTAATGCTTGGGTGGCTGCTTGGCATTAAACCTCTATTAAGTAGGACTAACTTATTGTAGGTCTTCAGCGGTCTGGAATCTACATCCTGTCTCGTCAGAAACTCCATTCTCCCTTCTGTTCATCCTCCATGATTAAATATTTACCTTCTTTCTTTCTTTTACACTCTCTTGTTGCTGCTCCCCAATGCTTCATGGCCAGAGGTGGGACCTTCACATTTCAGAAATGTATGTGTGCTCTTTATAGATGCTGACTCATGAACCCTCATTCTTGACATAGGGGCCCACACCATAGGGAATTACTAGGGCCAGCTATAAATGTCTACGATGCAAATATCCCTTCAAATAGAAACAGTCATGGAGGTAAGTATGGAGGTCTCTGGCTTGCGAGACCCCCAGTCTCCAATGAAGGGTGATCCAAGTCTGTTTTCTCAGTGGAAAATGGGGTACACTTATGTGGTCATTCTCCTTTAAGACCTCATTAGGAATAAGACTAATCTTGGGATTGATGAGGATCCAGGGATGTAGCTATCATGGGTGCAGAGGAAGTAGTTGTATCTTCAGGGTTTAAAGTCTCCTCTGCCGTGTCACTAAAGAAGACCCCAGTATTATATGCGGGACATTGCAGATTGGGGGCCTACATGTATACACATGGTGATGTTTTCTTATGTGAAATGTGTACATGGACAAGGAGTATAATACTAGTGATCTGCCCTGTGTAAAGAAATCCTGCCCTATCTGTAGCCACAATCCTCCTCTTTGTTAGAAGGGTAACCCTAAAATAATCATATCACAGTGGGTTCCATTGTTGGGACCTCAAGCAATCATCTGCAATGGATCAACAACTGTTTAGCTCCCCTGCAGTGCCTCCACTGGTGAAATGAAGTATTACATGGATGCCATTTAAATCCATGGCCTGTTGTTTCATGTTTGTAGGGTCTGAAGCATGGACCACCTCTCTATTAATGTAGTAATGTGGTATAATATAAGACTAAATATAAGTAATATCACCACATGTCACAAGAATACTCCTACACCCTGCTACAGCCCCTACCTAACCTGAATGAATGGTGGGGGCGGGAGACCCATGCTCTATCTATTGGTGGGGGGTCAGAAGAGATCATAATTTATATATTTATGTCTATGGGAGGAACATCCCTTTAGTGTTTAGTAATATATAGCTTTCCCTGTATAACTGACAGCATTTATTGTATGAGGGTGCAGACTTTCCAGTGGATCTGGGCTGAAGTTTATAATATTTCACTAGAAAGTCTTTTGCAACATACTGAGCAGCCATCATAAGCAGCACAAATAAGAGTCCATGTTGTTGTTGGCATCCCGTTTTCCATCACAGACTTGTGGGGAGGAAGTCTCCCTCTCCTCACAAAGTCTCCTAGGGCAACCTTGGAACCTCTTCTTGGCTACCATGTGCAGGCTGAATCTCACAACAAAGGGGCTACTTCAGACACCTCTGTCCAGACAAAACATGGTACTCACTCTCCAACTATCCTTCCTGCCAGAATGGAGGAAAAATGGCGTCCTCTTCTCATTCATTATTCTATAGCTGGGCGATGGATATTCCATCCCAACCACATTCTTAAGTCTGTTTGATACAAACTGCTGTCGGTCTCTCTGTACTTGAAACGGGGATATTCTTGGGTTCTAAGCATGGTGGACTACAAGGTCGCCATCCTTAAGGAGCTCTGCAGTTCACTCTCTCCCACTTCTGCCAAAATTGCATCTACCCTTCTCTAGTAGTAGTCTCAGGGCTTCTTAGGAATAGAGTTTCAGCTCCCCCTAGTGGCAAGACTGCTACGCTACATAACATAACACCAGGCTCCGTGCAATGGCATGATTTAGGGAAGACTAACTGCCCAATGACATTATATGACCTCAGCAAAGCTGTAAGGGAGGGTCTGTCAACAAGCTTACTGATTGTTTCCAATTGCAATTAGCAGAACTATGAGTGCAGCTCTGGAGTATCATATAGGATCGCTACAAGATAAGTAATGCAACGTATTTACAAACTAACTCAACTTTTTATGAAGATTAATTCTATATGTAAACTGTCAAAGGTGAATATGATGGGTGCTGCCCATGGGGTCAGTGCATAGAGACTGTCCAACTCTATTTGGTCACATCATCTCTGCTATTGAGTGTGCAAGACTCCCCTAACCAGGGTACTGCAATGTAAGGAAACAAGATAAAGAAAGTAGCTTTGCAGGGAACACCCACTGAACCCTGAACCTGCAGCTACACAAGCTCACAATTGGGAGCAAATATATAATGCTCAGTGGTCCAATTCTGCTTGTATGTATGGAGCACTGCTATGTGGATGAGATAGTTAAAGACTGCACCTGAACAGGGAAGAAGAAAGTAGCTTTGTGGCCAAGGAACACCCAAAGCCCTGAACTTGCAGTTCCACAAGCTCACAAGTGAGAGCAAGTATAAATGCTAAGCGTTCCTGCTATGTATCTACTTCATGTCTGATTTATGCTCTGTGGATACATAATTCAGCCATGTAGTACAGAGTGGGCTACTTTATATAATGTGTGTACTGTATGTCCATCAGAAAAGATGGCGTACTCTGTCCAAGGTACTGAAGATGTGAATCTGTCATGATGTCTAAGACTCACATTGCTTAGCACACATTATAAGAAGGTAGAGGGAAGACTGGAAAGGAATATGCATGGGGTAGGGACTGCCACCAGCAGGAAGAGGTCATGATAGCAGGGATACACACTATTTTGGCAAGGTACAAATGCTATCCAGCACTAGTAGTGCCAGGGCAGAGAGGGTTGGGTCACTGAACTACCAATTCATTATATACATCAGATTTGAAGGGTTTTTGTTGGCATCACTTTGTGTGGAAGGGACCCCAAAATGAATATTGGGTTGGAGTTAAAAAAAAATTCTATCTTTATCTATCTGACAGGTTGTAGTGTATTGTATAGGTATCTTATGGTATCTCATTAACTTTACCTTTTAATGGCCAAGATGTTTTATGGTCAAGGCCTGCTTCCCCTGACCCCTAAGATAGGCCCAAAATTTGGCAGTGTCTCAGCAAATTTGAAACATTTGGCAACTACACATCCAGGCAAATATGTACAAGTAGAAATAGAAACACCCAATTCCTACAGCACCAGCCAATGCCAGACTGGGGTACCTGGGGCCCATCGGTAAGATTAATTTTAGGAGACTACTTTATAGCAACATCCAACTATTACCCATTTGCAAATTCCTAAAACTGCTACAACACATACAGTATGTAATATGTGTAATATTACGTACACTATACGTAATCCAGGTAATTGACCACTGCACCAGTGGGAAAGGGGTTTATTATAAATGAAATTGTGCAAACTGGTTGGTCCTTTCCCTAGATATCAGGTGGTTACAGATATAGATGGGGGCGCCACTGAGTGCTGAGATGCACTATACAGAAAAATCGCCAACTCTCTGATGACTGCAGAGTACTAACTTGCTCTGGTATTCACATCAACACAAAGACTGTACCCGCTGGGAGTTTGATGGCATGGGTTGCTATGGTGATGCCAGCCTTACTTCACCAAGCACAATGACAGGTGTTGGATGGGGCGGTGTACAGCAAAACGCACACTGGACTCTGCAGCAATGGAAACGGGTTCTGTGAAGTGACCGATCACTCTTCTCTATCTGGCAGTCTGATGGAACAGTCTGGGTTTGGTGAATACCAGAACACCTTGTCATGTTCTACCCCTACTTGCTTGCAACTTCTTGGTGTCGCTCCATTTCTTGTGGTAGAAGAGACAGTCACAGATAATGTAATTTCTGTGTGTACTTCCCTGTACTGAGGGAGTAGAAGGTACAATGGGTACGGAAAGTATTCAGACCCCTTTAAATTTTTCACTCTTTGTTTCATTGCAGCCATTTGCTAAAAGCAAAAAAGTTCATTTTATTTCTCATTAATGTACACCCAGCTCCCCATCTTGACAGAAAAAAACCATAAATGTAGATATTTTTGCAAATTTATTAAAAAAAGAAAAACTGAAATATCACATGGTCATTCAGACCCTTTGCTGTGACACTCATATATCTCACCTGCTGTCCATTTCCTTCTGATCCTCCTTGAGATGGTTCTACTCCTTCATTGGAGTCCAGCTGTGTTTAATTAAACTGATTGGACTTGATTAGGAAAGGCGCACACCTGTCTATATAAGACCTCACAGCTCACAGTGCATGTCAGAGGAAATGAGAATCATCAGGTCAAAGGAACTGCCCAAGGAGCTCAGAGACACAATTGTGACAAGGCACAGATCTGGCAAAGGTTACAAAAGAATTTCTGCAGCACTCAAGGTTCCTAAGAGCACCGTGGCCTCCATAATCCTTAAATGGAAGAAGTTTGGGACGACCAGAACTCTTCCTAAGCCTGGCCGTCCAGCCAAACTGAGCAATGGTGGGAGAAGAGCCTTGGTGAGAGAGGTAAAGAAGAACCCAAAGATCACTGTGGCTGAGCTCCAGAGATGCAGTAGGGAGATGGGAGAAAGTTCCACAAAGTCAACTATCACTGCAGCCGTCCACCAGTCGGGGCTTTATGGCAGAGTGGCCCGAAGGAAGCCTTTCCTCAGTGCAAGACATATGAAAGCCCGCATAGAGTTTGCCAAGAAACACATGAAGGACTCCCAGACTATGAGAGGACTCCCAGACTCTGGTCTGATGAGACGAAGATTGAACTTTTTGGCGTTAATTCTAAGCGGTATGTGTGGAGAAAACCAGGCACTGCTCATCACCTGCCCAATACAATCCCAACAGTGAAACATGGTGGTGGCAGCATCATGCTATGGGGGACAGGACGACTGGTTGCAATTGAAGGAAAGATGACTGCGGCCAAGTACAGAGATATCCTGGAAGAAAACCTCTTCCAGAGTGCTGTGGACCTCAGACTGGGCCGAAGGTTCACCTTCCAACAAAACAATGACCCTAAGCACAGCTAAAATAACAAAGGAGCGGCTTCAGAACAACTCTGTGACCATTCTTGACTGGCCCAGCCAGAGCCCTGACCTCAACCCAATTGAGCATCTCTGGAGAGACCTGAAAATGGCTCCACCAATGTTCACCATCCAACCTGACGGAACTGGAGAGGATCTGCAAGGAAGAATGGCAGAGGATACCCAAATCCAGATGTGAGAAACTTGTTGCATCATTCCCAAGAAGACTCCTGGCTGTACTAGCTCAAAAGGAAGCGGCTTCTACTCAATACTGAGCAAAGGGTCTGAATACTTATGGCCATGGGAGATTTCAGTTTTTCTTTTTTAATACATTTGCAAAAATATCTACATTTCTGTTTTTATTTCTGTCAAGATGGGGAGCTGAGTGTACATTAATGAGAAATAAAATGAACTTTTTTGCTTTTACCAAATGGCTGCAATGAAACAAAGAGTGAAAAATTTAAAGGGGTCTGAATACTTTCCGTACCCACTGTAAGTACTTCTGGGAAGAGGAGGAAGGCAATGCTGTGACAACTAGGGACTACAGAGAGGAAGGACACCATTAAACACGATTATTGGATGCCATACCAGAAATTTTAGATCAGGTGAATTAAAGGGGTTGTCTAGGATAACCGTTTTTTTTTTGTACTGTGAAGGTGAGAAACCCCCCCCCAAAAAAAAAATTCACTTGTCTCCGGTGCTCCGGTGTCCCCCACAGCGGTCTTATTTTGCTGCTCCGGGGTCTTGTTTTGGCAGAAGTCCCCGCCATATTGTGACTGCCGAGGCCAATCAGCGGCCTAAGGAAAGGATATGGGACGCCACAGGTGATGTATGTGAATGACATCCTGGATCCTTTACTTAGGCCACTGGAATCTGGCGGCTGTACATGATATCATAGATGATGTCTTGATGTCATGAGCAGCATACAGGTGACAGCTGCATTAGCATTATATGTCCGTCTGAACTTTTAGTAGGGCAGACATTCAGTAGTCCAGCACCTTTGCGTCACACAGTGATGAATGATGCTGCCACAGAGTACCCAAATAATTCACCTATACCATTACCAAATAATCCCAGGATAGTGTCTACAGATGCTACGCCCTCATATCATGTCCACATAAGTGTGCAGATTATTATTTACTATAATAGCGCCATTCTCTTTTGGTCGCTTGCTCAGCTGTTGTCATGTATAGAGCCATGTACATGTGCGGCCACCTATCCATTCTCCCCCCAGATGTGGCTGCCGGACCCCTGAATACCTGATAACTGGGACAGATGGAGAGATTTTGTCTGTTTGCCCCCGATCTACAGACTGCCTCTAGAGGTTGTTTGTGGGATTATTGATGTTCTGTGTTTAGAAGGTGGATGAGACTTATCTTAAAAATGATATTCATGAAACAGACACAGAATTATTGTCTCAAAAATCAGATTTATTAGTAATAATTGTAATTGTCAATTATTAGATCAGCTCCTAAAAGGCCCAGTAATATCACAGCCCGGACTCATGAAGAGTCATCCACCAGCACTGAGGAGAGGAAAACCCCCTGTGGAGGAAACCTCTGGGGAACCATGGCTGACGGACTGCCCTTCCCTCTGGGCATTAAGGGGCTGTGGAGACAAATAGTAACTGTCTTATGGTAGGCAAAGTTGTCTTTACTAAAGACAACTGGCTGATAGGATTTAGCTTAGTGACAATGATGTGATGACTGTCCAAGACACCCTTTCCAAGTCTCTTTCATGACTGTCCAAGACAGCCTTCCAAACGTCCAAGCCTATGGAGTCCAAGTCTTACCAAGTCTAATGAGTGACTGTCCAAGACAGCCTTCTCAAGTCTATAGAGTCCACATCTTTCCAAGTCTATGGAGTAAATGGCTAAGACAGCCTTCCCAAGTCTACAGCATGCCTGTCCAAGACATCCTTCTAAAGTTTAAGGAATGACCGTCCAAGACATCCTTTCAAGGTTTATGGAGTGACTGTCAAAGACAGCCTTCCCAAGACTAAGGAGTGACTGTCCAAGACAGCCTTTCCAAGTCTATGTCATGTCTGTCCAAGACAGAATTCTCAAGTCTATGGATTGAATGTTCAAGACAGCTTTTGAAACATCTATGTAATGACTGTCCAAGACAGCCTTCTCAAGTCTATGTAATCCAAATCTTCCCAAGTCTATAGAGTAAATGGCTAAGACAGTCTTCCTAAGTTTATGCCATGCCTGTCCAAGACATCCTTCCAAAGTTTGTGGAGTGACCGTCCAAGACATCCTTCCAAAGTCTATGTCATGGCTGTCTAAGACAGTTTTTCAAACGTCCAAGTCTATGGAGTTCAAGTCTTCCAAATCTATATCATGACTGTCCAAGACAGCCTACCCAAATCTATGGAGCGACTGTCTAAGGCAGCCTTCTCAAGTATATGAAGTGTCTGTCCAACACAGCTTTCCCAAGTCTAAGTCATGACTGTCCAAGATAGCCTTCCAAATGTCGCAGTCTATGGAGTGACTGTCTAAGACAGCCTTCCCAAGTCTATTGAGTTACTGTCCAAGACAGCCTTTCAAAGTTTCTGGAGTAACTGCCTAAGACAGCTTTCTAAGTCTATGTCAAGCCTGCCCAAGACAGCCTTCCCAAGTATCTGGAGAGACTGACAAGACAGCCTTTCAAACATCAAAATCTATGGCGTCCAATTCTTCCCAAATCTATGGAGTGACTGTCCAAGACAGCCTTCCCAAGTATATGAAGTGTCTGTCCAAAACAGCTTTCCCAAGTCTATTTCACGACTGTCAAAGACAACCTTTCAAATGTCAAAGTCTATGGAATCCAAGCCTACCCAAGTCTATGGAGTGACTGTTTAATACAGCTTTCCCAAGTCTATTACATGACTATCCAAGACAGCCTTCCCAAGTTTCTGGAGTGACTGTCCAAGACAGCCTTTCAAATGCCCAAGTCTATGGAGTGACTGTTTAAGACAGCCTTTCCAATTCTATGGCATACCGATCCAAAGTCTATGTCATGACTGTCCAAGACAGCCTTCGAAACGTCCAAGTCTATGTAGAGACTGTCTAAGACAGCCTTCCCAAGTCTATAGAGTGACTGTCCAAGACAGCCTTCCCAAGTTTCTGGAGTGACTGTCCAAGACAGCCTTTCAAATGCCCAAGTCTATGGAGTGACTGTTTAAGACAGCCTTTCCAATTCTATGGCATACCGATCCAAAGTCTATGTCATGACTGTCCAAGACAGCCTTCGAAACGTCCAAGTCTATGTAGAGACTGTCTAAGACAGCCTTCCCAAGTCTATAGAGTGACTGTCCAAGACAGCCTTCCCAAGTTTCTGGAGTGACTGTCTAAGACAGCTTTCCAGGTCTCTCTGTCTAGGGAGTTTCCTATATTCTATGTCCTGTGTCCTCCTGGTGACTTTATTGTCCTCTCTTCACCTCATCCAGGTGATTATCTGAAAGACATAATTCCAGGTTACAATTCTTCTCTTTAGTTCATGCGATAATCTGAAATGTAAAAGTGATTGTCTATAGATATATATAAATAAATGAATTTCTCTTGTCTGAGATTTATGCGCCCAAACGACTGGACCAAATTTTGCACATAGATAAATAAATAAGGCACTTGTAAAGATTTTAGACTGAGTTTCATCTCTGTATGCCCTAGTGGTCTCTACATATTCATGATAGGAAATATAGCACCACCGGCTTCCACTTCAAATATCTACCTTTATATCATATTACATGAACCATATTAGTCAGTAGAAGCTCACAGGTCCTTAGCTTGAAAAAAAAAAACTGCATTATCAAAGGTTTGCAGCACTCACTCACTATTGTTCTCTGTTGTCAGCCATTATCACAGGACAGAACTCACATGACTCGTATAAGCCAATAGAAGCTTGCAGGTCCTTCACTCTTAATAGCCTCACTGACTTACACCATTATCAGTGCATTGCATCACTCACTATTGTTCTCTGTCATCAGCCATTATCACAGGATGGCACTTATATGACCTGTAAATTCAGGTGATCCTTCTGACGTTGGTGGAATCCTTTGCATCCACACTTTATACCCATGTCCCTAGTGTTATATAACTGTGGTATATACGGATACTATACTGGCCGTTATATAACTGTAGTTTATACGGGCTATACTGGTTGTTATATATCTGTGGTATATACAGATACTATACTGGCCGTTATATAACTGTGGTATATACGGATGCTATACTGGCCGTTATATAACTGTGGTATATACGGATGCTATACTGGCCGTTATATAACTGTGGTATATACGGATGCTATACTGGCCGTTATATAACTGTGGTATATACGGATGCTATACTGGCCGTTATATAACTGTGGTATATACGGATGCTATACTGGCCGTTATATAACTGTGGTATATACGGATGCTATACTGGCCGTTATATAACTGTGGTATATACGGATGCTATACTGGCCGTTATATAACTGTGGTATATACGGATGCTATACTGGCCGTTATATAACTGTGGTATATACGGATGCTATACTGGCCGTTATATAACTGTGGTATATACGGATGCTATACTGGCCGTTATATAACTGTGGTATATACGGATGCTATACTGGCCGTCATATAACTGTGGTATATACGGATGCTATACTGGCCGTCATATAACTGTGGTATATACGGATGCTATACTGGCCGTCATATAACTGTGGTATATACGGATGCTATACTGGCCGTCATATAACTGTGGTATATACGGATGCTATACTGGCCGTCATATAACTGTGGTATATACGGATGCTATACTGGCCGTCATATAACTGTGGTATATACGGATGCTATACTGGCCGTTATATAACTGTGGTATATACGGATGCTATACTGGCCGTCATATAACTGTGGTATATACGGATGCTATACTGGCCGTTATATAACTGTGGTATATACGGATGCTATACTGGCCGTTATATAACTGTGGTATATACGGATGCTATACTGGCCGTTATATAACTGTGGTATATACGGATGCTATACTGGCCGTTATATAACTGTGGTATATACGGATGCTATACTGGCCGTTATATAACTGTGGTATATACGGATGCTATACTGGCCGTTATATAACTGTGGTATATACGGATGCTATACTGGCCGTTATATAACTGTGGTATATACGGATGCTATACTGGCCGTTATATAACTGTGGTATATACGGATGCTATACTGGCCGTTATATAACTGTGGCATATACGGATGCTATACTGGCCGTTATATAACTGTGGCATATACGGATGCTATACTGGCCGTTATATAACTGTGGCATATACGGATGCTATACTGGCCGTTATATAACTGTGGCATATACCACGTATATACAGATACTATACTGGCCGTTATATAACTGTGGTATATACGGATACTATACTGGTTGTTATATAACTGTGGTATATACAGATGCTATACTGGCCGTTATATACCGATACTATACTGGTTGTTATATAACTGTGGTATATACGGATACTATACTGGCCGTTATATAACTGTGGTATATACAGATACTATACTGGCCGTTATATAACTGTGGTATATACGGATACTATACTGGCCGTTATATAACTGTGGTATATACGGATACTATACTGGCCGTTATATAACTGTGGTATATACAGATACTATACTGGCCGTTATATAACTGTGGTATATACGGATACTATACTGGCCGTTATATAACTGTGGTATATACAGATATTATACTGGCCGTTATATAACTGTGGTATATACGGATACTATACTGGCCGTTATATAACTGTGGTATATACGGATACTATACTGGCCGTTATATAACTGTAGTATATACAGATACTATACTGGCCGTTATATAACTGTGGTATATACAGATACTATACTGGTTGTTATATATCTGTGGTATATACGGATACTATACTGGCCGTTATATAACTGTGGTATATACGGATACTATACTGGCCGTTATATAACTGTGGTATATACGGATACTATACTGGCTGTTATATAACTGTGGTATATACGGATACTATACTGGCCGTTATATAACTGTGGTATATACAGATACTATACTGGTTGTTATATAACTGTGGTATATACGGATACTATACTGGCCGTTATATAACTGTGGTATATACAGATACTATACTGGCCGTTATATAACTGTGGTATATACGGATACTATACTGGCCGTTATATAACTGTGGCATATACGGATACTATACTGGCCGTTATAGAACTGTGGTATATACGGATACTATACTGGCCGTTATATAACTGTGGCATATACGGATACTATACTGGCCGTTATATAACTGTGGCATATACGGATACTATACTGGCCGTTATATAACTGTGGTATATACGGATACTATACTGGCCGTTATATAACTGTGGTATATACGGATACTATACTGGCCGTTATATAACTGTGGTATATACGGATACTATACTGGCCGTTATATAACTGTGGTATATACAGATACTATACTGGCCGTTTTGTTATATATCTGTGGTATATACAGATACTATACTGGCCGTTTTGTTATATATCTGTGGTATATACAGATACTATACTGGCTGTTATATAACTGGTATATACAGATACTATACTGGTCGTTATATAACTGTGGTATATACAGATGCTATACTGGCTGTTATATAACTGTGGCATATACGGATACTATACTGGCTGTTATATAACTGTGGTATATACAGATGCTATACTGGCCGTTATATAACTGTGGTATATACAGATACTATACTGGCCGTTATATAGCTGTGGTATATACGGATACTATACTGGCCGTTATATAACTGTGGTATATACAGATACTATACTGGCCGTTTTGTTATATATCTGTATATACGGATACTATACTGGCTGTTATATAACTGTGGTATATACGGATACTATACTGGCTGTTATATAACTGTGGTATATACAGATACTATACTGGTCGTTATATAACTGTGGTATATACAGATGCTATACTGGCTGTTATATAACTGTGGCATATACGGATACTATACTGGCTGTTATATAACTGTGGTATATACAGATGCTATACTGGCCGTTATATAACTGTGGTATATACAGATACTATACTGGCCGTTATATAACTGTGGTATATACAGATACTATACTGGCCGTTATATAGCTGTGGTATATACGGATACTATTCTGGCTGTTATATAACTATGGTATATACAGATGCTATACTGGCCGTTATATAACTGTGGTATATACAGATACTATACTGGCCGTTATATAACTGTGGTATATACAGATACTATACTGGCCGTTATATAGCTGTGGTATATACGGATACTATACTGGCCGTTATATAACTGTGGTATATACAGATGCTATACTGGCCGTTATATAACTGTGGTATATACAGATACTATACTGGCCGTTATATAACTGTGGTATATACGGATACTATACTGGCCGTTATATAACTGTGGTATATACGGATACTATACTGGCCGTTATATAACTGTGGTATATACAGATGCTATACTGGCCGTTATATAACTATGGTATATACGGGCTATACTGGCCGTTATATAACCGTGGCATATACGGATACTATACTGGCCGTTATATAACTGTGGTATATACAGATGCTATACTGGCCGTTATATAACTGTGCTATATACGGATACTATACTGGCCGTTATATAACTGTGGTATATACAGATACTATACTGGCCATTATATAACTATGGTATATACGGGCTATACTGGCCGTTATATAACCGTGGCATATACAGATACTATACTGGCTGTTATATAACTGTGGTATATACAGATAATATACTGGCCGTTATATAACTGTGGTATATACGGATACTATACTGGTCGTTATATAACTGTGGTATATACAGATACTATACTGGCCGTTATATAACTGTGGTATATACGGATACTATACTGGCCGTTATATAACTGTGGTATATACAGATACTATACTGGCCGTTATATAACTGTGGTATATACGGATACTATACTGGCCGTTATATAACTGTGGTATATACAGATACTATACTGGCCGTTATATAACTGTGGTATATACGGATACTATACTGGCCGTTATATAACTGTGGTATATACGGATACTATACTGGCCGTTATATAACTGTGGTATATACAGATACTATACTGGCCGTTATATAACTGTGGCATATACGGATACTATACTGGCCGTTATATAACTGTGGCATATACGGATACTATACTGGCCGTTATATAACTGTGGTATATACGGATACTATACTGGCCGTTATATAACTGTGGTATATACGGATACTATACTGGCCGTTATATAACTGTGGTATATACGGATACTATACTGGCCGTTATATAACTGTGGTATATACAGATACTATACTGGCCGTTTTGTTATATATCTGTGGTATATACAGATACTATACTGGCTGTTATATAACTGGTATATACAGATACTATACTGGTCGTTATATAACTGTGGTATATACAGATGCTATACTGGCTGTTATATAACTGTGGCATATACGGATACTATACTGGCTGTTATATAACTGTGGTATATACAGATGCTATACTGGCCGTTATATAACTGTGGTATATACAGATACTATACTGGCCGTTATATAACTGTGGTATATACAGATACTATACTGGCCGTTATATAGCTGTGGTATATACAGATACTATTCTGGCTGTTATATAACTATGGTATATACAGATGCTATACTGGCCGTTATATAACTGTGGTATATACAGATACTATACTGGCCGTTATATAACTGTGGTATATACAGATACTATACTGGCCGTTATATAGCTGTGGTATATACGGATACTATACTGGCCGTTATATAACTGTGGTATATACAGATGCTATACTGGCCGTTATATAACTGTGGTATATACAGATACTATACTGGCCGTTATATAACTGTGGTATATACAGATGCTATACTGGCCGTTATATAACTATGGTATATACGGGCTATACTGGCCGTTATATAACCGTGGCATATACGGATACTATACTGGCTGTTATATAACTGTGGTATATACAGATGCTATACTGGCCGTTATATAACTGTGGTATATACGGATACTATACTGGCCGTTATATAACTGTGGTATATACAGATACTATACTGGCCGTTATATAACTATGGTATATACGGGCTATACTGGCCGTTATATAACCGTGGCATATACAGATACTATACTGGCTGTTATATAACTGTGGTATATACAGATAATATACTGGCCGTTATATAACTGTGGTATATACGGATACTATACTGGTCGTTATATAACTGTGGTATATACAGATACTATACTGGCCGTTATATAACTGTGGTATATACGGATACTATACTGGCCGTTATATAACTGTGGTATATACAGATACTATACTGGCCGTTATATAACTGTGGTATATACGGATACTATACTGGCCGTTATATAACTGTGGTATATACGGATACTATACTGGCCGTTATATAACTGTGGTATATACGGATACTATACTGGCCGTTATATAACTGTGGTATATACAGATATTATACTGGCCGTTATATAACTGTGGTATATACGGATACTATACTGGCCGTTATATAACTGTGGTATATACAGATACTATACTGGCCGTTATATAACTGTGGTATATACGGATACTATACTGGCCGTTATGTATCTGTGGTATATACAGATACTATACTGGCCGTTATATAACTGTGGTATATACGGATACTATACTGGCTGTTATATAACTGTGGTATATACGGATACTATACTGGCCGTTATATAACTGTGGTATATACGGATACTATACTGGATGTTATATAACTGTGGTATATACGGATACTATACTGGTTGTTATATAACTGTGGTATATACAGATACTATACTGGCCGTTATATAACTGTGGTATATACGGATACTATACTGGCCGTTATGTATCTGTGGTATATACAGATACTATACTGGCTGTTATATAACTGTGGTATATACGGATACTATACTGGCCGTTATATAACTGTGGTATATACGGATACTATACTGGCCGTTATATAACTGTGGTATATACGGATACTATACTGGCCGTTATGTATCTGTGGTATATACAGATACTATACTGGCCGTTATATAACTGTGGTATATACGGATACTATACTGGCCGTTATATAACTGTGGTATATACGGATACTATACTGGCCGTTATATAACTGTGGTATATACGGATACTATACTGGCTGTTATATAACTGTGGTATATACAGATACTATACTGGCCGTTATATAACTGTGGTATATACAGATGCTATACTGGCTGTTATATAACTGTGGCATATACGGATACTATACTGGCTGTTATATAACTGTGGTATATACAGATGCTATACTGGTTGTTATATAACTGTGGTATATACAGATACTATACTGGCCGTTATATAACTGTGGTATATACAGATACTATACTGGCCGTTATATAACTGTGGTATATACAGATACTATACTGGCCGTTATATAGCTGTGGTATATACGGATACTATTCTGGCTGTTATATAACTATGGTATATACAGATGCTATACTGGCCGTTATATAACTGTGGTATATACAGATACTATACTGGCCGTTATATAACTGTGGTATATACAGATACTATACTGGCCGTTATATAGCTGTGGTATATACGGATACTATACTGGCCGTTATATAACTGTGGTATATACGGATACTATACTGGCCGTTATATAACTGTGGTATATACGGATACTATACTGGCCGTTATATAACTGTGGTATATACGGATACTATACTGGCTGTTATATAACTGTGGTATATACAGATACTATACTGGCCGTTATATAACTGTGGTATATACAGATGCTATACTGGCTGTTATATAACTGTGGCATATACGGATACTATACTGGCTGTTATATAACTGTGGTATATACAGATGCTATACTGGTTGTTATATAACTGTGGTATATACAGATACTATACTGGCCGTTATATAACTGTGGTATATACAGATACTATACTGGCCGTTATATAACTGTGGTATATACAGATACTATACTGGCCGTTATATAGCTGTGGTATATACGGATACTATTCTGGCTGTTATATAACTATGGTATATACAGATGCTATACTGGCCGTTATATAACTGTGGTATATACAGATACTATACTGGCCGTTATATAACTGTGGTATATACAGATACTATACTGGCCGTTATATAACTATGGTATATACGGGCTATACTGGCCGTTATATAACCGTGGCATATACAGATACTATACTGGCTGTTATATAACTGTGGTATATACAGATAATATACTGGCCGTTATATAACTGTGGTATATACGGATACTATACTGGTCGTTATATAACTGTGGTATATACAGATACTATACTGGCCGTTATATAACTGTGGTATATACGGATACTATACTGGCCGTTATATAACTGTGGTATATACAGATACTATACTGGCCGTTATATAACTGTGGTATATACGGATACTATACTGGCCGTTATATAACTGTGGTATATACGGATACTATACTGGCCGTTATATAACTGTGGTATATACAGATACTATACTGGCCGTTATATAACTGTGGCATATACGGATACTATACTGGCCGTTATATAACTGTGGCATATACGGATACTATACTGGCCGTTATATAACTGTGGTATATACGGATACTATACTGGCCGTTATATAACTGTGGTATATACGGATACTATACTGGCCGTTATATAACTGTGGTATATACGGATACTATACTGGCCGTTATATAACTGTGGTATATACAGATACTATACTGGCCGTTTTGTTATATATCTGTGGTATATACAGATACTATACTGGCTGTTATATAACTGGTATATACAGATACTATACTGGTCGTTATATAACTGTGGTATATACAGATGCTATACTGGCTGTTATATAACTGTGGCATATACGGATACTATACTGGCTGTTATATAACTGTGGTATATACAGATGCTATACTGGCCGTTATATAACTGTGGTATATACAGATACTATACTGGCCGTTATATAACTGTGGTATATACAGATACTATACTGGCCGTTATATAGCTGTGGTATATACAGATACTATTCTGGCTGTTATATAACTATGGTATATACAGATGCTATACTGGCCGTTATATAACTGTGGTATATACAGATACTATACTGGCCGTTATATAACTGTGGTATATACAGATACTATACTGGCCGTTATATAGCTGTGGTATATACGGATACTATACTGG
Source organism: Leptodactylus fallax (assembly GCA_947044405.1). Classification (NCBI taxonomy): domain Eukaryota; kingdom Metazoa; phylum Chordata; class Amphibia; order Anura; family Leptodactylidae; genus Leptodactylus; species Leptodactylus fallax. The sequence goes on from CAMRHE010000434.1 coordinate 1,409,926, forward strand.
CCGTTATATAACTGTGGTATATACAGATGCTATACTGGCCGTTATATAACTGTGGTATATACAGATACTATACTGGCCGTTATATAACTGTGGTATATACAGATGCTATACTGGCCGTTATATAACTATGGTATATACGGGCTATACTGGCCGTTATATAACCGTGGCATATACGGATACTATACTGGCTGTTATATAACTGTGGTATATACAGATGCTATACTGGCCGTTATATAACTGTGGTATATACGGATACTATACTGGCCGTTATATAACTGTGGTATATACAGATACTATACTGGCCGTTATATAACTATGGTATATACGGGCTATACTGGCCGTTATATAACCGTGGCATATACAGATACTATACTGGCTGTTATATAACTGTGGTATATACAGATAATATACTGGCCGTTATATAACTGTGGTATATACGGATACTATACTGGTCGTTATATAACTGTGGTATATACAGATACTATACTGGCCGTTATATAACTGTGGTATATACGGATACTATACTGGCCGTTATATAACTGTGGTATATACAGATACTATACTGGCCGTTATATAACTGTGGTATATACGGATACTATACTGGCCGTTATATAACTGTGGTATATACGGATACTATACTGGCCGTTATATAACTGTGGTATATACGGATACTATACTGGCCGTTATATAACTGTGGTATATACAGATATTATACTGGCCGTTATATAACTGTGGTATATACGGATACTATACTGGCCGTTATATAACTGTGGTATATACAGATACTATACTGGCCGTTATATAACTGTGGTATATACGGATACTATACTGGCCGTTATGTATCTGTGGTATATACAGATACTATACTGGCCGTTATATAACTGTGGTATATACGGATACTATACTGGCTGTTATATAACTGTGGTATATACGGATACTATACTGGCCGTTATATAACTGTGGTATATACGGATACTATACTGGATGTTATATAACTGTGGTATATACGGATACTATACTGGTTGTTATATAACTGTGGTATATACAGATACTATACTGGCCGTTATATAACTGTGGTATATACGGATACTATACTGGCCGTTATGTATCTGTGGTATATACAGATACTATACTGGCTGTTATATAACTGTGGTATATACGGATACTATACTGGCCGTTATATAACTGTGGTATATACGGATACTATACTGGCCGTTATATAACTGTGGTATATACGGATACTATACTGGCCGTTATGTATCTGTGGTATATACAGATACTATACTGGCCGTTATATAACTGTGGTATATACGGATACTATACTGGCCGTTATATAACTGTGGTATATACGGATACTATACTGGCCGTTATATAACTGTGGTATATACGGATACTATACTGGCTGTTATATAACTGTGGTATATACAGATACTATACTGGCCGTTATATAACTGTGGTATATACAGATGCTATACTGGCTGTTATATAACTGTGGCATATACGGATACTATACTGGCTGTTATATAACTGTGGTATATACAGATGCTATACTGGTTGTTATATAACTGTGGTATATACAGATACTATACTGGCCGTTATATAACTGTGGTATATACAGATACTATACTGGCCGTTATATAACTGTGGTATATACAGATACTATACTGGCCGTTATATAGCTGTGGTATATACGGATACTATTCTGGCTGTTATATAACTATGGTATATACAGATGCTATACTGGCCGTTATATAACTGTGGTATATACAGATACTATACTGGCCGTTATATAACTGTGGTATATACAGATACTATACTGGCCGTTATATAGCTGTGGTATATACGGATACTATACTGGCCGTTATATAACTGTGGTATATACGGATACTATACTGGCCGTTATATAACTGTGGTATATACGGATACTATACTGGCCGTTATATAACTGTGGTATATACGGATACTATACTGGCTGTTATATAACTGTGGTATATACAGATACTATACTGGCCGTTATATAACTGTGGTATATACAGATGCTATACTGGCTGTTATATAACTGTGGCATATACGGATACTATACTGGCTGTTATATAACTGTGGTATATACAGATGCTATACTGGTTGTTATATAACTGTGGTATATACAGATACTATACTGGCCGTTATATAACTGTGGTATATACAGATACTATACTGGCCGTTATATAACTGTGGTATATACAGATACTATACTGGCCGTTATATAGCTGTGGTATATACGGATACTATTCTGGCTGTTATATAACTATGGTATATACAGATGCTATACTGGCCGTTATATAACTGTGGTATATACAGATACTATACTGGCCGTTATATAACTGTGGTATATACAGATACTATACTGGCCGTTATATAGCTGTGGTATATACGGATACTATACTGGCCGTTATATAACTGTGGTATATACAGATGCTATACTGGCCGTTATATAACTGTGGTATATACAGATACTATACTGGCCGTTATATAACTGTGGTATATACGGATACTATACTGGCCGTTATATAACTGTGGTATATACGGATACTATACTGGCCGTTATATAACTGTGGTATATACAGATGCTATACTGGCCGTTATATAACTATGGTATATACGGGCTATACTGGCCGTTATATAACCGTGGCATATACGGATACTATACTAGCTGTTATATAACTGTGGTATATACAGATGCTATACTGGCCGTTATATAACTGTGGTATATACGGATACTATACTGGCCGTTATATAACTGTGGTATATACAGATACTATACTGGCCGTTATATAACTATGGTATATACGGGCTATACTGGCCGTTATATAACCGTGGCATATACAGATACTATACTGGCTGTTATATAACTGTGGTATATACAGATAATATACTGGCCATTATATAACTGTGGTATATACGGATACTATACTGGTCGTTATATAACTGTGGTATATACAGATACTATACTGGCCGTTATATAACTGTGGTATATACGGATACTATACTGGCCGTTATATAACTGTGGTATATACAGATACTATACTGGCCGTTATATAACTGTGGTATATACGGATACTATACTGGCCGTTATATAACTGTGGTATATACAGATACTATACTGGCCGTTATATAACTGTGGTATATACAGATACTATACTGGCCGTTATATAACTGTGGTATATACAGATACTATACTGGCCGTTATATAACTGTGGTATATACGGATACTATACTGGCCGTTATGTATCTGTGGTATATACAGATACTATACTGGCCGTTATATAACTGTGGTATATACGGATACTATACTGGCTGTTATATAACTGTGGTATATACGGATACTATACTGGCCGTTATATAACTGTGGTATATACGGATACTATACTGGATGTTATATAACTGTGGTATATACGGATACTATACTGGTTGTTATATAACTGTGGTATATACAGATACTATACTGGCCGTTATATAACTGTGGTATATACGGATACTATACTGGCCGTTATGTATCTGTGGTATATACAGATACTATACTGGCTGTTATATAACTGTGGTATATACGGATACTATACTGGCCGTTATATAACTGTGGTATATACGGATACTATACTGGCCGTTATATAACTGTGGTATATACGGATACTATACTGGCCGTTATGTATCTGTGGTATATACAGATACTATACTGGCCGTTATATAACTGTGGTATATACGGATACTATACTGGCTGTTATATAACTGTGGTATATACGGATACTATACTGGCCGTTATATAACTGTGGTATATACAGATGCTATACTGGCTGTTATATAACTGTGGCATATACGGATACTATACTGGCTGTTATATAACTGTGGTATATACAGATGCTATACTGGTTGTTATATAACTGTGGTATATACAGATACTATACTGGCCGTTATATAACTGTGGTATATACAGATACTATACTGGCCGTTATATAACTGTGGTATATACAGATACTATACTGGCCGTTATATAGCTGTGGTATATACGGATACTATTCTGGCTGTTATATAACTATGGTATATACAGATGCTATACTGGCCGTTATATAACTGTGGTATATACAGATACTATACTGGCCGTTATATAACTGTGGTATATACAGATACTATACTGGCCGTTATATAGCTGTGGTATATACGGATACTATACTGGCCGTTATATAACTGTGGTATATACGGATACTATACTGGCCGTTATATAACTGTGGTATATACGGATACTATACTGGCCGTTATATAACTGTGGTATATACGGATACTATACTGGCTGTTATATAACTGTGGTATATACAGATACTATACTGGCCGTTATATAACTGTGGTATATACAGATGCTATACTGGCTGTTATATAACTGTGGCATATACGGATACTATACTGGCTGTTATATAACTGTGGTATATACAGATGCTATACTGGTTGTTATATAACTGTGGTATATACAGATACTATACTGGCCATTATATAACTGTGGTATATACAGATACTATACTGGCCGTTATATAACTGTGGTATATACAGATACTATACTGGCCGTTATATAGCTGTGGTATATACGGATACTATTCTGGCTGTTATATAACTATGGTATATACAGATGCTATACTGGCCGTTATATAACTGTGGTATATACAGATACTATACTGGCCGTTATATAACTGTGGTATATACAGATACTATACTGGCCGTTATATAGCTGTGGTATATACGGATACTATACTGGCCGTTATATAACTGTGGTATATACAGATGCTATACTGGCCGTTATATAACTGTGGTATATACAGATACTATACTGGCCGTTATATAACTGTGGTATATACGGATACTATACTGGCCGTTATATAACTGTGGTATATACGGATACTATACTGGCCGTTATATAACTGTGGTATATACAGATGCTATACTGGCCGTTATATAACTATGGTATATACGGGCTATACTGGCCGTTATATAACCGTGGCATATACGGATACTATACTAGCTGTTATATAACTGTGGTATATACAGATGCTATACTGGCCGTTATATAACTGTGGTATATACGGATACTATACTGGCCGTTATATAACTGTGGTATATACAGATACTATACTGGCCGTTATATAACTATGGTATATACGGGCTATACTGGCCGTTATATAACCGTGGCATATACAGATACTATACTGGCTGTTATATAACTGTGGTATATACAGATAATATACTGGCCATTATATAACTGTGGTATATACGGATACTATACTGGTCGTTATATAACTGTGGTATATACAGATACTATACTGGCCGTTATATAACTGTGGTATATACGGATACTATACTGGCCGTTATATAACTGTGGTATATACAGATACTATACTGGCCGTTATATAACTGTGGTATATACGGATACTATACTGGCCGTTATATAACTGTGGTATATACAGATACTATACTGGCCGTTATATAACTGTGGTATATACAGATACTATACTGGCCGTTATATAACTGTGGTATATACAGATACTATACTGGCCGTTATATAACTGTGGTATATACGGATACTATACTGGCCGTTATGTATCTGTGGTATATACAGATACTATACTGGCCGTTATATAACTGTGGTATATACGGATACTATACTGGCTGTTATATAACTGTGGTATATACGGATACTATACTGGCCGTTATATAACTGTGGTATATACGGATACTATACTGGATGTTATATAACTGTGGTATATACGGATACTATACTGGTTGTTATATAACTGTGGTATATACAGATACTATACTGGCCGTTATATAACTGTGGTATATACGGATACTATACTGGCCGTTATGTATCTGTGGTATATACAGATACTATACTGGCTGTTATATAACTGTGGTATATACGGATACTATACTGGCCGTTATATAACTGTGGTATATACGGATACTATACTGGCCGTTATATAACTGTGGTATATACGGATACTATACTGGCCGTTATGTATCTGTGGTATATACAGATACTATACTGGCCGTTATATAACTGTGGTATATACGGATACTATACTGGCTGTTATATAACTGTGGTATATACGGATACTATACTGGCCGTTATATAACTGTGGTATATACGGATACTATACTGGCTGTTATATAACTGTGGTATATACGGATACTATACTGGCCGTTATATAACTGTGGTATATACGGATACTATACTGGCTGTTATATAACTGTGGTATATACAGATACTATACTGGCCGTTATATAACTGTGGTATATACGGATACTATACTGGTTGTTATATATCTGTGGTATATACAGATACTATACTGGCCGTTATATAACTGTGGTATATACAGATACTATACTGGCCGTTATATAACTGTGGTATATACAGATACTATACTGGCCGTTATATAACTGTGGTATATACGGATACTATACTGGCTGTTATATAACTGTGGTATATACAGATACTATACTGGCCGTTATATAACTGTGGTATATACGGATACTATACTGGCTGTTATATAACTGTGGTATATACAGATACTATACTGGTTGTTATATATCTGTGGTATATACAGATACTATACTGGTATAGGTGGGGAAGAAATGGATTCAGAGCTGTATCTAAGCTTTCCTTCACATAGACCAAAGCTGTATTCCACTGTCCTAAGACTGTATCTAAATATTCTGACCAAGGGTCTGTTGCTTGTTGCCCCCCTCCCTATATCTGGCACCCCCACTTAGCTACACCTCTTGACAACCCCTTGACCTATTTCTTATAGTTTATGTCACTTACCTACTTTCCTTAATACATCTGGAGGTAACTAGGCTCCCCTGGATGTATATGTGGATGGGTCCCAGGAGCTGCAGCTGTAGGGTGCGCACCTCTGTGCTGACAGGACTAGACTGCAGCAGGTGCCCTGTGTGTGCGGAATACAAGTTGTGGCATTATGACATCACACCATGAGATTATAGTAGATAAGGGTATGGCCGTTTCCTTAGCTGAGCTGTGATTGGTCACTGTAACATAATTCTTAGCTGAGCTCTGATTGGTTGCTATTACATGAAATTCTGTGATAGCGATAAATCTATATACAGTTCTGCTAAAAAGTTTACATACCCTGGCAGATTTTTTTGTTTTTTTGGCCTGTTTTCAGAGAATATGAATGATAACACAAACACTTTTTCTCCACTCATGGTTAGTGGTTGGTTGAAGCCATTTATTGTCAAACTCCTGTGTTTTCTCTTTTTAAACCATAATGACAACCAAACCAAAAACATCAAAATGACCCTGTTCAAAAGTTCACATACCCTGGTGATTTTGGCCTGATAACAAGAGGGGTTTGAATGGCTACTAAAGGTAACCTCCTCACCTGTCACCTGTTTGCTTGTAATCAGTGTATACACATAAAAGCTGAGGGAGTTTCTGGGATCCAGACAGACTGTTGCATCTTTCCTCCAGCCACTGACATTTCTGGGTTGTGAGTCATGGGGAAAGCAAAATAATTGTCCACGGATCTAAGGGAAAAGGTAGTTGAACTGTATAAAACAGGAAAGGGATACAAAAAGATATCCAAGGAATTGATAATGCCAGTCAGCAGTGTGCAAACTGTGATTAACAAATGGAAACTCAGGGGCTCTGTAAAAACCAAACCATGGTCAGGTAGATCAACCAAAATTTCGGCCACAACTGCCCGGAAATTGTTCGGAATGCAAAGAAAAACCCCACACATAACATCAGCTAAAATACAGGACTCTCTGAAAACTATCGGTGCGGCTGTTTCAAGATGCACAATAAGGAGGCACTTGAAGAAAAATGGGCTGCATGGTGGAGTTGCCAGAAGAAATACATTACTGCACAAATGCCACAAAGAATCTCACCTTCAATACGCCAAACAGCACAGAGACAAGCCTCAAAACTTCTGGAACAAGGTCATTTGGAGTGGAGACAAAAATTGAACTTTTTGGCCACAACCATAAACGTTACATTTGGAGAGGTGTCAACAAGGCCTATGATGAAAGGAACACCATTCCTACTGTAAGGCCCGGAGGTGGATCACTGATGATGTGGGGATGTGTGAGCTTCAAAGGCACAGGAAATTTGGTTAGAGTTGAAGGATGTTAGAGTTGAATGCAGCGCGTTATCAGCAAATACTGGAGGCAAATTCATCAGCCAGGAACCTGCACATGGGACGTACTCGGACGTTCCAACATGTCAATGATCTAAAACCCAAGGCCAAGTCGACCTGTCATTGGCTACAGCAGAAGAAAGTGAAGGTTCTGGAGTGGCCATCTCAGTCTCCTGACCGCAATATCATTGAGCCCCTCTGGGGAGATCTCAAGCGCGCAGGACATGCGAGACAGCCCAGGAATTTACAGGAACTGGAGACTTTGTGCCAAGAAGAATGGGCAGTTTTTCCATCTGAGAAAATAAAGAGCCTCATCCACAACTACCACAGAAGACTTCAAGCTGTCATTGATGTTAGAGGGGGCAATACACGGTATTAAGAACTGGGGTATGTGAACTTTTGAACAGGGTCATTTTGATGTTTTTGGTTGTCATTATGATTTAAAAAGAGAAAATACAGAAGTTTGACAATAAATGGCTTCAACCAATCACTAACCATGTGTGGAGAAAAAGATTTAGTGTTATCATTCATATTCTCGGAAAAAAGGCCAATAAAACAAAAAATCTGCCGGGGTATGTAAACTTTTTAGCACAACTGTATAACACATTCAGATTATTCTGCAGGTTCCTATGTCCAGCTCCAAAACTGCCATTTTATCACAACATTAAAATCCACCTATTTTTAAGGGACTATCTAGTGAAAACGGGATTAGTGGAAAATAAAAGTCTGAACCCCAAGGATCTGTAAATTCAGATTCATTTCTCAGATTCATCTATTGCTTTCCACCCTTGTCAATAGAGTGGGGAGAGGAATCCCATAGCAAGATCGATCTATCTATCTCATATCTATCTCCTATCTACCTATCTACCTATCTATCTATCTATGTATCTATCTATCTCATATCTATCTATCTATCTCATATCTATCTATCTATCTATCTATCTCATATCTATCTATCTCATATCTATCTATCTCATATCTATCTCCTATCTACCTATCTACCTATCTATCTATCTATCTATCTATCCCATATCTATCTATCTATCTCATATCTATCTATCTCATATCTATCTATCTATCTCATATCTATCTATCTATCTCATATCTATCTATCTATCTATCTCATATCTATCTATCTATCTCATATCTATCTATCTATCTATCTATCTCATATCTATCTATCTCATATCTATCTATCTATCTCATATCTATCTATCTATCTATCTATCTCATATCTATCTATCTCATATCTATCTATCTATCTATCTATCTCATATCTATCTATCTCATATCTATCTATCTCATATCTATCTATCTTATATCTATCTATCTATCTATCTCATATCTATCTATCTCTCATATCTATCTATCTATCTATTTATCTATCTCATATCTATCTATCTATCTATCTATCTATCTCATATCTATCTATCTATCTATCCCATATCTATCTATCTCATATCTATCTATCTATCTATCTATCTATCTATCTATCTATCTCATATCTATCTATCTATCTATCTATCTATCTATTCATCCTATGGAGAGATGTTGTGTTCCCCAGCTTTTAATCCTTGACTTCCAGTATTTCATTCAACCCTATTGCCCCCCGGGGTATAATATCCAGCCCCTCTCCCTGCAGTCACCTTTACATACATTAGTGACACAATGGCCGGTTCTCTGTCCATCACTGAATCCCAGCCCGACCCTGTAATAGAAGATACCACTGTAATAAGTCATCTCCTAGATATCTCCTAGATATTCCACCATCACTTGTATAGAAAGTAGAAGGCCCCGCAGCAACTCACTCATTAAGGCAGGTTACAGACGACCGTGCTGCAACTGGCCTGCCGTGATTTAAAACCACGGGCTGCACACGGGGGACTCGGGGATGTCCCCGTGTGCCGCTCGGGCGGTGCTTCCACGGCTTCTTTCATTAAATGAATAGGAGCCACAGAAGCACGGGCTGCAAAATAGGACAAGAATAGGACCGGTCCTATCTGACGCGGACTGTACTGTTGGCCCACACATGGAACCGCGAAAATCACGGTCGTGTGTACGGGCCCATAGAAAAGAATGGATCAGTGTGCTCTCCATGAAATACACAGATAGCACACTGACCCACACCACGGTCATCTGCAACGGGCCTTAGTCTAGCTAGACCAGGTAAACTTGCAGAGAGGGGGCGCCACTGAGTACTGAGGAACATAGTGGAATAAAGTCACCAATGCTCTGCTGACTCAATAACTGCAAATCCAATTACAACTAAATCTCCTCTGTGCCCACTGAGCAGCGTCATGCACGTCCTACATCACCATGCACTATGCCGAGTGTCAGATGGAGCAGTGTAAAGCACAGTGCACACTGGACTCCGGAGCAATGGAAATGTGTTCTGTGCAGTGACCAATCACACTTCTCTATCTGGTCATCTGATGGACTAGTCTGGGTTTGGTGAATGCCAATGTTACCTGTCTGACTACATTGTGCCAGCTGTAAAGTCTGGTGGAGGAGGGGTAATAATTTGGGGGTGTTTTTAAGGGGTCCGCCTATACCCTTTGCTTCCAGTGAAGGCAAATCTTAATGTTTCAGCAGACCAACACATTTTGGACAATTGTCGCTCCCAACTTTGTAGGACCAGTTTGGGGAAGGCTTCTTTTCTGTTTCAGCCTGACTGTGCCCCAGTCCATAAAGGCTTGGTGGGGGAGTTTGGATTGGAAGAACTTGACCGGCCCCTCAGAGCCCTGACCTCAACCCCATCCTACAAGTTTGGCATGAACTAGGATGGAGATGGCAAGCTGTACCCTCTCAATGTCCAGTATTAGTGTCTGACCTCACAAATGCTCCTCTGTAGGTGTGTACGTGGCCCTATACGTTCCTCCATGTAGTGTATATACTGTACACTCGAGTGTATCCTCGACTACAAGATGTCTGCTAAAAGCAGCTGAACGTGAGATGGATTTCCTCTTGAGCTTCTAGAATTATTGCATTAAGTGATGGGCTCCCTGGAGAGGCCATTACCCCGTCTGAGATACAAGACAGACGTGTGAATAATCCCGCAGTCTCTCTCTGATACACCCTCTCCTCCGGGGCAGACATGCTGACGATCACTCTGGGGATTACCGCCGAGCTACGATGGGCAAATATAGCTTTATAGTCCTGTAGTGCCCTTTGTGTTTCCAAAAACTCTGTATATTCCTCTATATGCCCCAGCTATAATGCGCCAGTCCATGTGTGCCAATCCATTACTATTCCCAAGCTGACTGATTTAGGAAGAGGCTCCAGTTTCATCATGAATCAGTCACATGTCCCTGCGCCAGAATGGACCTGGCATAGATTTCCGTTATAGTCAGTAGTGGATGTAATGATGGTTAAGTGATGCTACCTATAGCGATGTTATCTTCTATTATAGTCCTGTCTGTGATGTAAATGAGGCATCTACTGCAAAGAAAACCCCTACTTTATTGGCAAATGTGAGGCTAGTATTAGGCTTAGTGGCAAGGGTGAAAATTGCAGGATATAGTACTTTTTTTTAAACACCGAGAATGACATGTAAAATAGTAAAAAATAACAACTTGGTTTAAGCATGGGCCATATACTGGTGACACTTTCCCTTTAAAGGGTTAAAGTATAATAACTGAGGTTGGCCGTTATATAATGGAGCCGCACATCCGTACCATGGGCTTTTTGCAATCCCCCCTATCAGAAGCCCAAGACCACGAGGGGCCCATTTTTGTCATCTCAACCCATGACTTATCCCATCTGTGGCACTTATGTGCCCCCAATCTTTGGTAGATGAAGAGAATGTGGCAGCCTGCGCACCGGCCCTTTCTTCCTCCACGGGCCCTATGGCTTGTATGGGGCCACACAGTACTAACATGGAAGTATATTCGGTCTGCTGAATCCTGTGGAAAGTTACTGGGCCGCTTCCCACGATGCACCCTGTCATGGGACACGCAAGTAATTAACAAACAAAGATGGAGACTCTTATCTGTACAGCGGGGCGGGAGATAGCTGATAATACTCCGCAAATCCTCCAGCTTTATGGAAAACTATTTTTATAAAACCTCCAAAGTTTACAGAGTGCGAGAGGACAAACAAGATTATGGAGCCCGCCGGACCCGACACTAATAAATATTTACACCCCTCCCGTGTTTGTCTTAGGTGAAGAGTTATATAGCAAAATTGTAAGATAAATACCCCTTGGTATTGGAATTATTCACTACTTTATATATCACTGCCTGCTGAAAGTGGATGGACCTGATACTGCTCACAGCTGTGGGTGTGTTACAGTTGTATCCAGTGCAGACAATCCTATACATTTTAACCTATAATGACACATTGTAGCAAACTAGAACAATAGTGCAATTAGTACTGCTGAGGTGAGTGCAGAATAGTGAGTGCAGCTCTGGAGTATAATACCGGATGTAATTCAGGATCAGTAACTCAGTAATTCAGGATGTAACTCAGAATCAGTACAGGGTAAGTAATGTAATGTATGTACACAGTGACTGTACCAGCAGAATAGTGAGTGCAGCTCTGGAGTATAATACAGGATGTAACTCAGGATCAGTACAGGATAAGTAATGTAATGTATGTACACAGTGACTGCACCAGCAGAATAGTGAGTGCAGCTCTGGAGTATAATACAGGATGTAACTCAGGATCAGTACAGGATAATGTAATGTATGTACACAGTGACTGCACCAGCAGAATAGTGAGTGCAGCTCTGGAGTATAATACAGGATGTAACTCAGGATCAGTACAGGATAAGTAATGTAATGTATGTACACAGTGACTGTACCAGCAGAATAGTGAGTGCAGCTCTGGAGTATAATACAGGATGTAACTCAGGATCAGTACAGGATAAGTAATGTAATGTATGTACACAGTGACTGCACCAGCAGAATAGTGAGCGCAGCTCTGGAGAATAATACAGGGTGTAACTCAGGATCAGTACAGGATAAGTAATGTAATGTATGTACACAGTGACTGCACCAGCAGAATAGTGAGCGCAGCTCTGGAGTATAATACAGGATGTAACTCAGGATCAGTACAGGATAAGTAATGTAATGTATGTACACAGTGACTGCACCAGCAGAATAGTGAGCGCAGCTCTGGAGTATAATACAGGATGTAACTCAGGATCAGTACAGGATAAGTAATGTAATGTATGTACACAGTGACTGCACCAGCAGAATAGTGAGTGCAGCTCTGGAGTATAATACAGGATATAACTCAGGATCAGTACAGGATAAGTAATGTAATGTATGTACACAGTGACTGCACCAGCAGAATAGTGAGTGCAGCTCTGGAGTATAATACAGGATGTAACTCAGGATCAGTACAGGATAAGTAATGTAATGTATGTACACAGTGACTGCACCAGCAGAATAGTGAGTGCAGCTCTGGAGTATAATACAGGATATAACTCAGGATCAGTACAGGATAAGTAATGTAATGTATGTACACAGTGACTGCACCAGCAGAATAGTGAGTGCAGCTCTGGAGTATAATACAGGATGTAACTCAGGATCAGTACAGGATAAGTAATGTGTACACAGTGACTGCACCAGCAGAATAGTGAGTGCAGCTCTGGAGTATAATACAGGATGTAACTCAGGATCAGTACAGGATAAGTAATGTGTACACAGTGACTGCACCAGCAGAATAGTGAGTGCAGCTCTGGAGTATAATACAGGATGTAACTCAGGATCAGTACAGGATAAGTAATGTAATGTATGTACACAGTGACTGCACCAGCAGAATAGTGAGTGCAGCTCTGGAGTATAATACAGGATGTAACTCAGGATCAGTACAGGATAAGTAATGTGTACACAGTGACTGCACCAGCAGAATAGTGAGTGCAGCTCTGGAGTATAATACAGGATGTAACTCAGGATCAGTACAGGATAAGTAATGTAATGTATGTACACAGTGACTGCACCAGCAGAATAGTGAGTGCAGCTCTGGAGTATAATACAGGATGTAACTCAGGATCAGTACAGGATAAGTAATGTAATGTATGTACACAGTGACTGTACCAGCAGAATAGTGAGTGCAGCTCTGGAGTATAATACAGGATATAACTCAGGATCAGTACAGGATAAGTAATGTAATGTATGTACACAGTGACTACACCAGCAGAATAGTGAGTGCAGCTCTGGAGTATAATACAGGATATAACTCAGGGTCAGTACAGGATAAGTAATGTAATGTATGTACACAGTGACTGCACCAGCAGAATAGTGAGTGCAGCTCTGATCAGTTCAGCTGAATCACTTGAAGGTGTGGGAGCATGTGCAGGAGCTAATCCCTTCCACCCAGGCCTGCTCTTTCCTCCCCAGGGAGAGAGTGGGTCACTGGGATGAGTGGAGTAGGGAAATCCCAGGCTCCTGTCTCCAGAACCAGGCCGGTGGGGGGCAGGGGGAAAATCGCAACTGGCTGAAACCCCGGGTCCGGGGATTAGGAGATCTAGCAGGCTCAGCAGAGATGCTGCGTCTGCACCCTCACTCGGGGTCCAGGGAAGCCGCGAGGCACCTGGGGTTTGCGGAACGGACAAAGTTCCAGCTAGTACAACATGCAGCAAGACATCCAGCGAGTACCCTGAACCATTTGGGGCCCCACTGAAGGCACCGTGTGCTCGGGTGGTGGAGGCTGACCTACAGGAGGAAAGTTGGGGAGTCAGACGAGACCCGGAGTCTGTGTCCACCTATGGCTCCCGGGTGATGGCTCACTTACAAGAATATAAGGACTCAGGCAAAAAGCTGAGGAGACTCCGTGAGGGCGACCGGTCCCGGGCAGAGTCATCCTCAAAACTGAGGAAAGCCTCTATAAAAGAGGACATAATACAGCTGAGAAAAGATATTAAGGAACTGGAAGAAAAATGAGAAGTTATCAGGAATAACAGCGGTCCATTTATAGAAAAACTCCAAAATGAGGACAGATTCCTGTCAATGGCAGCAGCAGGTCCAGCGGTGAAGGGGTTACAGCAAACCAGCCAGGTGGTGGAGAAGGAGGAGGAGGAGGAGGATGATGATGAGAGTCCACAGAAACCACCTGGCAGCCTGAAGCAAGCCCAACAGGACACATGCAGTGGGCTCCCTCCTGAGCAGGCCGCATTGCCACCCGAGGTCAGCTCAGCTGGTGAGGGGGACAGCGATGACACCAGCAGAGGGGGATTCCTGATGGCCCAAATCCATCAGCTCGAGTCCCCGTTGCGCCTACAGGATTTTACCTTTGGTGATGACTTGGGCCCAGAGGAGGCATCGGGGAGCAAGAAAAAGAAACCAGCAAAGCATGAAGATGTCAGAACAGGTGAATCTGGTATATGCCCCCCTTCCTGCGGCCCCCAAACCAGCTGCAGGAGGGTCCCACTGTATAAGCCCCGCTGCCCACCCCAGCCCGATCTCTGCTGTGAGCTCGGCGCAAGGGAGCGGGGAGAATAAAGCAGAGTCTGTAGTTAAGATGGACACTGTCCCTGCTTGTAGTAGCAGAGGTGGTGCGGTGCGGGAGGTGGCAGTGATGCCAAACATTAGTGATGTCCCGGCGGTGGGCAAGGAAAGTGTCTCTGGTGCTCAGGCTTGCTCCCCAGTGGGTGGGGGGAGTGGTCCAGCATCAGATCTGGTTGCGAGCACACCTGTGGCTCCGTAAGCTGTCGCTGCTGCTGAGCGGCAGGGACGGTGTGAAGGGGTCACTGGAGGAGGTAGCCTAGGTCCCCCCACAAAACTTGCAAATAAACTTAGATCTACTGCAAAGCAGACACCATTAACTGTGGGAGCCGCTGGTGATAAGCGGCGCCAAAATAACAAGGCTGTTAGAAATCATCATCCCCTATGGACAGAGAAGTCACTGGACATTCTGTTAATTGTGCTAAGTAAGCTGAGGGCACAGACAACATTAGGGGTGAGGCTGCCTCTAAAACTTCTATGGAGGTGGCCTTGCCCCCTGTGCCCAGCGACGCTGAGGCCGTATCTGAAATTACATTGTCTGGCCCAGAGAGTGCTTGTGATGGGGCGAATGTGTGTGATACTCTTATTACTGATAATAATGGGGATGCTGTTGTGGATGATATGGTGGTGGGTGAGATTGGTAATGCTGAGGTTGGTGTAGGGTCTGCAGGGACCGAGGGGGCTGGAGTGGCAACTTCTACTCTTGGTTATACGAGTGTTGCTGCTGGGGTGTCTTCCTCATCTCCAGACTCTGGGGACGGTGTCTTGCAACAATGTCTCATGGAGGCTCTTAGGAGGGGCGAGAGAACAATCACTGTAGAGGGGAGAGCGGTTGATCTATCCTTTTGGATAGACAGGCATGGCCTGTCAGCCTTCCGAGAGCAAGAGGGGAGGGAGACTGTATGGGCCCTCCCGACAGCCGGGCAGGTGGGTGCTCATAGGAATGTAGTTCGTCTTCGTTGGAGGGGTAGTGATATGTGCCCAACAAGAGCCAAAGTGGTTGAACTCCTCCTGAAGATACATCCTTACGGCACCCCAGAATTTGACATCAGCTTTGTCCGGCCAGAAGGCTTAGAGCTCTTTTGGTCAAATTATGAGTTGGTGTGCAATGAGCCTGGCTGGCGAGATTTTGCTATGCAGGCGATATCTCGCCAGAGCGAGATCAAGAAAGTGACCATTTTAACCCGTAATGAATCACCTTATTGTATGGACATCATGACTTGGATATGCAGGTACATCGAGGTACGGGGAGTCCCAACTGAAAACAGGGACGAGTTTGGCATCTGGTCAGGGGCCTGGACCTTCATGATCAAGTTGAGGCGTTCAGGTGGCACAGTAACTCACATCCCTTCCTCGGCTTTCCTGGGAAGGGACCGCATCCTGATCTTCTACCACGGGCAGCCAAAGCTGTGCCATAGGTGTGGCGACCCCACACACTTTAGCGCTGTCAAGTACAGAAGTGCGCTCTGTGGGGGGGTTTAGGCCATCTCGCTGCATCCTGTGGCCGGATTAGGTGTCACCTGTGTGATGACTTCGGTCATCCATTCAGTCGCTGCCCTCGCTCCTTCGCTAAAATTGCCGCTTCTTTAGAGGGAGTGGGATAGGGGGTCGCTCCTGTTGCAGAGGGCGGTGATGAAGGTGCAGAGGGGCCGAGGAAGAAAAACAGTAATAAGTCACCTTCTAAGATCAGACGGGCAGAGAAGCGTCGAAGGAGCAGGGAACTTGGGGACTAGCAGGTTGCTGGGATAACCCTTGGTCCAGCTCCAGAGTCTAGGACTGTTGCTGAGGCCCTGGGGGAACAGGATTTGAATGAGGAGGTCAGGAGGCTGGTAAAGGAGGATGTGGCTGAGTCTTCGTCTTCCTCCATCTATGAAACCATGGATGAGGATGACAGGGCTTGGCTGCAGAACAAGCGTAAACTTGGTGCCAAGAAAAAGCGAGGAGAAAATCTTCTCCCACCCTGATCCAGATGCCTAAGGAAGACCAAACCTATTCCCCTATGATTGGTCTCTCCAACCAGTTCCAGGCACTGACCAACAACCTGGATGGTGAGGCTGCGCAGGATGGTCCGGGTATTGTGGCGGTGAGCCTCAAGGGGGTGCCGAGTCTCCTCCTTCTGAGGGACTAGAATCCTCAGGGGATGGGACTGGCCCAGAGTCTGGAGATGAGGAAGACTATGATGAAGCTGATGTGGAATCAGATGGTGAGGTGGCGGGGAGGGATATGGATACTTCAATATCTCTTAAGCGTCAGGGTGACATTTCCTCCTCAGAAGGTGATGGAAAGGAGGGGAGGAAAAAGAAAGCTGTCTAACTTGATCACCCAGGATGGCGGCAGTCACCCCACTGACACTGGCATCTATTAATGTTGCCAGTATTAAGTCTGATGTGGCTAGATTTGCGACCTTTGATTTTCTCGGCCGGGTTGAAGCCGACATTTTATTTTTGCAAGAGACCAGGCTGCCAGATTTGGCGGCTGTACATAAAGCTAGAAGGGAGTGGAGGCGAGGTCCATCTTATTGGTCTCTTGTGGCTGAGCCGTATAGCGGGGTGGCGGTTCTTTTTACCGCAGCGGTAGAATGCAGACGAGTTATTGAGTTAGAAATGGGGAGATGCCTGATCTTAGATGTCTTCATGAAGGGACAAGAACTCCGCCTTATTAACATCTATGGTCCCCAATCCAAGTGGGACAGGAAGTGTCTCTTTATGAGGATCAAGCCCTACCTTTTTACAAGTCGGCAGGTGGTCTTTGGAGGGGACTTCAATGCTGTCACAAGGCCCCAGGATAGGGGAGGTTCCAGAGACAAGCTGACTTATGATAGCATCGCGCTCAATAGTATAGCTAGTGAGGCTCGCCTGGTGGATGTCCACATCCGGCACACCCCAGGCCATGCGGGATTCACCTATCATAGGGGTAGATGCAGGTCTAGAATAGATAGGTTTTATTTAAAGGAGGAAGCCGTCTCTTCAGCAGTGTCTGTTGTTGAGGTGGAGTTCTTCGATCACTGTATGATTTTGTTTTCTCTGAATGTTACAGAGACCCCCGGATGGGTAGAGGCTACTGGAAGCTCAATTCGTCTCTCTTGGAAGAAGCGGAGATACGATAATCCTTTGAGGATTTTCATCAGAGCCAGGTACCACTGCTGGGCCTTTGTAGCAGTAAGTCTGAGTGGTGGAAGATGTTCAAGAAAAGGGTGGCGAAATTCTTCCGCCAGCTCTCGAGCCTCAGGAGTCTGGACAGGTACCGCCTGTATCAAGGCCTGAGGAGGAAACTCGAGCATCTTGTCTCGACTGGAGGTAGCCATGAGGATATCTCCAGAGTGAAATCTTTGCTTAAGAGATGTCAGTATGATAGGCACGCATCTTTGGTTTTTGAGAGGGATTACGGGAAGTACCGCTCGCCTGACCCTTACAGAAACTGTAAGATGTCAGTGAGTAGTAAGGTTATCACAGGGCTGATTGATAGTACAGGATCCCTGAAAAGGTCCAGATCAGGGATCCTGGAGGTCGTCAGATCCTTCTATTCACACCTCTTGGGAAAGAGGGATCTAGATTGAGATGTGATGTCGGCTTTCCTGGCTGAAACTGTCCCTGAACCAGGGGATAACCCCTCTTTTGACGTTTTGACAGAGATGATCAGGGAAGAGGAAGTCAGACTGGCCATTGATGGGCTTCAGCTCCAAAAATCGCCAGATCCGGATGGCTTAACATCCGAGTTCTATAAGACCTTTAAGGACATCTTGGTTCCCCTCTTGACTGAGTTATTCAATGAGTGTCTTTCCTCGGGCACTCTGCCGAGGTCAATGAGGAGGTCTGCTCTGATCATCCTATCAAAGGGTAAGGACCGATCTTGTATTGAGAATTGGTGTCCCATAGCGCTACTCAATACAGACAGAAAGATTCTGGCAAAGGTGCTGTTCAATCGTCTGGTGAAGTTTGCACCCCAGCTCCTTTCAGTGGCTCAGCTCTGCTCTGTTCCAGGCCGCAGTACAATTAGTGCTGTGCTTGGTGTCCGGGAGGCAGTGGAGCAGGGTAGGGCAGGTCACTGGAAGGGGTACTTGCTGTCCTTGGATCAGGCTAAAGCATTTGATCGGGTTAACCACGAGTATCTTTGGTCTGTCCTTCTGAGATATGGCCTTCCAGGGGGGGTTTGTTGATTGGCTTAAGACCTTGTATGCAGGGGCAGAGAGTTTCCCACTTGTTAATGGTTGGGTTGGCCGCTCTTTTGAGGTTGGGTCTGGCGTTCGCCAGGGCTGTCCTTTGAGCCCACTAATATATTTTGTTTGCAATTGACCCTTTCCTTGGGAGGGTTGATTGTGGACCATTGACAGGGGTCGGGATAGACCGGGTGATGCCAGGGTCGACCCTGAGAGTGGTGGCGTATGCTGACGATATCACTACCTTTGTGTCCTCACAGAGGGAGGCAGAGTGGGTGATGTCTGAGGTTGATCGCTACTCAGAAGCATCTGGGTCCAAGATCAACCGGGATAAGTGTGAGAGTCTCTGGCTGGGAGGGGGAGATCCTGGTTTTGATCTCCCGGACACCCTTCCAGGGCCCCAACAATCTGCAAAAGTCCTCAGCATCGAATTTGGTCAAGGGGATTACCCCATGCAAAATTGGGACAGCAGGCTTAAGATCGCCACTGAGAAGGTGGACCAATGGAAGGGTTGGTCTTTGACCCTAAGAGAAAGGGTAAACCTGATCAAAACTTACCTGCTCCCTTTGCTGATATATCTGGGCAGTGTGTGCATCTTACCAGAGCTTCTCTGGACTCGGGTCTACAGTTTGGTTTTTCAGCTATTATGGGGGAATAGACTGAACCTAGTCAAGAGGGAGGTTACTTACCGTACGAGGAGACAAGGGGGGTTGTGTATGGTCAACCCTGTGGTGTTCTTAGTGAACACCTTTCTTAAGATCAACATTGTAAGCCTCTGGCAAGAGAGGGCTCCTCCGTGGGTTTTCTCCTGTAGGGGATGGTTTCAGCCTTTCTTCCAGGAATGGGAGACAGGAGGGCAAGTGAAGGATCTTCGCACACCACACGGGCATCTTCCAGCTTACGTTGCCCCGGTTCTGAAAGTAGTTCGCCGGTGGGGTCTGGGAGTGTGGGAGATCAGGACTTTGCCAAGGAAATTCCTTGACAAGAGGGTCCTGTCGACTCATTTTCAGAGCCCACTGGTGCTCAAAGATTGCCCAAGCCGGGATCTGGGGGTAGGTTTGAGACTTTTAAATTCCATCAGGATCCCCTTGAAGTTTTGGGACTTGGTTTGGCGCTGCTTCCATGGGAAACTGTATGTGAGGGATAACCTGAAGTGTAGAAGCTCTGAGGAAAGGGGTTGTCCCCGGGAGGAGTGTGACAACGTGCTGGAAAGCATGGAGCACTTCTTGCTTCATTGTCCCTTTAATACAGAGGTGTACAACAGGGTGGGCGCTTCCATCAGTTGGCCCAGGTTGCCTGGTCTCTCTTATGCGGAGTGGGCCTATGGAGCATTCAGAGTCCTGGGTGGTCGGGACTGGTGCACTTTATTCTTAGTTAGCCTAGTGGTTAGGTACCACACGTGGAACGCACGGTGTCTAGTATCGACGCAACGGAAAATCCTCCCGGTGGCTGAGGTGGTTAGGAACATTCTTAGTGACCTGGTGAAAGTGCGCTCTCTGGAGTATGAGAGGTTGGGGACGGGGAAGGCCTCTCTTCTTTGGAGGGGGTTCTCCTTTCCTGTACCTTAGCCTGTCATCTCCATTCCTGGTGTTGGGCTGGTGTTAGCACTGTAGATTATTGTTTTGTTTTGCTCAGTAATAGTAGGATGTAGGGCTTGCAGGTGTCGAACTTGGGCTTTGTGTTTGCTGTGTTGGTGTGATATGGGTACACTAGTTAGGTTGGGAGGTGGGTCAGCGGGGGAGAGGGAATTTGGATTTCTTGGACTGGGTTGTGTGTGGGCTTGGGTGTTTAGCTTAGGGGAGGGGGGGAAAAAAGAAAAAAAAAAATTTGTTTTACATGCTGTGTATTTTTTTAATAGGTTGTATATAGTGTATATATGGGGATAGCAGTTAGGTGGGGAGGGGGATTTTGGGTTTTCTTGGCCTGGTCTGGACTTATACGCAGACTTTGGACGTTGGACCAGTGCCAGGATTGTGTGTAGGGCTGGGGACTGGTTGTGGATTTTAGGTTTATGGGGGGGGGGGGGGGGTTATTGGGGGGAAAAAAAAAAAATTTTTGGTTTATTGGTGTTTGTATGTATATATGTAATATTGTATGTGTTTATGTTTATTATATTATTTTTGTCATTAATGTGGTTTTTCTTGGTGTCGTGGGCAGCTGGATCAGCCGGTGAGATTATGTATTACTGGGATTAGTTTGGTTGAAGAGTATTTGGTGTGAATGAGGCTGGACCAGTCAATATACTAACCTGTATATAGTGTATATATTGTATTATAGAATCGTCACTCGTTGTGTTATTTTGTTGTGTTTGTCCTTTGATTATTCTTGTTATGTTTAATGTTTATGAAGATTGTTATGTTTTATAATTTTATTAATAAAAGAACTACAGGATGTAACTCAGGATCAGTACAGGATAAGTAATGGAATGTATGTACACAGTGACTGCACCAGCAGAATAGTGAGTGCAGCTCTGGAGTATAATACAGGATGTAACTCAGGATCAGTACAGGATAAGTAATGTAATGTATGTACACAGTGACTGCACCAGCAGAATAGTGAGTGCAGCTCTGGGGTATAATACAGGATGTAACTCAGGATCAGTACAGGATAAGTAATGTAATGTATGTACATAGTGACTGCACCAGCAGAATAGTGAGTGCAGCTCTGGAGTATAATACAGGATGTAACTCAGGATCAGTACAGGATAAGTGATGTAATGTATGTACACAGTGACTGCACCAGCAGAATAGTGAGTGCAGCTCTGGAGTATAATACAGGATGTAACTCAGGATCAGTACAGGATAAGTAATGTAATGTATGTACACAGTGACTGCACCAGCAGAATAGTGAGTGCAGCTCTGGAGTATAATACAGGATGTAACTCAGGATCAGTGCAGGATAAGTAATGTAATATATGTACACAGTGACTGCACCAGCAGAATAGTGAGCGCAGCTCTGGAGTATAATACAGGATGTAACTCAGGATCAGTACAGGATAAGTAATGTAATGTATGTACACAGTGACTGCACCAGCAGAATAGTGAGTGCAGCTCTGGAGTATAATGCAGGATGTAACTCAGGATCAGCACAGGATAAGTAATGTAATGTATGTACACAGTGACTGTACCAGCAGAATAGTGAGTGCAGCTCTGGAGTATAATACAGGATGTAACTCAGGATCAGTACAGGATAAGTAATGTAATGTATGTACAAAGTGACTGCACCAGCAGAATAGTGAGCGCAGCTCTGGAGTATAATACAGGATATAACTCAGGCTCAGTACAGGATAAGTAATGTAATGTATGTACACAGTGACTGCACCAGCAGAATACTGAGTGCAGCTCTGGAGTATAATACAGGATGTAACTCAGGATCAGTACAGGATAAGTAATGTAATGTATGTACACAGTGACTGTGTAAGATGGGGAAACAGCCCTCATGTTATGAATGTAACTGTTTTTGTAGATAAGTTTATTTTTTTTTTTTTTATAAACTGACATTTGTTTGTTTGATCACAAGAGGCCACTGTTACCTCAGAAATAGAAGAGACTGTGATTCTGTAATTCCCTGGAGTAGTGACGTGGAGACCCTGTTCTGCAGAGGAGGAACAAGAAGAGTGTGTGTGTGTATGGCAGCCATCTTAACTGTGTGTGCTTCTGAGCTTTTAGAAGAAGAAGGGCTGAAGTGAGAGGAAAAACATCCTTACAGGATTACAGACAAGAGGTTGCTGAAGCAGAGACTCAGACAGCATCCTAAGGTGAAGATTACTATCAAGGACCGGCTGAGAGGTGGCCCTGTCAGTGAGACCGCATGTTTGGATGAGCTCTGCTTTCAGAGGTTCCAGAGAGAAACTGCAAGGTACCCCACAATACTGAATCAGTAAAAGAAGTAATCGTGCACGCACCACAGTAGATTTTTGGCACAAATTGCTTGGGACTGAGTAAGGGCCTGTAGTTAGATTAGTTAGGCATCCTCATCTTCACAGGCCACACTACTGGTGAATTATCTATTTGGTAGTAAGGACTCAGAGAATTCCATTGTTGTAACTCCCAGAGAGGAGCTTCTGAGGAAGTCTAGAAGTGACATCTTATACATTGTCATATTTCTTTGGATTGCAAGCTGACCTACTATTATAGTTACTTGGTTATACTTTGTTTATGGGGAATAGGGGTATTTGATAAGTTTGTAAGCTCTTGTGTTATACCGCCGGTGCCCCTATCACACTCACTGAATTGTTCCTGTGACTAGGGTGATAAAAATGTAACAAGCGGCTGGTTAGTTGCAGCCTTCAGATATGTAAAAGCTTGGAGTATATTGGAGCTGCACATAAGGGGGCACCGCGCTGTACAACACCAGGGCCTCAGCTTACTGGCTGAGTGTATGTAAATAGTTGAGAGTGTTTTTCTGGTAAATAGGTGTTACTACTCAAAGTAAAATCTTGTTTTTTACTAAATTGACTTGGAGTTGCTTCCTTTGTTCGTGACTTCACTGTATCCTGGGGAGCCCACCCCGGTACACGGCTTACTACTTGGCGTAGTCGGCAGGATACAGTGACCGTCATGGACGGGAACATGGCGGAAATTAATCTCCCGGCTCCAGCTGCACCGGTCCAGGGTGCCCCTGCACAGCAAGAGTTATCAGCCCCAGTACCAGTTATGCCAGCCCAAGTAGGGTACTTATCAGCCGGGGCACTAATGCAGCATTTGCCGAAGTTTGACGGTAATAATTTGACTTTGCAGGACTGGACCGAAAGGGTATGAAGCGTAGTTAAATTGAGTAACCTTATTCCGGGGCTGCATGCAGAGATAGCATTGGGGGCCCTAGAAGGTGACGCTAGACGGACAGTGATGGTACAGCCCGAATCAGAGAGAGACACCTTGGAAAAAATATTCTCCCTGCTAGAGGGAGCTCAGGGAGGGCGTACGAAAGTAGCACAGTTGTGAAGCAACTTCTTTAATCGGTCACAGCGAGAGGGTGAGGCTTTAATGCAATACTCTAACGCTTTACAGGAGATACTGAATGAAGTGCGGCGGCAAGATTCGGAGGCTATGGGAGCCTTCAAAGACGTGGACCGACTACTATGAGACCAATTCATCTTAGGATTATCCAATAAGTTTTTACAGGATAAGCTGCAAGAGATGACTCGGGCAGATGCCAACCTGACATTCTATAATGTTTAGCTGGCTGCTGTAGAGAGGGAAGAAGAGCCCATGGCTGTAAGTGTGAAGGCAGTGAGTAGCACCCAAGTGACAGGGGCCCGAGTAGGTCCTGAAGACGCGGGGTCCTTGAAGGATGTAGTCCAGGCTCTACGGGCAGAAATGAGAGAACTCCGCCTGGAGGTGTCCCAGATCAAAGCAGGTTCATCCATGGCTCCGGAGAGGGTCACATCACCCTGCCTTCCTCCACCGAGAGTACCTCGGGTGCGAGGGCCCACCAACCAAGGCCCATCTGTCGTGCGGGGATCAAGGGGACCCCTCTGCTGGAGCTGGCGACAGTATGGCCATATCGCCAGAGAGTGCCAGGGACAGATGGAACCCGAGCCGGCTTTAAACTTCCGACCGCCGCAGTAATGGGGCGTCCTGTGGCGGTTCACCAAAAACTAAGCCCCATACGCGATGAACGCGACTTATATGCTAGCAGCCCCGTTATGGAAGCCGAGCTGGAGGGCCAGAAGGTACGCTGCCTAGTTGACACCGGATCAGAGTGCACCCTGATGCCTCTGGAGTTCTTCGAGAGACACTTCGGACATATGATGGAGCCGGAAGATGGAAGTGTCGTCAGGTTGACAGCTGCCAATAATGGTGCAATGGACGTACAAGGGATCGTCTGGATGCGGGTTCGGCTGTTTAGGCAAGACATTGGCAAAAAGGGGATCGTGCTGGTAGACCATCCATCCAGAAGAGGATTAGATGTAATGCTGGGCATGAACGTGCTGAGAGACCTAGATCATCACCTTTATGCCAAGGAAGGTCCTAAATACTGGCAGCGGGCCACCATACACCGGCCAATTCAGAAGGTCCTACAGCAGATGGTGAGGAGCTGTAGTTTGCAAAAGAGCATCATACCAGGGCGCTCTATTGGGAACGTGAAGGTACCGCTGAGTGCTCCAGTGAAGATTCCACCGCGACAGGAGAAAATTTTGATGCTTCCAGTGGGGGATGGATGACCACTGAATGGACTAGAGGTCCTGATAGAGCCTGCTCTGCAGGGAGAAACGCAGACCCGTCCTCTGGTAGACCGAGCACTCGCCACGGTGAAAGATGGCTGTGTGCCTATACGCTGTCTCAATGTCTTGGACAGTGAGTTGATCGTTCCTGGGAATACCCTGCTGGCTGAAGTTTATGTGCCCGAGGGCGACGTTCTTCGCCGGAAGAGCTTCACGCTACAGCCTGATGGGAGGTCGGCTTGGACCTATGCTGTGGAGGTCCAGCAAAAACAGACCCCTACAGCAGAATGGAACGGTCGAGTGATCATGCCTCTGATGGGAGTGGACCCCCGGTCTCTGACCCTGGGGCAACAGAAACTTCTGGAAGACACTCTGTGGGAGTTCCAGGAGGCGTTCTCAAGACATGATGAAGACTTCGGGTGTGCTACCGCCATTGAACATGAAATCCCTACCGGCGACGCTGCGCCAATTCGGGAGCGGTACAGGCAAATCCCATCCAAGATGTATCAGGAGGTGAAAGATATGGTGGCCAGGATGCTGGAGAATCAGGTGATACAGGAGAGTAAAAGTCCGTGGGCTGCTCCGGTGCTCCTGGTGCGGAAGAAGGACAGAAGTCTCAGGTTCTGTGTAGATTACCGGAAACTGAATGCTCAGACCATCCGCGATGCCTATCCTCTTCCACAGATCGAAGAGACACTATCCTCCCTGGGTAGTGCCAAGTATTTCTCCACGCTTGATCTGGCCAGTGGATATTGGCAAGTGCCAGTGGCCGAAAAGGACAAGGCGAAGACAGCCTTTATCTTACCCATGGGACTCTATGAGTTCAACAGAATGCCGTTTGGTCTGTCCAACGCTCCAGGGACATTTCAGCGGTTGATGGAGCTCTATCTGGGTGACCTAAACTTTGAGTCCATATTGATATATCTGGAAGACGTTGTGGTGTTTGGGACCTCATTCGAAGATCATCTTCAAAAGCTGCGGCAGGTCCTAGAACGACTGCGAGACCATGGGCTAAAAATCAAGCCCAAGAAGTGCCAACTGTTTCAGCAGCGAATAGAGTACTTGGGACATGTGGTCACTCCGGAAGGGGTACAACCAGCCCCCAGCAAGGTGGAAGCCGTCCAGAAGTGGCCCCAGCCAAGAACCCTACGGGAAGTTCAGGCCTTTCTAGGATTGGCCGGTTATTATAGGAGATTTATACCCAAGTTCGCACATCTCGCTGGTCCACTAAATGAGCTGCTGAGAGACACAGCTGGAGAACCCAAGAATCACCCCATTGAGTGGGGGCCAAGACAGCAAGAAGCCTTTGAGGCGTTGAAAAGAACGCTGACCAGTGTCCCGATCCTGGCCTATGCACGGTTTGATAGTCCGTTCTTGTTGTACACAGATGGAAGTCTACATGGTCTTGGAGCCGTGCTGTCTCAAGTTCAAGATGGACGAGAGAGGGTGATTGTCTATGGCAGTCGATCTCTAAGGGAGTCGGAGCGCAACCCTGACAACTATAGCTCCTTTAAGTTAGAGCTTTTGGCGCTGGTATGGGCCATGACTGAAAGATTTGCAGACTATCTGACAGGTGCAGAAGTGATTGTGATGACGGACAATAACCCGTTAGGACACTTGGAAAACGCCGAGCTAGGCGCCCTTGAGCAAAGATGGATGGCTCGTCTTTCCAAGTACCAATACCGTATCCAGTTCCGGTCAGGAAGGGAGAACGGCAACGCTGATGCCTTCTCCCGAGTCCCTGTAGGATTGCCGACGAAGAGTGGGGACGAAGGGCTAGAAGACGTTGAAATCCCACACCTCGGCAGAGTACCGCCATTCCAGAACATAACACATTCAAGTGGGGTGGCTTCAGGGATGCCAATGGTGTTGGGGAAGACGTTGAAAGATTGGGAAAGGGTTCAAAATAGCTGCCCAGACCTCTGGAAAGTGAAAGAGTGGATTCGGACTAACATCTGGCCCCGCCCGGACGAGAGGGCCAGCCTAACTCAAGAAGGTCAGAAGTTACTGAGACAGAGGGATAAGCTGAGTGTTACCCAGGGGCTCCTGTGCCGGGCCATATACGTACAGTCAGAGCTGCAGTACCGGCAACAGGTTGTCATCCCTATGTCATTGGGACCAGCGGCCGCTCAGGAAGCCCATGAGAGGGGGGCTCATTTTGGGAGTGCTAAGACGTACCAATGGCTTCAGCGATTCGTATATTGTCCAGATTTGGGAGAAATGGTAACCGAGGCATGCCTCAAGTGTCGATCCTGCGGGCTGAGTAAAGGCCCCGAGCAACAGGCCCCTGTACAAACTATTCGAACATCTGCCCCCCTAGAAATCTTAATGATTGACTACGTACAGATTGGGTACTCTACCTCAGGACACTCTTACTGTTTGGTCATGACGGACCACTTTACAAAGTATGCAGTGGCTGTACCCACCAGGGATGAGGCAGTCTGTAAGCACTTTATACAAGTGTTTGGGTGTCCGCAGAGAATCTATTCAGATCAGAGGGCATGTTTTCAGGGTGCTTTGATGAGTGAGCTGTATCAGCTCTATGGTATTGAACGTTCCTGCACGACTCCTAATATATTGTGCTTACCTTATACCCCATGCTTAAGCACTTAAAGGGGTTCTACATGACAATGATATTGATCACCTGTCTTTAGGTTAGATCATCAATATAAGATTGGTGGGGGACCGGGACCCTTACAGGTTAGCTGCTTGATGGGGTGGTCATTGTTGGGCAAGCGCCATTACCTCTTCATTGCTTATCAAGCACAGCGCTGTATATTATATAGTGGTTGTACTTGGTATTGCAGCTCAGCCCTATTCAGCATAGCCATGTGACCAATGGACGTGGATCTTATCAATGCATGTGGACCTATGGCGTTGGACCATACCAATCTAATATTAATAACCTATTCTAAAGATAGTTAATCAACATCATAGACCTGGAATATCCCTTTAATACACTGTCCCAAGAGTGTCCACTGAAGCGTCCCATAAGTTCCTGTGCCTTCCATATGCACTACATGCCATATACTTCTAATAATTGGCTGTTACACACCCACCATAAGTCCCTGCCCACATACCCTATGTCATACTTACCAACTTCGAAGCTGGGATAATAGGGATGTTTTGGGGGGTAGGGGTGATAAGCCTCACCCCTTTTAGGGTTGGGACATGCCTGAATTTGCTGGGACTGTTTCTAAAAATGATGTACTGTACATCAGGACAGTTTGCAACTGTGTGTATGTATATATATATATATATATATATATATATATATATATATATATATAGTCTACCTGTTGCTGTAAATAAGTGCCTGCCGTATGCCCCTGAAGTATACTTCCTGTCCTCTTTTTGCACTACTTGCCATATCGCACCACTACATATCTGACTGATACCCCATATATGTCTTTCATGTGCCCTTATATACAGTTCCTGCAAGATGCTACCAAATTACACTGCCCCCCACAAGTATAAGCCAGAGGTGATACTTACATGTACCTAACCTTCACACAAACATTACATGAAGTACACAAGGAGTAACTTTCTTTCTGGTTATTAAATTACTTATATTCTGGATTATTCAGAAGTTTTCCCCTCTGCAGGCTCTATCTGTAGTTTGCAGTTCTCCCTGAGCTGGTGGGTGGAGACTCGCTGCCATATACTGCACACAGTAAGAGGAGGAGAATCTATAACTGACTCTCTCACACTCCAGGAAAATACAGGACATATATAGAGAAGTACTGGAATATATGAATGAAAGTAAAGTACTCTGGTTGTGATAGAAAGCTCTTATTTAGCTCCATCATCAAACTAATCCTGCGTTTCTGTTGTTATCTCTCTTTTCCAGTAACAGAATCCGCTCAAAGCCACAAGCTATCCATCAAGCTTCCAAGCTTGCCTCCTCTCCTCAAGCATACCCTCAAGCTGCCCTGCAAGCCGACCCACTCCCCCAGAGTGTGTGAATGGGCCCTTAAATACGGAGTTATTCCCTCCCTGGATAACCTGGGCAATAAGTCAGACGGGGGGAACAACAAACAACTTCTGCATCCATTTAAAGTGATATTTCTCATAGAGCACAATCTACAATTAAAGACAAACAATTCACAGCGCAGCAATATAGCAGTAAACCTTCTTGTGCTGCACCTGCACTATCACTGCATGCACAATCTGAACAGAGATTTAAAGCCTCTATGCCGACCTCAGGCAAGCAGCCACTAAAGCATGGGGAAAACAGCGATTTGCTCGAGGTGTGTATTTTCACCAACTTACATCTCTCTGATCATTCCTCCTCCACTCCTCAAAGACATTGATAGACGTGTAATCTGAGTCATGTGACCTGTGACCGATATAGCAGGTATTTTCAGAGTGAAAGTCAGTTTGGCAGAGGGGAAGAGGAAGCAGGAAAACAGCCTTATAGGAGGAGAAAGAAGCATTTTTCTCCAATAAGATGTATCACAAAAATTATCATCGCCTGAAATATTAATTTATGAAAATGTTGTTGAAAAGTTGAGGCTCCTGTGACGTAACCGGGCCCCGCACCTGCCGTGCACCATTATAATCAGGTGTTGTACGTTGCACAGGCACTTTTTGAACCCCAGGGGGTCTCCCTGGTAGAGATGGCAAGTTTCCCTGAGGGCAGAGTTGGTCGTCTTTTATTATGGGTTTCTAAATCATTTCTGATTGACTGTGCCCCCTGCTGGCAGGGACGATTATCTAACCTCTACAATAGAGCCAACATAAATGCTGCAGTCTTGAAGTGGTGTAACATGAAGCTCCTGGACCCCAATTCTACATCAGTACCAGGCACCCCATTATTAAGCGGATTGGTTTTGGAAAATTTTCAGAATAGATATGATCACTTTTATAAAGCCTGCCCCTTTTAGGGGGCCTCACACCCATTCTTTGACATGGGTGCAAAATGTCATCAAAACCCTTTTTTTGGTATGAGCCAGGACATATAATATGACTGGGAGCCCGGCAGGAGCATTTCACTGGGTCCAGGAGATTTGCCCAGGTTTCTAGCATACGGGGAAGTTACCCCTTTTTGCAGCAGAGTGTGCAAGTGTTTCCATAATGTATTGTTTACAGCAATGGGCTAGTCATGTTGGGAAGCAACACCTTAGGGGCCCTCTAAGTCTCCTCAAGTTACACTTCTGGTCTCTACGTGCATCAGTACAGAACTGTGACTACCCCCCTATCCTCTGAGCCATATGTGGGCATTTTCTGGTCAGGGTGCCAGTGCCCTTTAACAGCATGTAGCAGGGTAGACTGAGCACTGAGCTCTTGTCTGGTACTGTAATAGTTAACGATAATGTAAAGCACCTCCCAGGTTACTGGATCCTCCCGGCTCTTCCATGTAACGCTATGTACATCCATCATCAGCAGTGTATTATAACCTACAGCACATGATACACGTCCCAGCAGATGTCAGATACTTGTCCTGGAGATTAGCAGGGCCCTAATCTTCTAAAGCCCCCATGGTGAGGTCCTGGTGTGGGCCATCGGCTCGTGACCTTGTCCTGTAAATGCATAGACTTGCTGGAGATGATGGGTTTGCATTTATTCCATTTAGCTGACAATGACATGTCTCACAGCGATAAGGATCTAAGCCTTAATCTGTAGTCCATTTAGTCCAGAAGAAACAAAATAGGAGCCATGGATACAAAAAAGTTATAGGGGTGCCAAATATTACTTCTGTTATCCCCAGTGACCTCACAAGTAACCCTGGGAACCCATATGGAGATCAGGAAGGGACCCCCAACAGCAAGAAGTGCTCAATGGACAATGGCCTGAGGGAGGCAGCTACAACATGACAGAAAGAA
This sequence comes from Leptodactylus fallax, assembly GCA_947044405.1. Taxonomy (NCBI): domain Eukaryota; kingdom Metazoa; phylum Chordata; class Amphibia; order Anura; family Leptodactylidae; genus Leptodactylus; species Leptodactylus fallax. Next base: position 1,441,698 of record CAMRHE010000434.1, read on the forward strand.
AGTTACCGAAGTTATCATGTAGTGGTTGATAAGTTGTAAAAACTAGAGCCCTCCGAAATAAATCACACGTCTTCTGTAACAGTGAACTGTCCCTATGGAGCAAATGCCCCATAGAGTATTAGAGTATTCTAGGACCAGGACTGCCCCATGTTATTAGAGAGTATTAGAGTATTCTAGGACCAGGACTGCCCCATGTTATTGGAGAGTATTAGAGTATTCCAGGACCAGGACTGCCCCATGTTATTAGAGAGTATTAGAGTATTCTAGGACCAGGACTGCCCCATGTTATTGGAGAGTATTAGAGTATTCCAGGACCAGGACTGCCCCATGTTATTGGAGAGTATTAGAGTATTCCAGGACCAGGACTGCCCCATGTTGTTAGAGAGTATTAGGGTATTCCAGGACCAGGACTGCCCCATGTTGTTAGAGAGTATTAGGGTATTCTAGGACCAGGACTGCCCCATGTTATTAGAGAGTATTAGGGTATTCCAGGACCAGGACTGCCCCATGTTATTGGAGAGTATTAGAGTATTCCAGGACCAGGACTGCCCCATGTTGTTAGAGAGTATTAGGGTATTCTAGGACCAGGACTGCCCCATGTTATTGGAGAGTATTAGGGTATTCTAGGACCAGGACTGCCCCATGTTATTAGAGAGTATAAGGGTATTCCAGGACCAGGACTGCCCCATGTTATTAGAGAGTATTAGGGTATTCTAGGACCAGGACTGCCCCATGTTATTAGAGAGTATTAGGGTATTCTAGGACCAGGACTGCTCCATGTTATTGGAGAGTATTAGAGTATTCTAAGACCAGGATTGCCCCATGCTAGGACCAGGACTGCCCCATGTTATTAGAGAGTATTAGGGTATTCTAGGACCAGGACTGCTCCATGTTATTGGAGAGTATTAGAGTATTCTAAGACCAGGATTGCCCCATGCTAGGACCAGGACTGCCCCATGTTATTAGAGAGTATTAGGGTATTCTAGGACCAGGACTGCCCCATGTTATTAGAGAGTATTAGGGTATTCTAGGACCAGAACTGCCCCATGTTATTAGAGAGTATTAGGGTATTCTAGGACCAGGACTGCTCCATGTTATTAGAGAGTATTAGGGTATTCTAGGACCAGGACTGCCCCATGTTATTGGAGAGTATTAGGGTATTCTAGGACCAGGACTGCCCCATGTTATTAGACAGTATTAGGGAATTCTAGGAGCAGGACTGCCCCGTGTTATTGGAGAGTATTAGAGTATTCTAGGACCAGGACTGCCCCATGTTATTAGACAGTATTAAGGAATTCTAGGACCAGGACTGCTCCATGTTATTGGAGAGTATTAGGGTATTCTAGGACCAGGATTGCCCCGTGTTATTGGAGAGTATTAGGGTATTCTAAGACCAGGATTGCCCCATGCTAGGACCAGGACTGCCCCATGTTATTGGAGAGTATTAGGGTATTCTAGGACCAGGACTGCCCCGTGTTATTGGAGAGTATTAGGGTATTCTAGGACCAGGACTGCCCCGTGTTATTGGAGAGTATTAGGGTATTCTAGCACCAGGACTGCCCCCTGTTATTGGAGAGTATTAGGGTATTCTAGGACCAGGACTGCTCCATGTTATTGGAGAGTATTAGGGTATTCTAGGACCAGGACTGCTCCATGTTATTGGAGAGTATTAGAGTATTCTAAGACCAGGATTGCCCCATGCTAGGACCAGGACTGCCCCATGTTATTAGAGAGTATTAGGGTATTCTAGGACCAGGACTGCCCCGTGTTATTGGAGAGTATTAGAGTATTCCAGGACCAGGACTGCCCCGTGTTATTGGAGAGTATTAGGGTATTCCAGGACCAGGACTGCCCCGTGTTATTGGAGAGTATTAGGGTATTCTAGGACCAGGACTGCCCCATGTTATTAGAGAGTATTAGGGTATTCTAGGACCAGGACTGCCCCATGTTATTAGAGAGTATTAGGGTATTCTTTTTTTTTATATAACTGTAATTTTATTGAAAAATTTTTCATTAACAAGGAATAAAGAAAAAACAAAAAAACAATAATAATCAAACAAACAGGAAGCATTGAGGTAAATAGAGGCTATCTGCCTCCTCCCCCTTAAGCAATATGCATTTAAATTAAGCAGTGAACAAGGGAGGGGGGAATGGAGGGGTTAAGAAGACAAGGGTAGGACCAAAGGGAAGGGGGGGGGAGGGAAGGAGAGGACTAGAGATCAGAGACCCTGTAATGTACAATACATGTCCCAGGGTGCCCAAATAGCCCCAAAGGCTTCCCGTGAATTATGTAGGCCAGCAGTCAGGTATTCAAGACTCCTCACATCCTTCATTCTAGCCACAAGCTCAAGACTAGATGGGGGACTCACCTTCTTCCAGTTTCTAGCTATGAGAGTTTTAGCTGCAGTACAAAGATGCAAGAAAAGCCTGGATGACTTATTGCTCAGGTGTCTGGGGGGAAGGTTCAGGAGATAAAGAAGAGGGTCAAGAGGAACCTCTTGCAAAAAGAGAGCAGTCGTCAGAGTCCTGACCTCCCTCCAAAAACCGAGGATGAGAGGGCACGTCCAAAAGATATGGTGCAGGGTACCCACCGCAGCTCCACAGCGCCAGCACCATGGGGGAACTAATGGGTTTAAAGTATGAAGGAGAGCCGGAGTATGATACCAATGCATCAACAGCTTATACTGCGTTTCCCTAAACGTAATGCACTGAGATGATTTCTGGGCCCGAGACCATACAATCCGCCACTGTTCCTGGGAGATGGGTTTACCCACCGCCTCCTCCCATTTAAGCATATAGCGATGATTAACAGGAGAGCCTGTAGTTTGTGAGTTAAGAAGTTGGTAAATAGAGGATATAAGGCCCCTAGTGGACGTGCCTGCACGGCAAATCTTTTCAAAAGCGGTGGGGAGTGACACCTTAAGAGACCCATGGAGGGAGCGGACAAAGTGAACCACCTGCAAGTAATGGAACCATTCAGTACTTGGCAGGTTTTGATTAGCTGTAAGATAAGCAAAGGACCTGAGTTCCAAGGTTCCAGGGTCAACCATGTCAGCAATCCGGTAAAGGCCAGCTTCAGACCACACTTTAGTCATGGCAGAAGTCAGGCTCTCTGGGAGAAGGGGGTTGTATAGTATGGAGACCATAGATGAGCGCGGGGACATCAGGGAGAATCTAGCACAACAGGTAGACCAGATAGATCTAGTAAACCGAATGGGGCCCAACAGGTACGAGGCAGGGGGGGTGGGGGGGGAGCTGACCCACAGAAGCGCGTTAGGATGCATGGGTGCCAGCCATAGCTTCTCTACCTGCACCCATCTGGTGTATGCTGGCATAGCCGCCCAGAATGGGATATGGCGTAAGTGGGCCGCCCAGTAATAATGTAACAGATGTGGGACAGCCATACCCCCAGACCCCCTATCCGCCAGCATAACAGATCTAGGTATTCGGTGTCGTTTTGCTTTCCAGATAAACTGGAAGATAGCTTTCTGTAGGTTCCGTAATTCTCCCCGAGGTATCGCGACTGGGAGAGTCTCGAAAAAATACAGTAGCTTCGGGAGGAGAGTCATCTTGACCGCAGCAATTCTCCCCAAAAGGGAGATAGGCAAGGGTTGCCATTTGTCCAATAGGGCTCTTAGCTCACAAAACAACCGCGGGTAGTTTGCCGAGTAGAGGGTCGCATAGGAAGTGGATATATGGACTCCCAGGTAGCGGATAGAGGACTCCCGCCACTGGAAATCGTAATTACTGCGGAGGAGAAGGAGAAGGTCCCGTGGGATGTTAAGTGGGAGTGCCTCAGTCTTCGCGGGGTTCACCTTATACCCTGAGAGATCACCATAGGTCTCTAGCGAGCGCAGCAAGTTTGGAAGGGTAGTATGAGGGGAGGTGAGAGTGAGGAGTACATCGTCCGCAAAGAGAGATATCTTAAATTCCTTATCTTGGACCATGATGCCCTTGATATTAGGGTCTCGCCTAATCTTGGCCGCTAGCGGTTCAATGCAGAGGGCAAATATGATGGGTGACAGGGGGCAACCCTGCCTAGTGCCATTTCGAATAGGGAAGGAGGGCGAAGATGCATGGGGAAGCTTGATTGCTGCTGAGGGTAAGGAGTAAAGGGCCTGGATAGCTGTGAGAAAAGGTCCCGTAAGCCCGAACGCCTTAAGCGTAGTATGCATAAACGACCAATTTATGCGGTCAAAAGCCTTTTCAGCGTCCAGGCTCAAGAGAAGGGCCGGGGTAGAATAATGATTGGCCACCTCCACCAAATCCACAGTCCTCCTGGTGTTGTCACCACCCTGACGACAGGGGATGAATCCCACCTGGTCCTTATGGACAAGCAGAGGGAGCCAAGCATTCAGTCTATTGGCTAAGAGTTTGGTGAAAAGTTTCAGGTCCGTGTTCAGCAAAGCAATCGGTCGGTAGTTAGCACAATCCTGCAAGTCCCTACCCGGTCCAGGGACCAATGTGAGTAGTGAAGAGAGCATAGTCGGGGGTATAGGGGAACCTGAAAGGAAGGAACTGAAGAGGGACAATAGATGAGCAGAGAGTTCACCCTGGAAAACCTTACAATAATTGCAAGCGAACCCATCCGGGCCTGGGGCTCCCCCACCCGGGAGGTCCCTCAGGACCCCCTCCAGTTCCTCCCCGGTGATGGGGGTGCTCAGGGAGGTTAGGGCCTCAGGAGGAAGGCGTGGGAGACAACAATCCTTTAAATAGTCCTCCAGTAGTGTTGAGTCATCCCCAGGGAGTAGCGCCCGTGGGGGGGGCAAGTCACACAGCCTAGAGCAGTAAGAGTGGAACGCCAGCGCCACAGCACCAGGGCGATGCCGAAGAGTACCCGCGGGGCCACGGACAGAGTGTGGTGTGGAAGAGGCCCGATGATCCCTGAGGGTTCCTGCCAGGAGGGTATGAGATTTATTACCTCGTTCAAAAAACCGCTGACGGGTATAAAGGAGAAGTCGTTCCACATGGCGGGTCTCCAAATCACGGAGGTCCGCCCCGGGCCAGGACCAAACGGCGAAGAACCCCCAGGGATGGATGCGCTGCCAAAGTCGTCGTAAGGGACCGAATACGGGCTTGGAGGAGCTGTTCCTGGGCCTGTCTGTCCCTTTTAAGCCTAGAAGCCAATGCGATACAGCATCCTCTCATGACCGCCTTATGGGCTTCCCAGAGAATGGCAAGAGAGTCTACCGAGCCTAAGTTGTCCCTAAAATAATCTATCAAGTGTGTGCGCAGGGTCTCGAGGGAGGTCGGCGAATTGAGCAGTGTTTCGTTAAGACGCCAATGACATTGGCGAGTAGGCACTGGAGTCGTAGATAAGGTAACCACGACTGGGGCATGATCAGACCAGGTGAGAGGGCCAATGTTCGTGTCCCTAAGCAAACGAAGAGCGGGAGCATTTCCAAAGAAGTAGTCAATGCGGGTGTGAGTGTTATGAGGGTGAGAAAAGAAGGTGTAGGAGCGCGCCGTAGGATTGTCCACTCGCCAAAGGTCATACAAAGAGTGGGCGCGGATCAGCCTGCGGAACTCCCTTGCAAGTTGGGCCAACCTATGGGGGGTTGGGCCCTGGGGTAACGCCAGACGATCCGCCCGTTCAGAGAAGACCATGTTAAAGTCTCCCCCCACCAGCCAAGCTGATGGTGGGAGAGCACGCAGACGGGAGAATACCCGGCGCAAGAACGGGATCTGTGCTGAATTGGGGGCATAGACATTGCATAAAACAATCGGGGCACCATAAAGGAGCCCCTCCAAGATAACAAACCGGCCACCTGGGTCTATGTGGGAAGTCGTCACTGTAATTGGGCAGGATCGAGAAAGAAGGATAGCCACCCCAGCTCTGCGTCGATTGTGGAAGGCTGAAAAAGCTACGGGAAAATAATGCTTAGCGAAGGCAAAAGTACCAGCGCGGTCAAAATGAGTCTCCTGAAGAAACGCCACATCCGCTCGTAAGGAGCGGAGTTCTCTAAGGACATGGCGCCTTTTAATGTTGGAACCCAGGCCCTTGACATTAATTGTCACGCACCTAACCATTGGGACCCAGGATTGGAGGACAGTGGCGGATTGCAATAAGCTCACCCATCTCACATGACGCTGGCAAGTTTCCCTCGGAGAGGCAAAAGGGCAATCCACAAACAGGAACCCAAAGTCGAGGCAGGGTCTCTAGATCAGGGGGGGGGGGGGGGAAAGAGAGGGAGGGAGGGAGGCAAAAGACATCATAAATGACAAAGTAAAAATAAAAACAGTTAAACAATACTTTGTGGGCGAGGCTAAGTCACTCGCCTGGGGACCAATGAGGGCAGCCAGAGGTCCAATCAGGATCAATGGCCGCACAGTCCAAGTATCCCCTTAGGGGGGAGAGCGTGGACAGGAGGTCGGAGGGGGAGGCGGTGGATCCCCAACCACCAGTAAAAAGAAGGAAGGAAGGGGAGTCACCGGAACCCCACCCCGCCCCACTCCGCTAAAACAATCCAATAATAAGCATAATAGATGAGACCCGTAGACCTAAAAAAAAAAAAAAAAGAAGCAAACATAACATTAAGGCATGCAGATTCCAAAGCACCACCGAGAAAAGGGAGAACGTCTCAAGGGGGGGCAGCCTCCTCAGGGATCAGTCTCCAGCCGGGGCCTCCGAGTGGTCACCACCGCGGAGGATGCATGACGTCGTCTGGGCTCCAATCGTTGCCAAACCGGTGGTGGGGGGAGGGGGTGGAGAGAATAGCTCCCAGTCTGTTAAATCCGGCAGGGGAACATCCAATAGGTCACAGAAGAGAGGCAAATCCGCAAAGGAGCGAAGCGTAGCGGAGCGACCATCCCTACGAGCAATGAGAGCAAACGGAAATCCCCACCGGTAAGGAATTTGGTGCTCCTGAAGAATCTGGAGGAGGGGTCGGAGATGGCGGCGTTTCTGGAGGGTGATTAGCGACAGATCCTGATAGAATTGTAGTGGAGCTCCCTGAAACTCGAAGTCTTTGAGTTTGCGCACTTTGCTCATTATAGCCTCTTTAAGGGTGAAGTCGTGGAGGCAGCAGATGACATCACGGGGTGTGGCGGAAGATCCTCTGGGTCGAAGGGCTCGATGTGCCCTATCAAACTTAATTTTGTGGGACGGGGGCTCCTGCAGTATAGTGTTGAAGACAGCCTCCAGCAGAACAGGCAGATCCTCAGATTGGTCAGCCTCTGGGAGTCCCTTGATGCGTATATTGTTGCGCCGGCCCCTGTTGTCAAGATCCTCCAAGTGGCGTTGCATGTCCCGTATAGCTGAACCCTGTTCAGTGGTAGTATCATGCAGTGAGGTAACATAGTCTCTGGTAGTGTCATGGTCATTCTCCAGCGTGTCCATTCGGTTAGCAATGGAGTGTAAATCAGTGCGGAGGGTAGCAATTTCAGATCGGAAGGATGCTGTGATTTCCGCAACCATACTTTTAAGGTCTTGTTTAGTAGGAAGTTGAGGAAGAAGGTCCGCCATGGATGATGGTGCTGAAGATGGGCCTGGAATGCAGCTCTGGGGGTGCTGGACTGGAGGGGGGGAGGCATAATCCTTGGGAGTGTGGGGCGGAGGAGCCCCTACGCCAGCGCCTTCCACCGCGCCATCCCCCCCCCCGAGCTACGGAGGGGAGGGGCGACGGGGGAAGATAGTAGATGGGGGGCCACAGAGACCAGCTCTGTGGCCACAGGCTGCAACCCACCAGCGGCGCAGGAGGGAGCAGAGCCACCGACCCCAGAACTCCCCGAGAAGCCGGAGACATCCGGGGCCCTCCCACGCCGCTCCGCCAGGAGCGCTGGCGAAGCAGAATGCAGCCGCCGGGACACCCCAGGGCGAGGAAACCGCGGGAGCACTCGTGCTGGGGAAACTCTGGGCCGCCCAGGCGCCGACAGGGATCCCCGCCGAAGCGGCGCTCCGCTGGCTGACAGGGGGAGCGCGGGAGGAGAGAAGCTGCGCTGCGACCCCTGTGCCTGGAGAGCGGAGGAAATCCAAGATGGCCGCCCCGCAGCAGCCTGGCCCGGTAGAGAAGGCCGCTGGGCCAGAAAGGCGTCCAGGGTGGCCCCCCCCAGACCTCTCCACGGGCGCTGGGGTGCCCGGGGCCACCTTCCTCGGTAAGCGCTTGCCCATACTGCGCCTGCTGAGGGGTCCACGGGTCTCAGTAGCGAGCGGAGGAGCGGAGAAGGACCTGCGCGCGTGCTACTCCATGCGCGTCCAGGCCACGCCCCCCGTATTAGGGTATTCTAGGACCAGGACTGCTCCATGTTATTAGAGAGTATTAGGGTATTCTAGGACCAGGACTGCCCCATGTTATTGGAGAGTATTAGGGCATTCTAGGACCAGGACTGCCCCATGTTATTAGAGAGTATAAGAGTATTCTAGGACCAGGACTGCCCCATGTTATTAGACAGTATTAAGGAATTCTAGGACCAGGACTGCTCCATGTTATTGGAGAGTATTAGAGTATTCTAAGACCAGGGTTGCCCCATGCTAGCACCAGGACTGCCCCCTGTTATTGGAGAGTATTAGGGTATTCTAGGACCAGGACTGCTCCATGTTATTGGAGAGTATTAGAGTATTCTAAGACCAGGATTGCCCCATGCTAGGACCAGGACTGCCCCATGTTATTAGAGAGTATTAGGGTATTCTAGGACCAGGACTGCCCCGTGTTATTGGAGAGTATTAGAGTATTCCAGGACCAGGACTGCCCCGTGTTATTGGAGAGTATTAGGGTATTCTAGGACCAGGACTGCCCCGTGTTATTGGAGAGTATTAGAGTATTCCAGGACCAGGACTGCCCCATGTTATTGGAGAGTATTAGGGTATTCTAGGACTAGGACTGCCCCATGTTATTGGAGAGTATTAGGGTATTCTAGGACCAGGACTGCCCCGTGTTATTGGAGAGTATTAGAGTATTCCAGGACCAGGACTGCCCCATGTTATTGGAGAGTATTAGGGTATTCTAGGACTAGGACTGCCCCATGTTATTGGAGAGTATTAGAGTATTCCAGGACCAGGACTGCCCCATGTTATTGGAGAGTATTAGGGTATTCTAGGACTAGGACTGCCCCATGTTATTGGAGAGTATTAGGGTATTCTAGGACCAGGACTGCTCCATGTTATTGGAGAGTATTAGAGTATTCTAAGACCAGGATTGCCCCATGCTAGGACCAGGACTGCCCCATGTTATTGGAGAGTATTAGGGTATTCTAGGACCCGGACTGCCCCGTGTTATTGTAGAGTATTAGGGTATTCTAGGACCAGGACTGCCCCATGCTATTGGAGGTTGTTCTAGCTTCTTTTCCCAGGCTAATTCCAGTTTCAGTTCAGTTGTCCTAACCCCCGGTTTGTGATCTCTTCCTGTCCATTCACCTCCATATTCCTGTAATATTAGCTATAGATTTATCTACTGGTGTGAATAGACTGATCAGATATGTGCTTGGAGCCGTTGTCATATCCCTTTATCCACTCTATAGACACTATTACCCAGCAGGGGGCGATAATGAGAAAGCTCTTCACAGGTTAATTGTTCCTTAAATGCAGGACTGATATTCTGATAATATAATAGATATTACTGAAGACTGCTTTTAAAATATTTCACAAAAAGTGACGCGGCCTCGGCTATTACCTATGACTGGAATTTAGATGGAGCCGTTTCATTATGTTGTCCACCTCCTGCATTCACAGCAGAACATTTCTTTGGAAATCAATGAAATGCGGAGAATGGATGGCCGTCCTCCGACATCTCGTGGTCCAATTAGTGTGATGGAAAACAAGCAGACAATAGGTCACCATTTGGAGCATGGATCACCCCGGGGTGTAGGGTGGGCGGATGAGACGGGGATGAGATACTTATTTGCATAGAATTATACATAATTATACTTCACTTTCTTGCTCGTGCCCTTTCCTTACCCCCTGCAAAATATTCCCATATCGAAAAAATAACAAAAACACTGGCGTTGTCGCCTTCGCGGAGAGGACTGGAAGCTTTGTGTATTGTGAGTCACTCCTTAATGTGAGCATAGAGAGGCGACGTTCATGTGCTAATAGGTAGGACATTACCCCAGAGACGCCACAAATACACAATGTTCCCAGGACGGAGATTAGATGTGTTTGTCTCAGAAGAAAATCATCTCCAACTGCCCGAGAGGGTCTGTATCCGCCGCACGCCAAATAAGAGGCAGCGTTTGGGTATATTCACTACACATGGCGGGGGGAACAAAGACATACACATGTAATGAGGCCGGAGGGGGCCACAATGTGCAGATATTAGGGGTCTATATGAATCTATCAGTGCAGATGAAGAGTCTTGAGATGTGGGAGGTGACACATTGTAGCAGAGCATAGGCTGGGTGCTAGTAGCCAAGTGGGTACCAAGCAGGACACTGCAGATAATGGGCAACTGGGTTGGAGTTTTGGACTTCTGTACTGTAACTTTGTAAAGATGGCACAACTTGGAGCAATTTGCAAACAGAGAAGAACAGATAGAAGAGGAGTCTGTCATCATCCACCTATAGCCACCTGGCAGATACCAGGGGAGCCTCCATGTTCCTTGCACAGGGTTCGCTGGTCTGCTCACCGCCATCCAGTCACCGGTGACTGAGGTGCCATCGTACACTCCTCCGGTCTGTGATCCTCTTCTGGGCTCCTGAGCTTGACCTTGTCTCAGTCTGCTTTTCCAGTCCGCTGCAAACACCTTAGTCTCTGACAGACTGTGCACCAACAACCTGATAAGTGCCATAACTTGGTCTTCAGCCTCCACCGCTTCTCCTTCCTCTGTCTGCTGTACTTAGTGAGCTGGAAGCGTTGGGCATTCTATATGTTAATGTATTCATTGTATGTAATTCTGATTGGATGTGATGTTGTGATGTCATCTAGTGTGAATTGTAAGGCAGAAACTATAAATAAAAGGAACTGCAGGAGTCGCGGGGAGAGACTTCACATACATGAAATGCATCAAATGTGTCGGCTGTTCTTGGTCTGATCAGAGAATATCCTTAGCCCTCCAATGGCTATGTAAGAAGTGAAGCATCACAGACCACAAGGTGTGATCCCTGTTTGGGATCAAAATGAAATATTACCACAACAGTGGGACCATCATCCTCTTGTCCACCAGGTCACTCTCCACACTACACATAGGTCATAGGTCCAGTCCAAGCTGGTCATACACATAACATAGCACATTCAGCCAACAGCTACCCCCCTAGATCCCCCATACACATGCATGCTTGTGCAGTTTTCCCCCAAAAAGACCACTGCTAAGGACTAAACTGATTTGTTCATGTATACTGTGTTTTGCACTATTGTGTACCATTTTGTACGGTTTAATACTGTCTTTTTGCACTTTGCAGCTTTATGCTGGACACTCTGGAGTTAATCAGCCGTTTCTATGTTGCTGTACAGATTGGAGTGGTTATTGCTCTGGGTTTCTAGAAGTTGGGCAGAGTTGAGTGGTTGCTGGGGGCCCAGCTTTTAACCAGGTAGTTAGTAGTATAATGTTGTATCGTGTTAGCCATAGAAAGTAGTGGAAGAGTGAAGAAATCAGGCGATACCCTTTAGAGGCTAACTGAGTATATTTGATAGTAAGCTTTCAAGAGTCTAGCTCTCTTCTTCAGATGTCTGAAGAAGAGAGCTAGATTCTCGAAAGCTTACTATCAAATATACTCAGTTAGCCTCTAAAAGGTATTGCCTGATTTCTTCACTCTTCCACAACCAAGGAGTGAGTGAGTTTACCTAGATATCTTTAGAAGAGGACACCAGATGGTGGCAGAGCACCAGCTCTTCAGGCTAACTAGTGGAAGATAGGGCTAACAGGCAGTCCAATGTCACCGAACCTCAGGCTCACATAACCAGGCTTTTCTGAACTTCTTGTATGTTGAACATATCCATTTCTGTACCAGTGAGGAAACTCTGGTTTCTATGGCCAAAATGTGTCCTGTATTTCACCTAGAGTGGCTGGAAAGGAGGAGGACTAGGTCCAAGGGGTCACCTAATATCGCCACAGTGGAATGGGTCAGAGGACTGAGGAAGGGGTGAAGAGCTATGGTCGCTCCTGTCCGTTTGTAAATGCTATATGGAACTTGCTGCTATAAGTGAAGTGTGCCCCCATGTTGCTCTGTAACTAGATGAATCTCACCGAGTAAACTGAGCCATCAGTCTTTCCTGCTTCCACTGCCATCTTAGACTTACTTCTAACTGCACCATTTCCACATCACGAACTCCAGGGTGCTGCAAGTATGTGTTTAGTGCATGTGCTGGGAGCGTATCGCACACAAAAAAAACTATACATCCGCTCTATATATATATATATATATATATATATATATATATATATATATATACACTGCATTTACACTATGTAGTTAGCACAATCTGCCACATATATATGGCACAGCGATGAAGCTGAGCCCAGCACAATGTGACGGTGTCAGCTGTGACACTCTGCTGGTATCAGGGGTAAATGGGATCCTGACAGTGGCATCTAAGTGGTTAAAAAAGAGGGGAGGGGATGTCAGGAGCCAAGGTCTGCCATATTAGTGCTCCTATTGTAGCTTTTTACTCGTATTCTCGTATTTGCCCTTTTTCTGCTTTTCGGCCGCTTCCTCTCAGCTCTCAGGATATTTGTGGTTAAGGTTATGGAGGATTCAGGTTCGTCTCATTTCCTCTTCGGTTTGCATTGATTTTTTCCCACATACTTCCCAGTAGATCCTGTCCCCCTGACATGGCCCAGCTGGTGACGTGCTGTAATAATGGATTCCATTATCAGAAATCATTCTGAAATCCCACGGTGCCCCCACTCCATCCATTAGCAAGAAAATCTTTGCCTACCCTTTAATAGGTGGATAACAAGGGGGCAATTTAATGTATTTAGCACAAATTATCATCTTCTTGGGTTTTTGCTGCGCCGATCCATTTTGTAGAATAGAAAGTGACTTAGTAAAAGTCTGTGGAGCGCTGCCGCATGGTGCGAAAAGTGAACAATTCATGTCAATTTCTGCCCCGATATAAATCTATTATTTGGTTATTTTTTTTTTCACCTTGTTTGGTTTGTGTCCAGTTGTGGTGCCCAATGTACAGTCACCAGAAACAAAAACCCCTCCAAGACATAATAAAAACATCTGCTCCTGAGACGGTCTTAACCCTTTCCCGCTGCGGCAATTTTTTATTTTTGAATTTTTGTTTTTTACTACTCGCCTTCCAAAAGCCATAACTTTTTTATTTTTCCATTCATAGGAATTTGCTAATTTTACCTGGTAATACTATCATTTAATAGTCTATACCATTTATAGGGAAGCTGGAAAAAAAGTTCAGAATGGGGTAAAATAAAATAAAAAAAAACGCATTTGGGTTATTTTCTTTTGGGTTTTTGTTTTTACGGCCTTCATTGTGCAGGAAAAAATGACAAGTTGCTTATATTTTGGCCAAACATCTCCACTTTGGTCCACTTTGGTTTGACTTCTTGCCCCAGAAGTCTTGTGGTTTGCTCAAATGCAACTTATCAAACTTCAGCTGTGCTGCCATGTTCTTTTTGGACAGAATAGAATTTCTCCTTCCACCCCAGCCATCCTTGTTCCGTCTTATTCTAATTGTTCTGTCATGAACCTGATCATGTAACCTGGTAACTAGGACCTGTAGACTCTTAGATGTAGCTCCTGGGTTTTTCGCAATTTCTCGACTATGGCACAGTCTAATCTTGGCTGGCATAGTTTGGGTAAAAGGTCAGAATGGGCAACAGGCGGGTAACAAAATCGCAAGAAAAGCCGGGCCAATGCCAAACAATGCAGATCAGGAAAAGCCCTCTCAGCTAACCGGTACCTAGAAGACCTTATAGCTCAAGCATAGTAAGGTGGAAAGGCTTGGAGTTCAGAAGCAAAATTTATGGCCCTTCAAGATCTGAGAGCCAAGTGGAGAGTCAGGACTTCGGACCCAGCGGTCCTGAGAAGGAGGGATAAACATTACATCGTGCATGGAGACACTAATGCAGAGGGTGATAGGAAAGTGCATGACATACAGATACCCAAAATCAAATATGGAAGCACCAGATCAAAGATTGGAAGATATCTCCACTGACAGAACAATAACCCCTCAGGGGAGGTCCTTAAGCAGTCAGGCTCCTGATTGGCTAGTTAGTTATGCAATGATACATCCTTGCTACTATGTTATCCTATATCTAATATGCAATTACTGTATTATAGCGGCCATATTGTTTATTTAACTTGTATTTATGCACAGATATAACTAAAAAATGACTGAAAAAAAAGAGGAAGACTTGAGGACTCACTGTATATTTACTGAGAAAACCTCTTTCTCAAAATAGCTGACTTCAGAATCCCATAAAGGGGCAACGTGGCCCTTTTTATGATGTCCATATGATATGGGTTTATGAAACAACCCTTTAAAGGAACAGTGCAGGACAAATATACTGTGTTATGTCTAGTGCTGGCTCTGCGGGGGCGGAGCATGACTTCTTTCTGCTTTAGCCTTGTCCTGATACTGTGCACCAGGCACAATGCAGTGTCTTAGTGTTTCCTTCTTACAAGCCTAGCTCTAGTTGACTTCAGGGATGGATCTATTATCAATTGTGAAGAATAATTCAGCATTTATGGTAATTTTTGAGGGTTATTCTATGTTACGTAACCTGTAATTGATGGTTTCGGCTACGCTTGAGCGTAGCCGAATATATACAATGCAGGATGGGTTCATTGGCAGAAGACAAGGTTGGTGGCTATATTTTGCTCGTGTTTATGAGCCGTCATAGTACAAATCCTGATATGAAGTGCACAGAATGTTCTAAAGAAATTTCATTTCATGCTGGAGCTCGACATCTTACATTGTGTAGCCTTGGTTTTTCGTCGGCATCTGAATTTCTTATCGTGCTCAATGTAGCACTCCAAATATTATTTACATTGTAGTGGTGCAAAGAGGATTTCATTTCAATAGTAATCCGTGGTTTTATCTAAAGATAAGATCTGTGGCCCCTGACATTACTGTGCTCCCAAATCATTTAACTCCCAGCAAGCTGACCGCCAAAGTCATATGAGCCCCGCATCTTGTGTAAACCGCTTGATATAATGGGACCTACAGTGACCTGCTGAGATGGAAGGTTACACAGTCAGCGGAAGGAAAAGCTTACATCTTTGTATTATACATGCATTAAATATATGATAATGTTTTTCATATTGTGTTATGTAGAAGCAACCATTATTTCTGGCTGCCTTAGAAATTCTCTTGTATCCATCCCCTCACTAGTCGGATATTTCCCAGTATCCATTCCCTGACTGATTGGATATTTCTTTATATCCATCCCCTGACTGGTCAGATATTTCCTTTTATCCAACCTCTGACTGGTCAGATATTTCCTTGTATAAATCCCCTGACTGGTCAGATATTTCCTTGTATCTATCCTCTGACTGGTCGGATATTTCCTTGTATAAATCCCCTGACTGGTCAGATATTTCCTTGTATCTATCCTCTGACTGGTGAGATATTTCCTTGTATCCATCCCCTGACTGGTCAGATATTTCCTTGTATAAATCCCCTGACTGGTCAGATATTTCCTTGTATCTATCCTCTGACTGGTGAGATATTTCCTTGTATCCATCCCCTGACTGGTCAGATATTTCCCAGTATCCATTCCCTGATTGATTGGATATTTCTTTATATCCATCCTCGGACTGGTCAGATATTTCCTTGTATCTAATCCCTAACTGTTCATATATTTCCCGGTATTCATTCCCTGACTCAAGGCCGTTTTATCACATTGGTAGGCCCAGTGCAAAGGTTTCATAAGTGAGCCCCCCCATCACCACCAGTTAAGTAATATCTGACTTGCACAAACTATAATGCCCCCTTAGTGGCCCTCACACACTATAATGCCTCCCTAGTGGCCCCACACAATATAATGTCCCCCTCCAAGTGCATCCATAATATATATTCCCCTCCAGCTATCCCCACAGTTTAATGTCCCTGTCCATCTTCTCCCACAGCATAATGTCCCTCTCCAAGTGCACCCACAGTTTAATGTCCCCCTCCAACTGGCCCACAGTTTAAAGTGCCCCTGCAGTTGCCCCCACAATATTATGTCCCTTTCTTACCAAAAAAAACAAAAAAACACTAATACTCACCTCTCCTCGCTACCCTGCTGTCTCAGGTCCGGTGTCTTCAGGGAGCTGCAGGCGCAATATAAGTGACGTCATCACATCTCACCTGCATATCCCGGGGAAGAGAGGGGATGAATGGTGAAGCAGGGAGTGAACGGTTCCCTGCTTCATCATTATATGCAACTCATTGGTGCCCTCAGGAGCTGGAGAAGCCCAGAACAGTGAGACAGTAAATGCAGAACTGTCCCGCTGTCCCAAGGGGGGCCCCCGCTAACATAGGGCCCAGTGCAAGTGCACCGTTGGCCCTATGGTTAAAGAGGCCCTGCCCCAACTGGTCAGATATTTCCTTGTAGCCATCCTTTGACTGGTTAGATATTCCCGGTATCCATCCTCTCACTGGTCAGATATTTCCTTGTATCTAATCCCTTACTGGTCAGATATTTCCCAGTATCCATCCCCTGACTGGTTAGATATTCCCAGTATCCATCCCCTGACTGGTTAGATATTCCCAGTATCCATCCCCTGACTGGTTAGATATTCCCAGTATCCATCCTCTCACTGGTCAGATATTTCCTTGTATCTAATCCCTTTCTGTTCATATATTTCCCGGTATCCATCCCCTGACTGGTCAGATATTTCCGGGTATCCACCTATAATATCTGTTGTGTTACTAGGTAACCTCTGCTACAATCCTGAGGATTAGCGAGTATTTACGTTCAAACTGTTTTATCGATACAACTGACTGCGCCGTCCTGGCAGGGCATGGAAAGTGTATGGAGTGGCTTTGATGTATTTATAGAACTTTCTGAACATGTGAAGTGTGTGAGAGGACAAAGCAGGCCCGGCTCCTGGTATATAAGGACTCTGCACCCGCACAATACTGAGCACCCAGAGGGACTGCAACAACATTACCCCGGTTCTCCTTATTCCTGGGTGGTAAGTACCATCAGATTAGCAAACACACATCAAATATTATAGAAAAATATCAATCTTTAATAGATTATTAATAATGCAAACTAAACGAAAGAAATATTGTCGCTAAAAATAATCAAATATATGAAAAAAAAAAAATAAAAAAAATAACTATTGAATAGACAAAGATTAACTTTATAATCCAAATTTAATGCATTTAAATTAGTAAGTTTAATATATATATATATATATATATATATATATATATATATATATATAATACAGGTACACTTATATATATATATATATATATATATATATATATATATATATATATAGTGTATATATACACACATATATGTGTGGGTCTATATTAAAATGATACAAGTTTGTGTCTATTTTGTTACCCTCTTTCGTAAGTGTTTTTGCTTTTTTGCTTTTTAGATTTTTCAATCCATACAATAACCTCTTTTCTTACATAAATTTACAAATATTACAGACTCCGATCTCTGCCTCAGTATGTGGTAATAGAAAATGTATAAAGTCAAGTATGTAATATTCATACTACTTCTGTAACACATAAAGAACTGTATAAAAAGAGTAGAAATACACAAAAATAAAATTAGGAAATTTCCATAGATTTTTTTTTTCTTTCTTTTTTTTGTAATTTAGGGAATGCTCATTGTTATAAGGTCTAAAGCGTTGTCCATTACCTTGTGCCATCTACTAGATACATGTAGCAGATATTTGCAGGTCGTTACAAAGTAAAATTTAGAAATACTAAAATGAAATGCATAAAAAGTCACAAATGTTTTTGACTTTTTTGGGTTTTTTTTGTTTAACCTGCTTTCACTAAAGGGCCCAGTGTGCCAATAGAAAGTGAGTTCTCACCAGTGGAGCGTTGCTATGAACATGGGGCAAGATTAAGTTGAGTGAGTGATGTAAAAATTACAGAATTTTTGCACAAATAAGATCAAAAAGTTGCAAATCAATATTTTGTGCCTTTTTGGAGTGCAGGGTTTGAGAAATTCCCTCGATTGGGTCTGACATTTTTTCGTAACCAGATCAGTTGGTCACAAAGTCACAAATGTTTTTGACTTTTTTGTTGAAACGGGTTTCATGAATGGGCCTGGGGTTCCAATAGAAAGCGAGTTCTCAACAGTGGAGAGTTACTAAGAACATGGGGGGGAGAATAAGGGCCGGTTCACATCTGCATTCGGTTTCCGTTCGGGAAGTCCGCTTGGGGACCCCCCCGAACGGAAACCTATACGCATAAAAAAGCGGTTTACCTAAGGAAACCTGCGGACCCCATAGACTATAATGGTCTCTATGTGGTTTCCGCTCAGTTTCCACTTGCAGCCCTTTTCTTTCCGCATGTTTCATGTGGAAGCTGAGCGGAAACCACACGGACCCCATTATAGTCTATGGGGTCCGCAGGTTTCCTTAGGTAAACCGCTTTTCTATGCGTATAGGTTTCCGATCGGGCGGATCCCGAAGCAGATTTCCCGAACGGAAGCCGAACGCAGATGTGAACCGGGCCTTAGTAGAGTGAGTGGTGTAAAAATACAAAAAGTTGCAACATTTTTGCACAAATAAACTCAAAAAGTTGCAAATCTCTATTTTGCGCAGGGCTTGATAAATTCCCTTCATTGTGTCTGAGATTTTTAAGCAAATCAAAGAATTACAGCTCCTTCTTCCAGAGCCCGAAGAGGTCACATGATGTCAGATCCTTTTTCAGCTGGAATTTGTTATTGTGTAAATAAAACTGTTTAGTTACAAAAATATTGTGCAAAAAAACTAAGGCTTAGGTTCACATCTGCGCTGGGCTCTCCGTTGTTCGGGTCCACCGTGAGACCCAAACGACAGAGAGTCGGACCGCTAAAACAGCGGTTACCCAGGGACACCAGCTGACTCCATTGACTATAGTGGGGTCCACCGGGTGTCCGCCATTTTCTGTACACTGCAGGCTGCACTCAGAGATAAGGGTAATGGTGCAAAACAGGGACAAGGTTTATATAATACAGTTTGATATATCAGACTTATTGCCAGCCATGAAGCGGTTAATATCACACCACAGCCGTATAATTGAGATATACTTTATTAGTCAGCCCTGCCTGTCGAGGACCTCAGGTGGTGACTGCCATTGGCAGCAGATTTTTTGGCACCTTTTTGGCAATTAGGTTCCTAACTAGATAAACATCTGTGAGTGTGCGGCATCCAGGGGCCGCTTGCCAGGACCTGCCGCCTCGCTTTCCGGCGGCCATGTATTAGTGTTCGCCGCTCTTAATAAGGCAGGACAAGCAGTTTTATAATGTGGATTTGTTCCTATCGACCAGGAGCCGGGTTATTATTTCTCTCCGCTCTGAACCCAAAAGCCTTTATGTTTCTAGATAATGTAACATTGAAGTGGCGACACTTATAGCGAGGCGGCGGACGGCTTAATTAGCCGCCAAGATAGACCAGACCGGTGTATAATCCTGACCTCGGTGTCACGTCACTGAGATAAAAATAAATCATGCGCAAACTGAGCTCTGCTGCGTTGTCAGCCTCCGAAATACAGTATAGACTTTACAAAGTCATAAAGATGTAGGGTGAGGAGGAAAGGGAACCTTGCTCCGGAGGAGCCGCCATATTTGTGTATGACATGGACAGTCCCATGGGTGCACAGTGATGCACCATTATTTCAGGCCGCCTTGCATTGCCCTGCATGCCCTGCTAGGGACTCTGGGAAAGGAATATGCAAATACGTCCTCCTTGGTAGAAAAGGTAAATTTGCTCTAGCACCACCTTTTGGAAGGTAGCTCCCTATAGATCAATGCTTGGTGCCAGGATCTGGCATCATCAAGTCAGAATACCTCCTCCAAAAGGAAGAGACACCCATATGGAGACAGATGTTTTTGGGTTATTGTACCTTACCAATGCAAAGCAGGGGACTGGCTGGGTAAGAAGTCATAGACATGGGTCAGAGAGTATTGTATCCTCTGTGAAACTGCCTTTTCAGGGCACCTTTTGCTGACAGGCAACACCCCTGAAACAGCTGTCTAGCACCACCCTTAGGAAGGTAGCTCCCTATAGACCAATGCCTGGTTTTTCAGAAACCTAGAGACAAGATCTGGGATTTAAACCAAACCAGAATAACTCCTCCAAATAGAGAGACCCATCCACAGACAGCTGTTTCAGGGTTGTTGCCTCTCAGCAATGTGAAAGGTGCTCTGAAAAGGCAGTCTCATAGGAAAAATAATACCCATCTGACCCATGTCTATGACCTCTCACACAGACAGGTGATAACCCTAAAACAGCTGTCTGTTGATGGGTGTCCCTTCGTTTTGTAGGAGATATTCTGACTTGATGATCCCAGATCTTGGCACCAGATTTCTGGAAAAGCAGGTATTGATCTATAAGGTGGCGCTAGAGCAAGTTCTACGTCATTTCTTCTACTAACACTTGCAAGTTATTGTTTTAGAATGTAGTATCTAAACTTTACACAGTCTTGCTGAAATCACGATGCTGAAATTTGCAGCAATGTATCCAGTCTGGGAAAATACAGCAGCAGCACAAATCTCTCTACTGTCCTGGACTGATACATTGCAACAATCACTCAGCTTTGTGAGCAGGACTAGGACAGCCCCTTTAAGAACTGCACAGATAAAATGTATCAGCTTGCAGCACTGTGTCAGTCTCTCACAGCAGAGCAGTTGTTACATTGTTGCACTGCAGCACTCCATGACAGGTTGTTTTATGGTTCTCTGGAAAACACAAGGTTCAAGATGCCCCCCCGGCTAATATTAGACTTGTGGCCCCCATGTACCCGCTGCTCTCGAGGATTGTCAGGCTAATAATAGTAAAAACCTTGCTATTTGTTTTTGGTTGACCCGCACATGGCAGATGTAACAATGCACCAAGGGCCATTCATCAGTGAGAGCCAAATGACATGGGGCATCCAGACAATGTATCTATGTACTAGGCTGTAATCCCCACACTGGTCTAGGGGTCCACACTCTAAAACTAGGAGCCAGCAATGAAAGTAAATGCAGGTACACAATACTGCACACAATAATCTGCAACCATCAGGGCTGGATTTTTTAGCAACCATCATATTGCAGTTTTAGCAACTTGTGAGGTACATCATGACCACATTTACTCTGAATAGATGCAATGCAGGTGGGGAGACACTGCGCTCATGGCTGCACAATGTGTGTTATGGTTAATGTTGTTGTGTGTCCCTAGCCTTACCGTTCACTAGTCACAGCTGACACTCCTCTATACTTTCCTAGTAGTCACAGCTGACACTCCTCTATACTTTCCTAGTAGTCACAGCTGACACTCCTCTATACTTTCCTAGTAGTCACAGCTGACACTCCTCTATACTTTCCTAGTAGTCACAGCTGACACTCTTCTATACTTTCCTAGTAGTCACAGCTGACACTCCTCTATACTTTCCTAGTAGTCACAGCTGACACTCCTCTATACTTTCCTAGTAGTCACAGCTGACACTCCTCTATACTTTCCTAGTAGTCACAGCTGACACTCCTCTATACTTTCCTAGTAGTCACAGCTGACACTCCTCTATACTTTCCTAGTAGTCACAGCTGACACTCCTCTATACTTTCCTAGTAGTCACAGCAGATGCTCCTCTATACTTTCCTAGTAGTCACAGCTGACACTCTTCTATACTTTCCTAGTAGTCACAGCAGATGCTCCTCTATACTTTCCTAGTAGTCACAGCTGACACTCCTCTATACTTTCCTAGTAGTCACAGCAGATGCTCCTCTATACTTTCCTAGTAGTCACAGCTGACACTCCTCTATACTTTCCTAGTAGTCACAGCAGATGCTCCTCTATACTTTCCTAGTACTCACAGCAGATGCTCCTCTATACTTTCCTAGTAGTCACAGCAGATGCTCCTCTATACTTTCCTAGTAGTCACAGCAGATGCTCCTCTATACTTCCCTAGTAGTCACAGCAGATGCTCCTCTATACTTTCCTAGTAGTCACAGCTGACACTCCTCTATACTTCCCTAGTAGTCACAGCTGACACTCCTCTATACTTCCCTAGTAGTCACAGCTGACGCTCCTCTATATTTTCCTAGTAGTCACAGCTGACACTCCTCTATACTTTCCTAGTAGTCACAGCAGATGCTCCACTATACTTCCCTAGTAGTCACATGTTACCTATTATTTGTTGAGCTAGGAACAAGTTTTGAGATTAATCTTGACTTTTTGCCTCTTCTCCACTAGGTTCCCCACTGCCGAGAAAATGGGTCGTGGTAACAGCATTGGGACAGAAAAACTCCAACATGAAAACATTCTCCCCATGAAAATCCCATTGCTAAAAAATGATAATAATAACAACAGTTCTAAAAGATGTCTGAAGGGAGCGCCTCAATGTAATCCTGAAGATCTCACTCAAGGGACAAGAAACATCAACTTGCCCACCAAGTCCAAGACTCTGGACCTCCAGAATGGAAATATATATGAGTTAAATAGAAGAAACCATGGAAACATACAGATCTCCAGTAAGACATCTAACCAGTTGGTCACAGATCAGAAGTCTAGAACCTTCCAGATCATGAGTCAGCAAGAGAAAGTGAAGACAAATGTGGGAAGTAGAAAGGAAGTGTTTACATTCTGGTCAACAAAGTTCAAGGCTCATGAAAACTCAGTGGTCAAGACTTTAACTAAGACATGTGGAGATCACGGAAATGAGACATCTAAGGCGCCTTGTGCCAGTTCACCTGCAGATAAGGCCAAGACATGTGAGAGCGCTCAGACTACAAACCAACCTAAGAGGAAAAGAAGACAAGAACTGTTATCAGAAACTGATTTTATCCACATTGATGGACATGTCCTGTCTGTGAGCAGCCAGGTATCCTCAGTGATGTCACTAGGCTCTACTGAATGGATAGGCTGTATCCTTAGTGATGTCACTAGGCTCTACTGAATGACTAGGCTGTACCCTCAGTTATGTCACTAGGCTCTAGAGCAGGGGTCGGCAACCCCCTGGCACGGCAGCTCGAGTCCTCACCCCGCAGTTTCGATTGGAACAAACACGACCGAAACTAAACTGCTATTATTATACTGTGGGTCTCTTCAGCGGAGCCCACGGGGAGGTGATCAAACATTATAAAAAATAATGTTACTCACCTTCCCTGCGCTCCGCGGCGGCTCTGTGCTCTACAGGCGCTTCTGCCTGAAGTCAGCTGACAGGGCCTCAGGTGTCACATCTGTGTCTGGCATCATTATGCATAATGACGCAACGTGACCCCTGAGACCCAATCAGTGGTCGCTGACTACAGGCAGAAGCGCCCAAAGAGAACAGAGTGGCTGCGGAGCACAGGAAAAGGTGAGTAACATTGTTTTTTATGTTTGTCACCTCTCTGGGCCCTGCACTTATTATACTCGGGGGTCTGAAGAGACCCCACAGTATAATAATAGCTAGTGAGTGGCGACAATTGGTATATTATAAAAGTTAGAATATTATACTGTGTGCAGGGGCCACTATGGGACATAATACTGTGTGCAGGGGCCACTATGGGACATAATACCGTGTGCAGGGACCACTATGGGACATAATACCGTGTGCAGGGACCGCTATGGGACATATACCATGTGCAGGGGCCGCTATGGGATATAATACCGTGTGTAGGGGCCGCTATGGGATATAATACCGTATGTAGGGGCCGCTATGGGACATAATACCATATGCAGGAGCCGCTATGGGACATAATACTGTGTGCAGGAACTGCTATGCCTGTGGGACATAATACCGTGTGCAGGGGCCGCTATGGGACATAATACCGTGTGCAGGGGCCGCTATGGGACATAATACCGTGTGCAGGGACCACTATGGGACATTATTATGTATAACGGTGTGTTTTCTGCATTAAGGATGTGTTTTTGCACAGAAAACTCAGGCATTTTTTTTTGTGCAAAAATGCACCATGTGAATGCAGTTTTACATCGAAGTAAAAGTTCCAGTGGCCTAAGAATATATCTGCAACCAGATACATAGTGTGCATTCACCATAAGGATGCCGCCATACAGTGCTCCTGGACACATATTGTACATTTACCACTAATTGGGGGCTGCACATGGACTTTCATTGCTTCTAATTGGAAAGTACAGGAGCGCCCCAGGAAATAGCAGTAAACGCATGCGTCCTAAAGCATCTGGTGGCAGCACTTGTGTGTTATGGTTTGTGGTATATCACTTTAGTTTAGGGGTCGCCAGACTTACAATTATTGACCGGCACTCCAAGTACCTCATCTTTGATTTTTTAATTAAAATCGGCACGCTGAACAAAAAAGGTTGCCTACCCCTGCTCTAGTGAATGGATAGGCTGTACCCTCAGTGATGTCATTCTTCTCTAGTAGATAGACTATATCCTCAGTGATGTCATTATACTCTAGTGAATGGATAGGCTGTACCCTCAGTGATGTCATTATACTCTAGTGAATGGATAGGCTGTACCCTCAGTGATGTCATTATACTCTAGTGAATGGATAGGCTGTACCCTCAGTGATGTCATTATACTCTAGTGAATGGATAGGCTGTACCCTCAGTGATGTCATTATACTCTAGTGAATGGATAGGCTGTACCCTCAGTGATGTCACTAGGCTCTAATGAATGGATAGGCTGTACCCTCAGTGATGTCATTCTTCTCTAATAGATAGACTATATCCTCAGTGATGCCATTATACTTTAGTGAATGGATAGGCTGTACCCTCAGTGATGTCACTAGGTTCTAATGAATGGATAGGCTGTACCCTCAGTGATGTCATTATACTCTAGTGAATGGATAGGCCGTACCCTCAGTGATGTCATTATACTCTAGTGAATGGATAGGCTGTACCCTCAGTGATGTCACTAGGTTCTAATGAATGGATAGGCTGTACCCTTAGTGATGTCATTATATTCTAGTGAATGGATAGGCTGTACCCTCAGTGATGTCATTCTTCTCTAATAGACTATACCCCATCTGCATTCAGGACAATATAACACTCTAGAAAGTTTAATTTGCTTTCCTTTCTACTTTTTTATAGATGGAATCTGCAAATTTGTCTGTACAAGAAATCGTAGATAAAATCACAGCGAAGTCCACCAATGATATTGAGAAATTACGGGCAATATGGATTTGGCTTTGTCATAATATCAGTGAGTTTCATCATATTATGTATTATATTCAGCCTTATAACTAAGATATACTGATATAATTCACCTGTTGTACATTGTACTGTACTGCTTATTACTGAGGCCATTTATAGGACACCAAACCTACAAGCTCTTAAAACCTAGAGGATTCTGCATCAGCCATACTTGCCAACAAACATAGTATAGCACAGATAAGTAGGTTTCTGTAGCAGCAAGCTGCCTCCCACCCACAGACAAAAATAATTTTAGCTCTACACTTTAGCCAAATGTATTGCTTAAAGGGATTTCCCTGCACTTGTATATTGAGGAGTTATCCTTAGGATATATGAGGAGAGGTGATCAATATGTGATCGATGGGGTCCGACATCCAGGGCCCCCACCAACCAGCTGTTTGAAGATTCCATTGTACACAAGCGCTGCAGCCTCTTCTTTATGCATCACGTTGCTGTCTATCTTATCAGGCTTTTGAGATAGGTATCCAGGGCAATCGTGAAGGCAAAAGTAATTTCTAACAATCCTGCGTGCTGTGTGTTTTCCGGTCGTGTGTACAGATGATTATTTTTAGTATCCAGCCCCATTGTTCAGCATGGCTTTAATAATGTCATTCCAGTGGGCGAGCGAGGCAGCCGGATGTCACAATATAGTCTGTGTATAGCTATGGAAGTGCAATGTGTCATTCTCAGTCATGTTTTCTCGCCAAGGTTATGACGTAGAAGGGTTTCTTGGAAATTCTGAGAAATTATACAAAATAGAGGATGTTCTGGAGAAGAAGAGCGGAGTGTGCGCAGGGTATGCCGGGCTGTGCCTGGAAATGTGCAGGTAGGATGACAGCAGAGCACTATGTGCGGTATGGTACATTATATACTATACATCATACAGCCCTTCTACTTATAGTATCCCAATGCAATACATAATGTAGCAGTGATGAATTTTCCAGAAATGTAATACTGATGACCTATCCTTAGCACCCCCACAGATCAGCTATCTGAAGAGGAAGTGTCATTCAGATAAGCGCTGCGGCCTCTCCACTGCTTACCAAGCACAGTGCTACATATTGTATAGTGGTTGTGCTTGGTATTGCGCCCAACCCCATTCAATTTACAAGTACTTACAGAAGTACTTACAGTTCAAATTGTTTCAAAGGCTCAAAATTAGGATGTAATTTTGAAGATTTGGAGCCTATGCAGACTTATCAGCATAATTATGTTTTAGGGCCCCCCAGTCAAAGATGATGCCTCTATATACCGGAACTGCCTCCCCATTTGCAGATCAAAAAAATCCTCCTTTATTGGCTCCCACAATATATTACCCCTTTTACTGGTCTCCATATAGTATACTGACCCCTTTATTAGACCCAAATGATATAATTCCCACTTTATTGGCAGCGACAGTATTTTGCCCCCTTATTTGACCACCACATATTATAATGCCCCCCTTTCAGGCGCCCACACAGTATATCATCCTCTTTATAGGACCCCACACAGTATATTGCCCCCTTTTCTGCCCCCACACAGTATATTGCCCCCCTTTTTGGCTCCCACACAATATACAGTCCCCTTTTTTTGGCCCCCACACAGCGACACACTAGGCCACTCTCTACCGATCAGTGAGTAGTAGATCTCAGCCCCTACCTGTTGGAATAATACAATAGGAAGTAGCTAATTTAAATAAAGAAAAAAAAAAAAAAAAAGATATAATATAGCCCAGCTATGCAGGGCCCCCATGATCTCCGGAGCGGCACACAATAGCTTGGGTTACATTATGGCCAAATCTATTTTATAGTCATATACCCCATTTTTACATACTATGGATTAGACTATGGGAGCGGAGCATAATACACAGATTTATTCTTTGCTGGTTTTGTTTTCTGTGTCATGCCCTGCCCCCTCGGATCCTGCACTATTGTATCCTGGAGGGTTCCTTTCAGAAAACTGCCCTAAGACAGTAAAACTGCAGCAATATATGTGTGTGGGCTCTGAATACAGTTACGGCTGACACTTTTCTTTCCTACAGGGTAACAGGAATACGCTGCAGAGAGATCACCGGCTTCAGCCGTGGCGCCGACTCCTGTGACAATGTCGGTTTCCACAGGACGAAGTCTAACCATATGTGGAACGCGGTGGAGCTGGCTGGAGAATGGTACCTCCTGGATGTCTGCTGGGGGGCCGGGACTGTGGACCTTCACGAGAGAAGATTTATACCAAGGTTAGGTCAGGCCATACTGAGGGTTAATAGTTATTATGGGACACTGTATGGCGGTAGAATAGTACACTACGGCAATGTTATATGGTGTTGTATGCAGGTACTATTAGGAATCATACAGTAGCCAAGTACATAGTATATAGTAGCACTGTTTTGGGTATGGTATGCTGGCATTATTAGGTACTAAAATGATGTGGTTCTATATGAGAGGTATTGTATAGCACTGTATGTAGGTATTCGTTTATTAGGCGCTGTATGATGGAATGATCTGTGTTTGACACTATATGGTGGCTGTATAGAATATTTCATCCCTTTAAGGCTTTGTGATAAGAGGCCATTGAAGGGTTAACTGCGCCTCCTTAGATTCTGTGCCAATTCCCTCTTCTGTTTCTGGCAGATACGAAGACTTTTTCTTCCTCACTGACCCTGAAGATTTCATAGAAACTCATTGGCCTGATGACCCGACTTGGCAACTGCTTGAGTCTACAGTTATGTTTGAAGATTTTGAACAGAAAATCTTCAAGACCTCCGAGTTCTTCAGGCTCCAGCTTTTCATCATCTCTCCAAAAGTTTTCTACCTTACAACAGGTACAACATGTCGAGAGTAAGATTGGTTTGTTTGATAAATTTTGTGAGGTCAAGAGATTGTAATACAAAATTATAGAGACATGTTACAGCCAACATTTGCCACACCCTACATAATCGTGGCCTACAGATAGTCGACCCTACAGATCATTTATGACACCATCAACGCCTCCACATTCTCATAAACCCTAAATGTCATATAGATCTGCACAGTTATCATACATGCAATGCTCCATCTTTACTACTGCTCTTCTTGTGTAAGTCCCTGCCTTCTGTGCTAGAAAAAATCCTCGGCGGTGGAGCCTAGAGGTAAAAAGTGGTAAAAAGGTCTGAAAATCACTGAAGCATCAGAAGTTATTATGAGAGTGTCCACACAGCTAAATGACAAAATATATATCTGCAAGTCCCTCATATATTTATATATACTTCAAAATCCTCAGGGGTGGAGCTTAGCCTAAGTAAGAGCTCAAAGAACAATATTTAATCTTGCATTAAAGGGAAACATTTGATAATACATGTTCTGCCCATTGTCAATGTTTTTTTGACACCTTCTAAAATCTTCCTTACCACGGTTTATGTTTACTCTTCCTGTTCCCTGCAGATTATGTCACCATCATCAACTCCAGATACATTTATTCCATAGAATGGCAGCCATTTCAGTTCCTATATACATTGCAACCCAGCTTCTCATAAACTCTAAATGCCATATACAACTGCATCGTTGTGCACAAATATCATATATCCACTATTCCACCTTTACATACTGCTTTTCTTGTGTACTGCATGTCCCTTATATATGGTAGAAAAATTCCTCGGAGGCGTAGCTTAGGAAAAAAGTGGTAAAAGCGCTTGCAAGATATCAGCAACAATCTGAAAATCACTGCAGCATTGGAGGTTATTATGAAAATGTCCCATAGTTAAACAGATTTCCTATCATATTATATTATAATTAACTATGTAATTACCATATATATATATATATATATATATATATATATATATATATATACAGTATATACACTTACAAAAATCCTCGGAGGTGTAGCTTAGCGTAAAGAAGAGTTGAAAGAACAATATTTGATGTTTCGTGAAAGGGAACCTTTAAAATACACTTCTGCACAGGTTCATGGCTGTATTGCCATCCCCTAAAATAAGGCTTACTGTGGTTGGAGTACACACTTTTTGTTCCCTACAGATCCTGACCCTTGATCATCAACTCCAGATGCATGTATAGTACATAATGGCAGCTATTACTGCAATAGACATTGCTACACCCCCCATCCACTTTTCATGTATCCTAGATGTTATATAATTCTGCCTTGTTGTTCTGCCAGTTTTTAGTGTAGTGCTGGCAAAATATTCATGAAACAGGAGGAACTGGATGAACGATGCTGTAAGTCCTGTTCAGATAGGAAAGTACTACATGTGTTATGATACAATATAATTCTATATAATTCTTAAATTACCCAAATAGGTGACAACTACCAATCTCTTCATGGAATAAATGGTGATTTTTGTATGATAGCATAAAAGAGATGGGAGTTTTTATACGTCTCCAGATTTTCCGCATTGTCTTTAAAATAAAGGGGTTGTCCGACCTGGACAATTAGTTTCTATGTTAAAGGACCCCAACAATAAGCTGATCACATGCTGTCCCTTCTGCTGGGACCACCATCGATCAGCTGTAATCTGCGTGGAAACTTTTTGCTGCAGCGCCACCACAGGGAAAATTAAGCATTGCATGATGGCTATTGAAATCAATGTGCTGTCTCTGTAATCCATGCACATGCTGGGTCCTCCAGAGACGTTCCTACGGCCACTCTTCAAACAGGACATCCCATTTGACTATCCAGAAACTCTATATAGATCAGTTATCAGACAATCTCTTAGGGTTAATAAACCAGATACGGTATATACCATCAGGACTTCTGCCGCCTCCATGTGGTTTGTAGAAACAGGAAATCTGCCAGGTTTGTGATTTTTGTTGTTGCTCAGGATATAAATCTCCTGTTGTGTTAAACCCCACAAGATCTCTGAGCCCCTAAGCCTTATGTGTGATACAGAGGCAGGCGAGCGTATCCACAGTACAGGACAAATAAGGGGGGCGGATACCAGCACAGCAGGCGCTCCAATTATTTCTTCACTTATGCTCTGCATGGACATTTTAGGATTATGAGGCAAAGACCTCAAGACAAAATGTATTGAAGAGACGGTACATCTAGACTATAATAGTAAAAGACTCTATTTTATCTTAAAACATGGGCACTCTATCTTCAGTGTAGCTGTACATTCCACTTTGTGTACTACTAATCCAAGCAGACATAGGGCATGACTATAGGAGTGATGAGCGGAAACTGAACACTCTATTATACTTGATATATTCAAGATGATTAATTGCCTGCTTACCCCAAGGTGGAAACCAAGCGCCCTACCGACAAACTCTCACTTCATGTCTTGTAAACTACTTGTTTACACCAGGACACCTTCCATAACTTATCCTTACCAGACACCAGGACATCTAGCCTTACCTACTCCTCCCTAGACACCAGGGCACCTTCCATACCACATCCTTACTAGACACCAAGACACCTTCCATATCTATTCCTAACTGGACACTAGGATACATACAATACCTCCTCCTCAATAGACATCAAAATACCTTCCCATACCTCCTCCTTACTTTTACCAGGATACTGTCCATATCATATCTCCTCCACACTAGACACCAGGTCATTATTCCATACATCCTCAATAGACACAAAGTCACCTTCCTATACCTCCTCCTCACTAGACACCAGGACACATTCCCATACCTCCTCCTCTCTAGACACCAGGACACATTCCCATACCTCCTCCTCACTAGACGCCAGGACACATTCCCATACCACCTCCTCACTAGACGCCAGGACACATTCCCATACCACCTCCTCACTAGACACCGGGACACATTCCCATACCTCCTTCTCTCTAGACACCAGGACACATTCCCATACCTCCTCCTCACTAGACGCCAGGACACATTCCCATACCACCTCCCCTCTCCACACCAGGACACCTTCCAATACTAACTTGTCACTACACACCAGATAACCTCTCCATCCTCCCTTTGAAGAAAAGTGCAAATATCATTATCATAACTGGACACCAATAGACAATGGATACCTTTCAATACCTCCTCCTTACTAGACACCAGGGCATCTACCCATATGTAACTTTTCTTCAGTAGATACCAGAACACCTGTAATACCTCCTTTTCGGTAGACACCAGAATACCTTCCCATATATCCTCCTCACTAGACACCAGGATACCTTCCTTTACCTCCTCACTCGACACCAGGATACCTTCCTATACCTCCTCACTTGACACCAGGACAGCTTCCCGTACCTCCTCCTCTCTAGACATCAGGACACATTCCCATACCACCTCCCCTCTTGACACCAGGACACCTTCCAATACTAACTTGTCACTATACACCAGGCAACCTCTCCATCCTCCCTTCGAAGAAAAGTGCAAATGTCATTGTCATAACTGGACACCAATAGCCTTACCCTATTTCCTCCTTTAAGGCACCAGGTAATGTTTCCATACCCCCTACTCTGTTGACGCCTCTTTAACGTCTTATACCAGATACCCGCTGTACACCAGTACCTCTTCCTCACTAATGCCTATGTGTTCCAGATTGTCTCCCACTTCACTTGACCATAAGGAATACCATTCGGAACATGTAATTTGCCAGAAGCCACAATGCATAAATCCATAATCCACTCTAAACAACCAGGGATATTAAGCTCTAATTCCTTAATTATACTTGGCCTCAAGATATAATATGGTTTAACCCATAAACCATCCTGGATTATCAGAAGTTTTAATTCATCCCCAAAATTGCATAGTATAACACTATAAGAAATAATAGTATGCAATAACCCCCCAAACCACCCTAGACCACCAGGGGTACTATTGTTAAAGTAAAGAGCCCTATATCATTATAAATAATTTTTCTATCTAGCTCTGTCTCCTTAAACACACCCCTATGATCAAAATAAGAATCTTAAGCATAAGGAGAACAATGCTGGAGCATGGAGAGCTGTTTGACCCACTGGAGCCTCGGTATGCAACAATAATCATTTCACTTTCAGATCTCAAAAGTAACTATTTGACTGCCCTAGGCCATCATGGATCTGTACATTAAACCCTTCACTTCCCTAGACCACCAGGGATGCTGTAATTAACCCATACACTTCCTAAGAGCATCAAGTACATTGACATTAGCCCCCTTACTGCCCTAGATCACCAGCAGTCCTTGCATTAGCCCTTTCACTGCTGTAGATCAGTAGAGATTCTGACAGTAACTCATAGACCAGCAGGGATATTAACATTAATCCCTACACTAGACCAGTAGGACTACTAGATGGCCCTGTATACCTGGCCATATATTTATAGGTAACTATAAGGACACTGTATGTAAAATAGATGCTATTCTGTATTGCCCAGATTGGAGGGAGCAGCACCCACTTCCCAATTTGCCCAATTTACTATGCAGGGACATTGAAGGATGTAATGAGTGAAGATTTAATACTACAGATGGTGAATGGACATGCAAAACTAGGATTTAATCTCCTTTATTTTTATTGTCAACTTGGGAAAATAAAACCCAAAGGTCGCCCACAATTTATTATTCCGCCCGGCATCTGCTTATTATTCCAGATTTACAGGATATCACTGCAGACACTTTCTTGGCAGCGGCTGGCAACAGGTCAGTCCTCATTGTTTTTATCTCTGCTCAACACCCTCACCCAGGGCTGATAAATGCCAGCGAGAACACAAATGCCGCAGGCACCTTCTCCTGTACAGGGCTCAGCTCTGCCCATTAATATGCCAGCCTAGCCATTGATCTTTTATCTAAACACATATTTTACAGTATGTTTGCTTTTTGCCTTCTTGCAAGTGTTCACACGGGTGGTGGAGTCGTAACAAGAGGCAGAGAGCTCTGATACATTGTAACGAAGTGTTCTATGGGACACAATGAGGAAAGGATAT
Organism: Leptodactylus fallax; assembly: GCA_947044405.1. Taxonomy (NCBI): domain Eukaryota; kingdom Metazoa; phylum Chordata; class Amphibia; order Anura; family Leptodactylidae; genus Leptodactylus; species Leptodactylus fallax. Next base: position 1,474,667 of record CAMRHE010000434.1, read on the forward strand.
GTTGTTTGACTTTTACCCCTTCTTTCTATACAGATGATGGCGAAGTCAAAGTATCACTCGGCAGCTCCCAACCAATGGAATATAGTTATAAGATCCATAAGCTCCTCGATAACAGCAGAACCTTTGTAGAGAAGACCTTCGGGATCCTCACCATCCAAGAGTCCTTCATGACCCTACGTGTTTTTCCTCCTTCACATGGACAGTATGAGTTAATGATATTTGCCAGACCCGTTGATGCTGAATATCCATACAAATGGGTTTGTTCCTATCAGATTGACTGCCCTCAGTCAAAAACCTCTCTAAAGCTGCCTGGAAACCCCTATCACTTTTGGGGGTTAAATCACAAAGCTAAAGAGTTTGGGGTCACCGGCTACAACTCTGGTGAGGACCTCATCATGGCAGAGGCCAGCTCCCTCAAGGTCACATTTAAGACATCCAGACCATTGGTGGCGACGTTCCAGTTAGCCCACTCAGAGATGTTGGAGGCTTTCAGTAAAAAAAGTCTGGTTTCTCAAATAGAAGACGACCAGATTAGGTGTTGTCTTCTCCTGCCCTTCCATGGATACTATAGATTGTCTTTATTTGTTAAAGATCTGGATACCGAAAACTTTCAGAATGCAGCCAATGTTTTAATAAAATGTAAGGACCCAATAAACCATAATGAACTCTTCCCACCCAATCTCAGTGTACACTGCGGACCTGGAACCAACTCAAGACGTCATGGTCTCACTAACCCTAGCCATACGTCTCCGATCATCACAACCACCACTGGTAAATGTAATATCACCTTCCATACGTTGTGGGATTTGGAGTTATATCCCATTTTGGAAAACAGTAAAGTAGGTAATGGCCTGTACTCTCTGGACAGACATTGCTTCCTTACCCATCTGGACCACAAGATCTGTTTGACCGTTCATCTTCCAGAGTCGGGACATTACAAGCTGAGCATTTTTACTAAACGTCAAGATGTCCAAGAAGAGTTTTCGCATGCCTGTGACTATGTCATTGACTGCTACTCCGGCAAGACTTTACTACCGTTCCCAAAAGTATATAGTGCATGGGGACATGGCTGTGCTTTACTGCAGCCACGAATCGGGCTCCTTCCAGTTGAAAGTTGGGAAATATTTAGGGTAAAAATTCCTGGAGCTTGCAAGGTTCTTGTTATTGGCCCTGTGAAGACTGAACTTCAGCAAACCAAGAACAAAATCTGGGAGGGGAAAGTCTTTACAGGCACTGCTGGTTCTATTATTAAAGTAGCTGTAAAGGTTACACCAAATTCTGCTACGATGGACATTGTCATGTCATTTAAAACCAAAAATGATAGACTTGATACGTCCTCGGGGTAGAAAAAAATGTGGTGACTCAAGGTGGAAAAATCATAAAAATATAACCTACGTAAGTTATAATGTCTATAGGTTTTATGTAGTATATCATGCCATGTCATTATCGGGTAGGTGTAGCTTTTGCATACCCATGACAGCCCATTTTGAGGTTGAAGTCAGAATGACAATCAGCCATGAGGTTCAGCAGTAAAAACCTTGACGGCCACATTGGTCGACAGGCTGGTTCTGTACAGTTTCCAAAGTGAAAATTTGGGCAAACTAGTGCAAAAGCATAAATTTGTACATCTTTACTATTAAAAGCTGATCAATGGCTGAGACTGTAGGTTGCTTGGTCTATCTCCCATGCTTTATCCTGCAGCTCTTCCTATATAGATTAGCTGATGTGTATAAGCACAAGCCCTCCTAGAAGTCATGGAGAGATGCTTTCTATTACAGACATATAGAATTAAGATGGGCAAATACTTGAAAGGAATAAGCCACTGTCAGGCACCTCTGATGGCAGCTTACCCGCTGTCAGAACAAATGATTGGACATATTGAAAATCAACATGCCCAATCCTACTGACATCTGCCATGATGGAAAAGTCAGGACACTGCCATTAGATGGTGGGTCGGTCCCATGGAAATTGGCAGGCTCAACATTCAATGAATGTAGTGTTTCTTAACCTTTTTCAAGCAAAGTACCCTCTAGTGAAAAAAAAAAAAAAAAAAAAAAAAATTCCAACTGAGTACCCTGAAAGTAGTAATCGCTCCCCGGGGTGCCTGTAACTGCAATAAGCACCTCAATCAGTACTGATGGAAGTGTTCATTGTGCTTCTAAAGGAAGGATGGTACCTGGTTCTTAGCCGCGGTGCGTACACCCAGGGAGAGTGGCGTATACACCCTTGGGTACTCGTACCGCAGGTTGAGAACCACTGATCTAATGTAGCGCAGGCCACCTTAATAGAAGTGTTTTCATAAGATTGGGAGGTGGGCCATATACATGGACATCGGAATTGTATATTTTATATCTGAAGAACAATTATAAATAAAAATACTATTGAATTTATCATGTACATGTTGTAAAATGATTTTTTTCTTAGCAATTTTGTAGATTTAAAAAAAAAAAAAAAAAAAATTGGTTATTGGGCCCTTCAATGGAGAAGCAAGTGGCTGCCATCTGACAGCAGCTCCATTCCCTACCTGCAGAAGGAGCGGCTGTCATGTAACACAATGCTCCTGCACATCATAGAACCCGCAATACAAGGCGGCAAGGACAGTGATGTATGATTGACCGCGTCTCTTACATACCCTGTGGCAACCCTGCATGGAGGCGAAGTAGGAGATGTCTTATGATAGCGGCCTTCTTCTAGGTCACAGAGTACAGAAGATGGAATAGGAAGAAGCCGTCTCTGTAGTCTCTTTCTATGAAGAAGCTAAATCCAAAAATCGAATGTCTTTTTATCCTTATTGACCAAACTAACATCTGTGGTCTACAATTTTTAGCAGGACATAAGAGGAGAGCTCAAGACTTTTCTATTTACTGTCAATGTTTTGTTTTTGATAAGGAAAATGGTCTGGAACACCTTCCTGCATACTGACGTCATATTGTGCCCTACTTGTGGTGTTCTTCCTACAGTTGGACATAATGTGATCCATTGGGTGGCATGGGGCGCAGGAGCTATGCCTGTGCCACCAGCAGTGGGTACCTGCAATATCCAGGCTACATCCTGCTGCAACAGACGGGATCTGTACGTTCTCCAATCCTGGACCTTTAACTCTAAGATGTGGTGGTCAATGGAGTTTAACAAGAGGAGCTAAAGGAGTTTCCAGGATTTTTGTCCACAATAGTGTCAAAATCCCAAATGGTAGTGCTTTCTAATACTCCCAATCTGTCCCCTTCCATTTTCTGTACAATACAGTTCTATAGTACAGCGTCCAATCTATCCAAGTAGGATGGTCCGTGTACATGACATAAAGCATGTACTACTAGTGCATCGGAATAAATTAGAATATCAAAATTTATTTATTTTTATTTTTTTTAGTAATTCAAAAAGTGAAACACATCTATTATACTGAGTCATTACAAACAGAGTGAATGAACTTTTCTGTTAATGTTGATGATTATGGCTTACAGCCAAGAAAAACCCAAAAGTCATTATCTCAGAAAAGTAGAATAATTAACCCAAAACAGCTGCAAAGGCTTCCTAAGTGTTTAAAAAAGTCTCTTAGTCTGGTTCAGTAGGCGACACAATCATGGGGAAGACTGCCGACTTTACAGATGTCCAGAAGGCAGTCATTGACACACTCCACAAGGAGGGTAATTCTGATGATATTCTAATTTATTGAGATGCACTAGTACTTCCCATACAATACATGTGCAGTACAGGTACGGTGGGTATGAAATCCTGGCACAGAATAGGTGCACTAGATGGTGACCACACTGCTGCGGACAGTGGGTACAAGGTATTGGGGAAAAAGCGGTGTGTAGTCTGTTGGAGAAATGGAGCAACGCGTAGTGGGTGAAGGGGATGGAACATGGGATGGAATAAGTGGAATAAAATGGAGAACGGTGTATTAGCCATCATACCAGTTCACCCGAGCCACATCTGGGCCATTTAATATGGCAGATACATGGACCATTTTTATCTGCTTGAAATCTGTCTTAAAGTGATACATTTTTTTTATATCCCGAATTATCCAAGAGTACAAGTGTCTGGACACAAGTACCAAGCTGAGAAAAAAAGACAATAGTAACCTGCAACATTTCCTACAGATCAGGCTGCACAATACTAAGTGTGAGAACTATTATACGGTGATATTTATAGCATCTCCTCCAGTAAAGACCAGATCTACTCTCTAGGAAAACCAGGATGAAAATAAACCTGCCCTATCGCAGGGTTTAAGGCTGAGGACACAGGAGCACTGCCAGTGCGGCAGGGAACAATCACACTGGAGATTTCCCACATCTCTTATCACTCAGCCCCTCATCTACACCAGGACACTGCGTCCACTACACCCCCCGATAACATCACACAGGGCCTAGGGTATTAATAGGACAGGGGATAGGTGAAGCTCCTGCGCCAACCACTGTATGAGCAGATAAGGGGAACATTCCAGGGCTGAGGACTGTATCTAACACATACCATGCCCTGCCTGACTGCATGACCCTCTATCAGCTCGGCTTCTACTTTTCTTTTTATTGATACTATATATATATATATATATATATATATATATATATATATATAAATACTGTGTGTGTGTGTGTTATATATATATATATATATATATATATATATATATATATATATATCATAGATTTCACCAAATTCTAATATGATACAGAAATATAAAACCCTACAAATACCCCCACACAGTGCACTCAGTGTGTACCAGCCGTAATAAAGAGATATTGGCTGCATAGTGCATATTACATAACTAGTGATATAGAAGAAATTATTCCTGGGCTGTGAAAGGGTTAAAGCTACATAATAACTGTGATAAGAATGTTATTTATAGGTTTTGCATTAATCTACTAGTCACATCCAGAGCTGCAGCCAAAAGTCTTCTGAAATTTGGAATACATCTTACATGCACCATGTGAAGTAGTATTATAGTAGTTATATTCTTGTACATAGGGGGCAGTATTATAGTAGTTATATTCTTGTACATAGGAGCAGTATTATAGTAGTTATATTCTTGTACATAGGAGCAGTATTATAGTAGTTATATTCTTGCACATAGCAGCAGTATTATAGTAGTTATATTCTTGTACATAGGGGGTAGTATTATAGTAGTTATATTCTTGTACATAGGGGCAGTATTATAGTAGTTATATTCTTGTACATAGGGGCAGTATTATAGTAGTTATATTCTTGTACATAGAAGGTAGTATTATAGTAGTTATATTCTTGTACATAGGGGGCAGTATTATAGTAGTTATATTCTTGTACATAGGAGCAGTATTATAGTAGTTATATTCTTGTACATAGGGGCAGTATTATAGTAGTTATATTCTTGTACATAGGAGCAGTATTATAGTACTTATATTCTTGTACATAGGAGGCAGTATTATAGTAGTTATATTCTTGTACATAGGAGCAGTATTATAGTAGTTATATTCTTGTACATAGGAGGCAGTATTATAGTAGTTATATTCTTGTACATAGGAGCAGTATTATAGTAGTTATATTCTTGTACATAGGGGCAGTATTATAGTAGTTATATTCTTGTACATAGGAGCAGTATTATAGTAGTTATATTCTTGTACATAGGGGCAGTATTATAGTAGTTATATTCTTGTACATAGGGGACAGTATTATAGTAGTTATATTCTTGTACATAGGGGCAGTATTATAGTAGTTATATTCTTGTACACAGGGGCAGTATTATAGTAGTTATATTCTTGTACATAGGAGCAGTATTATAGTAGTTATATTCTTGTACATAGGGGCAGTATTATAGTAGTTATATTCTTGTACATAGGGGACAGTATTATAGTAGTTATATTCTTGTACATAGGGGCAGTATTATAGTAGTTATATTCTTGTACATAGGGGCAGTATTATAGTAGTTATATTCTTGTACATAGGAACAGTATTATAGTAGTTATATTCTTGTACATAGGAGCAGTATTATAGCAGTTATATTCTTGTACATAGGAGCAGTATTATAGTAGTTATATTCTTGTACATAGGAGCAGTATTATAGTAGTTATATTCTTGTACATAGGGGACAGTATTATAGTAGTTATATTCTTTTACATAGGAGCAGTATTATAGTAGTTATATTCTTGTACATAGGAGGTAGTATTATAGTAGTTATATTCTTGTACATAGGAGCAGTATTATAGTAGTTATATTCTTGTACATAGGAGCAGTATTATAGTAGTTATATTCTTGTACATAGGGGACAGTATTATAGTAGTTATATTCTTGTACATAGGAGCAGTATTATAGTAGTTATATTCCTGTACATAGGAGGTAGTATTATAGTAGTTATATTCTTGTACATAGGGGACAGTATTATAGTAGTTATATTCTTGTACATAGGAGTAGTATTATAGTAGTTATATTCTTGTACATAGGAGTAGTATTATAGTAGTTATATTCTTGTACATAGGAGCACTATTATACAGTAGTAGTTATATTCTTGTACATAGGAGCAGTATTATAGTAGTTATATTCTTGTACATAGGAACAGTATTATAGTAGTTATATTCTTGTACATAGGAGCAGTATTATAGTAGTTATATTCTTGTACATAGGAGCAGTATTATAGTAGTTATATTCTTGTACATAGGAACAGTATTATAGTAGTTATATTCTTGTACATAGGGGCAGTATTATAGTAGTTATATTCTTGTACATAGGAGCAGTATTATAGTAGTTATATTCTTGTACATAGGAGCAGTATTATAGTAGTTATATTCTTGTACATAGGAGGTAGTATTATAGTAGTTATATTCTTGTACATAGGAGCGGTATTATAGTAGTTATATTCTTGTACATAGGAGCAGTATTATAGTAGTTATATTCTTGTACATAGGAGCAGTATTATAGTAGTTATATTCTTGTACATAGGGGCAGTATTATAGTAGTTATATTCTTGTACATAGGAGCAGTATTATAGTAGTTATATTCTTGTACGTAGGAGCAGTATTATAGTAGTTATATTCTTGTACATAGGAGCAGTATTATAGTAGTTATATTCTTGTACATAGGAGGCAGTATTATAGTAGTTATATTCTTGTACATAGGAGCAGTATTATAGTACTTATATTCTTGTACATAGGAGTAGTATTATAGTAGTTATATTGTTGTACATAGGAGTAGTATTATAGTAGTTATATTCTTGTACATAGGAGCACTATTATGCAGTAGTAGTTATATTCTTGTACATAGGAGCAGTATTATAGTAGTTATATTCTTGTACATAGGAACAGTATTATAGTAGTTATATTCTTGTACATAGGAGCAGTATTATAGTAGTTATATTCTTGTACATAGGAGCAGTATTATAGTAGTTATATTCTTGTACATAGGAACAGTATTATAGTAGTTATATTCTTGTACATAGGAGCAGTATTATAGTAGTTATATTCTTGTACATAGGAGCAGTATTATAGTAGTTATATTCTTGTACATAGGAGCAGTATTATAGTAGTTATATTCTTGTACATAGGAGCAGTATTATAGTAGTTATATTCTTGTACATAGGAGCAGTATTATAGTAGTTATATTCTTGTACATAGGGGCAGTATTATAGTAGTTATATTCTTGTACATAGGGGCAGTATTATAGTAGTTATATTCTTGTACATAGGAGCAGTATTATAGTAGTTATATTCTTGTACATAGGGGCAGTATTATAGTAGTTATATTCTTGTACATAGGGGACAGTATTATAGTAGTTATATTCTTGTACATAGGGGCAGTATTATAGTAGTTATATTCTTGTACATAGGGGGCAGTATTATAGTAGTTATATTCTTGTACATAGGGGCAGTATTATAGTAGTTATATTCTTGTACATAGGGGCAGTATTATAGTAGTTATATTCTTGTACATAGGAGCAGTATTATAGTAGTTATATTCTTGTACATAGGGGCAGTATTATAGTAGTTATATTCTTGTACATAGGAGCAGTATTATAGTAGTTATATTCTTGTACATAGGAGGCAGTATTATAGTAGTTATATTCTTGTACATAGGAGCAGTATTATAGTAGTTATATTCTTGTACATAGGAGGCAGTATTATAGTAGTTATATTCTTGTACAGAGGAGCAGTATTATAGTAGTTATATTCTTGTACATAGGGGCAGTATTATAGTAGTTATATTCTTGTACATAGGAGCAGTATTATAGTAGTTATATTCTTGTACATAGGAGCAGTATTATAGTAGTTATATTCTTGTACATAGGGGCAGTATTATAGTAGTTATATTCTTGTACATAGGGGACAGTATTATAGTAGTTATATTCTTGTACATAGGGGCAGTATTATAGTAGTTATATTCTTGTACACAGGGGCAGTATTATAGTAGTTATATTCTTGTACATAGGAGCAGTATTATAGTAGTTATATTCTTGTACATAGGGGACAGTATTATAGTAGTTATATTCTTGTACATAGGGGCAGTATTATAGTAGTTATATTCTTGTACATAGGGGCAGTATTATAGTAGTTATATTCTTGTACATAGGAGCAGTATTATAGTAGTTATATTCTTGTACATAGGAGCAGTATTATAGCAGTTATATTCTTGTACATAGGAGCAGTATTATAGTAGTTATATTCTTGTACATAGGAGCAGTATTATAGTAGTTATATTCTTGTACATAGGGGACAGTATTATAGTAGTTATATTCTTTTACATAGGAGCAGTATTATAGTAGTTATATTCTTGTACATAGGAGGCAGTATTATAGTAGTTATATTCTTGTACATAGGAGCAGTATTATAGTAGTTATATTCTTGTACATAGGAGCAGTATTATAGTAGTTATATTCTTGTACATAGGGGACAGTATTATAGTAGTTATATTCTTGTACATAGGAGCAGTATTATAGTAGTTATATTCCTGTACATAGGAGGTAGTATTATAGTAGTTATATTCTTGTACATAGGGGAAGAGGCCAGCAGTATTATAGTAGTTATATTCTTGTACATAGGAGTAGTATTATAGTAGTTATATTCTTGTACATAGGAGCAGTATTATAGTAGTTATATTCTTGTACATAGGAGCAGTATTATAGTAGTTATATTCTTGTACATAGGAGCAGTATTATAGTAGTTATATTCTTGTACATAGGAGCAGTATTATAGTAGTTATATTCTTGTACATAGGGGCAGTATTATAGTAGTTATATTCTTGTACATAGGAGCAGTATTATAGTAGTTATATTCTTGTACATAGGAGCAGTATTATAGTAGTTATATTCTTGTACATGGAGGGGCAGTATTATAGTAGTTATATTCTTGTACATAGGAGCAGTATTATAGTAGTTATATTCTTGTACATAGGGGCAGTATTATAGTAGTTATATTCTTGTACATAGGGGGCAGTATTATAGTAGTTATATTCTTGTACATAGGGGCAGTATTATAGTAGTTATATTCTTGTACATAGGGGACAGTATTATAGTAGTTATATTCTTGTACATAGGGGCAGTATTATAGTAGTTATATTCTTGTACATAGGGGCAGTATTATAGTAGTTATATTCTTGTACATAGGAGCAGTATTATAGTAGTTATATTCTTGTACATAGGGGCAGTATTATAGTAGTTATATTCTTGTACATAGGGGCAGTATTATAGTAGTTATATTCTTGTACATAGGGGCAGTATTATAGTAGTTATATTCTTGTACATAGGAGCAGTATTATAGTAGTTATATTCTTGTACATAGGAGCAGTATTATAGTAGTTATATTCTTGTACATAGGAGCAGTATTATAGTAGTTATATTCTTGTACATAGGGGCAGTATTATAGTAGTTATATTCTTGTACATAGGGGCAGTATTATAGTAGTTATATTCTTGTACATAGGGGCAGTATTATAGTAGTTATATTCTTGTACATAGGAGCAGTATTATAGTAGTTATATTCTTGTACATAGGGGCAGTATTATAGTAGTTATATTCTTGTACATAGGGGCAGTATTATAGTAGTTATATTCTTGTACATAGGGGCAGTATTATAGTAGTTATATTCTTGTACATAGGAGCAGTATTATAGTAGTTATATTCTTGTACATAGGAGCAGTATTATAGTAGTTATATTCTTGTACATAGGGGGCAGTATTATAGTAGTTATATTCTTGTACATAGGGGGCAGTATTATAGTAGTTATATTCTTGTACATAGGAGCAGTATTATAGTAGTTATATTCTTGTACATAGGAGCAGTATTATAGTAGTTATATTCTTGTACATAGGAGCAGTATTATAGTAGTTATATTCTTGTACATAGGGGCAGTATTATAGTAGTTATATTCTTGTACATAGGAGCAGTATTATAGTAGTTATATTCTTGTACATAGGAGCAGTATTATAGTAGTTATATTCTTGTACATAGGAGCAGTATTATAGTAGTTATATTCTTGTACATAGGAGGCAGTATTATAGTAGTTATATTCTTGTACATAGGAGCAGTATTATAGTAGTTATATTCTTGTACATAGGAGCAGTATTATAGTAGTTATATTCTTGTACATAGGAGCAGTATTATAGTAGTTATATTCTTGTACATAGGGGCAGTATTATAGTAGTTATATTCTTGTACATAGGAGCAGTATTATAGTAGTTATATTCTTGTACATAGGAGCAGTATTATAGTAGTTATATTCTTGTACATAGGGGCAGTATTATAGTAGTTATATTCTTGTACATAGGAGCAGTATTATAGTAGTTATATTCTTGTACATAGGGGCAGTATTATAGTAGTTATATTCTTGTACATAGGGGCAGTATTATAGTAGTTATATTCTTGTACATAGGAGCAGTATTATAGTAGTTATATTCTTGTACATGAGGGCAGTATTATAGTAGTTATATTCTTGTACATAGGGGCAGTATTATAGTAGTTATATTCTTGTACATAGGGGCAGTATTATAGTAGTTATATTCTTGTACATAGGGGCAGTATTATAGTAGTTATATTCTTGTACATAGGAGCAGTATTATAGTAGTTATATTCTTGTACATAGGAGCAGTATTATAGTAGTTATATTCTTGTACATAGGGGCAGTATTATAGTAGTTATATTCTTGTACATAGGGGCAGTATTATAGTAGTTATATTCTTGTACATAGGAGCAGTATTATAGTAGTTATATTCTTGTACATAGGAGCAGTATTATAGTAGTTATATTCTTGTACATAGGAGCAGTATTATAGTAGTTATATTCTTGTACATAGGAGCAGTATTATAGTAGTTATATTCTTGTACATAGGAGCAGTATTATAGTAGTTATATTCTTTGTACATAGGAGCAGTATTATAGTAGTTATATTCTTGTACATAGGAGGCAGTATTATAGTAGTTATATTCTTGTACATAGGAGCAGTATTATAGTAGTTATATTCTTGTACATAGGAGCAGTATTATAGTAGTTATATTCTTGTACATAGGAGCAGTATTATAGTAGTTATATTCTTGTACATAGGAGTAGTATTATAGTAGTTATATTCTTGTACATAGGAGCAGTATTATAGTAGTTATATTCTTGTACATAGGAGCAGTATTATAGTAGTTATATTCTTGTACATAGGGGCAGTATTATAGTAGTTATATTCTTGTACATAGGAGCAGTATTATAGTAGTTATATTCTTGTACATAGGAGCAGTATTATAGTAGTTATATTCTTGTACATAGGAGCAGTATTATAGTAGTTATATTCTTGTACATAGGGGCAGTATTATAGTAGTTATATTCTTGTACATAGGGGCAGTATTATAGTAGTTATATTCTTGTACATAGGGGCAGTATTATAGTAGTTATATTCTTGTACATAGGAGCAGTATTATAGTAGTTATATTCTTGTACATAGGGGAGCAGTATTATAGTAGTTATATTCTTGTACATAGGGGGCAGTATTATAGTAGTTATATTCTTGTACATAGGGGCAGTATTATAGTAGTTATATTCTTGTACATAGGGGCAGTATTATAGTAGTTATATTCTTGTACATAGGGGCAGTATTATAGTAGTTATATTCTTGTACATAGGAGCAGTATTATAGTAGTTATATTCTTGTACATAGGAGCAGTATTATAGTAGTTATATTCTTGTACATAGGAGCAGTATTATAGTAGTTATATTCTTGTACATAGGAGCAGTATTATAGTAGTTATATTCTTGTACATAGGAGGCAGTATTATAGTAGTTATATTCTTGTACATAGGAGCAGTATTATAGTAGTTATATTCTTGTACATAGGAGGCAGTATTATAGTAGTTATATTCTTGTACATAGGAGCAGTATTATAGTAGTTATATTCTTGTACATAGGAGCAGTATTATAGTAGTTATATTCTTGTACATAGGGGCAGTATTATAGTAGTTATATTCTTGTACATAGGGGCAGTATTATAGTAGTTATATTCTTGTACATAGGAGCAGTATTATAGTAGTTATATTCTTGTACATAGGAGCAGTATTATAGTAGTTATATTCTTGTACATAGGAGCAGTATTATAGTAGTTATATTCTTGTACATAGGGGCAGTATTATAGTAGTTATATTCTTGTACATAGGGGCAGTATTATAGTAGTTATATTCTTGTACATAGGGGCAGTATTATAGTAGTTATATTCTTGTACATAGGAGCAGTATTATAGTAGTTATATTCTTGTACATAGGAGCAGTATTATAGTAGTTATATTCTTGTACATAGGAGCAGTATTATAGTAGTTATATTCTTGTACATAGGAGCAGTATTATAGTAGTTATATTCTTGTACATAGGGGCAGTATTATAGTAGTTATATTCTTGTACATAGGAGCAGTATTATAGTAGTTATATTCTTGTACATAGGAGGCAGTATTATAGTAGTTATATTCTTGTACATAGGAGCAGTATTATAGTAGTTATATTCTTGTACATAGGGGCAGTATTATAGTAGTTATATTCTTGTACATAGGAGCAGTATTATAGTAGTTATATTCTTGTACATAGGAGCAGTATTATAGTAGTTATATTCTTGTACATAGGAGCAGTATTATAGTAGTTATATTCTTGTACATAGGAGGCAGTATTATAGTAGTTATATTCTTGTACATAGGAGCAGTATTATAGTAGTTATATTCTTGTACATAGGGGCAGTATTATAGTAGTTATATTCTTGTACATAGGAGCAGTATTATAGTAGTTATATTCTTGTACATAGGAGCAGTATTATAGTAGTTATATTCTTGTACATAGGGGCAGTATTATAGTAGTTATATTCTTGTACATAGGGGCAGTATTATAGTAGTTATATTCTTGTACATAGGGGCAGTATTATAGTAGTTATATTCTTGTACATAGGGGCAGTATTATAGTAGTTATATTCTTGTACATAGGAGCAGTATTATAGTAGTTATATTCTTGTACATAGGGGCAGTATTATAGTAGTTATATTCTTGTACATAGGGGCAGTATTATAGTAGTTATATTCTTGTACATAGGGGCAGTATTATAGTAGTTATATTCTTGTACATAGGAGCAGTATTATAGTAGTTATATTCTTGTACATAGGAGCAGTATTATAGTAGTTATATTCTTGTACATAGGAGCAGTATTATAGTAGTTATATTCTTGTACATAGGAGCAGTATTATAGTAGTTATATTCTTGTACATAGGGGCAGTATTATAGTAGTTATATTCTTGTACATAGGAGCAGTATTATAGTAGTTATATTCTTGTACATAGGAGGCAGTATTATAGTAGTTATATTCTTGTACATAGGAGCAGTATTATAGTAGTTATATTCTTGTACATAGGAGCAGTATTATAGTAGTTATATTCTTGTACATAGGGGGCAGTATTATAGTAGTTATATTCTTGTACATAGGAGCAGTATTATAGTAGTTATATTCTTGTACATAGGAGGCAGTATTATAGTAGTTATATTCTTGTACATAGGGGCAGTATTATAGTAGTTATATTCTTGTACATAGGAGTAGTATTATAGTAGTTATATTCTTGTACATAGGAGCAGTATTATAGTAGTTATATTCTTGTACATAGGAGCAGTATTATAGTAGTTATATTCTTGTACATAGGAGCAGTATTATAGTAGTTATATTCTTGTACATAGGAGCAGTATTATAGTAGTTATATTCTTGTACATAGGAGCAGTATTATAGTAGTTATATTCTTGTACATAGGAGCAGTATTATAGTAGTTATATTCTTGTACATAGGAGCAGTATTATAGTAGTTATATTCTTGTACATAGGGGCAGTATTATAGTAGTTATATTCTTGTACATAGGAGCAGTATTATAGTAGTTATATTCTTGTACATAGGAGCAGTATTATAGTAGTTATATTCTTGTACATAGGAGCAGTATTATAGTAGTTATATTCTTGTACATAGGAGCAGTATTATAGTAGTTATATTCTTGTACATAGGGGCAGTATTATAGTAGTTATATTCTTGTACATAGGGGCAGTATTATAGTAGTTATATTCTTGTACATAGGAGCAGTATTATAGTAGTTATATTCTTGTACATAGGGGCAGTATTATAGTAGTTATATTCTTGTACATAGGAGCAGTATTATAGTAGTTATATTCTTGTACATAGGAGCAGTATTATAGTAGTTATATTCTTGTACATAGGAGCAGTATTATAGTAGTTATATTCTTGTACATAGGGGCAGTATTATAGTAGTTATATTCTTGTACATAGGAGCAGTATTATAGTAGTTATATTCTTGTACATAGGAGGCAGTATTATAGTAGTTATATTCTTGTACATAGGAGCAGTATTATAGTAGTTATATTCTTGTACATAGGAGGCAGTATTATAGTAGTTATATTCTTGTACATAGGAGCAGTATTATAGTAGTTATATTCTTGTACATAGGGGCAGTATTATAGTAGTTATATTCTTGTACATAGGGGCAGTATTATAGTAGTTATATTCTTGTACATAGGGGCAGTATTATAGTAGTTATATTCTTGTACATAGGGGCAGTATTATAGTAGTTATATTCTTGTACATAGGAGCAGTATTATAGTAGTTATATTCTTGTACATAGGGGCAGTATTATAGTAGTTATATTCTTGTACATAGGGGACAGTATTATAGTAGTTATATTCTTGTACATAGGGGCAGTATTATAGTAGTTATATTCTTGTACATAGGGGCAGTATTATAGTAGTTATATTCTTGTACATAGGAGCAGTATTATAGTAGCTATATTCTTGTACATAGGAGCAGTATTATAGCAGTTATATTCTTGTACATAGGAGCAGTATTATAGTAGTTATATTCTTGTACATAGGAGCAGTATTATAGTAGTTATATTCTTGTACATAGGGGACAGTATTATAGTAGTTATATTCTTGTACATAGGAGCAGTATTATAGTAGTTATATTCTTGTACATAGGAGGTAGTATTATAGTAGTTATATTCTTGTACATAGGAGCAGTATTATAGTAGTTATATTCTTGTACATAGGGAGCGAGTATTATAGTAGTTATATTCTTGTACATAGGGGGCAGTATTATAGTAGTTATATTCTTGTACATAGGAGCAGTATTATAGTAGTTATATTCCTGTACATAGGAGGTAGTATTATAGTAGTTATATTCTTGTACATAGGGGACAGTATTATAGTAGTTATATTCTTGTACATAGGAGTAGTATTATAGTAGTTATATTCTTGTACATAGGAGTAGTATTATAGTAGTTATATTCTTGTACATAGGAGTAGTATTATAGTAGTTATATTCTTGGACATAGGAGCAGTATTATCTAGTAGTTATATTCTTGTACATAGGAGCAGTATTATAGTAGGTATATTCTTGTACATAGGAGCAGTATTATAGTAGTTATATTCTTGTACATAGGAGCAGTATTATAGTAGTTATATTCTTGTACATAGGAGCAGTATTATAGTAGTTATATTCTTGTACATAGGAGCAGTATTATAGTAGTTATATTCTTGTACATAGGGGCAGTATTATAGTAGTTATATTCTTGTTCATAGGAGCAGTATTATAGTAGTTATATTCTTGTACATAGGGGCAGTATTATAGTAGTTATATTCTTGTACATAGGAGGTAGTATTATAGTAGTTATATTCTTGTACATAGGGAGCAGTATTATAGTAGTTATATTCTTGTACATAGGAGTAGTATTATAGTAGTTATATTCTTGTACATAGGAGCAGTATTATAGTAGTTATATTCTTGTACATAGGGGCAGTATTATAGTAGTTATATTCTTGTACATAGGAGCAGTATTATAGTAGTTATATTCTTGTACGTAGGAGCAGTATTATAGTAGTTATATTCTTGTACATAGGAGGCAGTATTATAGTAGTTATATTCTTGTACATAGGAGCAGTATTATAGTAGTTATATTCTTGTACATAGGAGCAGTATTATAGTAGTTATATTCTTGTACATAGGAGTAGTATTATAGTAGTTATATTCTTGTACATAGGAGTAGTATTATAGTAGTTATATTCTTGTACATAGGAGCAGTATTAAATAGTAGTTATATTCTTGTACATAGGAGCAGTATTATAGTAGTTATATTCTTGTACATAGGAGCAGTATTATAGTAGTTATATTCTTGTACATAGGAGCAGTATTATAGTAGTTATATTCTTGTACATAGGAGCAGTATTATAGTAGTTATATTCTTGTACATAGGAGCAGTATTATAGTAGTTATATTCTTGTACATAGGAGCAGTATTATAGTAGTTATATTCTTGTACATAGGAGCAGTATTATAGTAGTTATATTCTTGTACATAGGGGAAGTATTATAGTAGTTATATTCTTGTACATAGGAGCAGTATTATAGTAGTTATATTCTTGTACATAGGAGCAGTATTATAGTAGTTATATTCTTGTACATAGGAGCAGTATTATAGTAGCTATATTCTTGTACATAGGAGCAGTATTATAGTAATTATATTCTTGTACATAGGGGCAGAATTATAGTAGTTATATTCTTGTACATAGGAGCAGTATTATAGTAGTTATATTCTTGTACATAGGAGGCAGTATTATAGTAGTTATATTCTTGTACATAGGAGCAGTATTATAGTACTTATATTCTTGTACATAGGAGCAGTATTATAGTAGTTATATTCTTGTACATAGGAGTAGTATTATAGTAGTTATATTCTTGTACATAGGAGCACTATTATACAGTAGTAGTTCTATTCTTGTACATAGGAGCAGTATTATAGTAGTTATATTCTTGTACATAGGAGCAGTATTATAGTAGTTATATTCTTGTACATAGGAGCAGTATTATAGTAGTTATATTCTTGTACATAGGAGCAGTATTATAGTAGTTATATTCTTGTACATAGGGGCAGTATTATAGTAGTTATATTCTTGTACATAGGAGCAGTATTATAGTAGTTATATTCTTGTACATAGGAGGCAGTATTATAGTAGTTATATTCTTGTACATAGGAGCAGTATTATAGTAGTTATATTCTTGTACATAGGAGGCAGTATTATAGTAGTTATATTCTTGTACATAGGAGCAGTATTATAGTAGTTATATTCTTGTACATAGGGGCAGTATTATAGTAGTTATATTCTTGTACATAGGAGCAGTATTATAGTAGTTATATTCTTGTACATAGGGGCAGTATTATAGTAGTTATATTCTTGTACATAGGGGACAGTAAGTAGT
>CAMRHE010000435.1:0-37500 GCA_947044405.1 Leptodactylus fallax
TAGATAGGTTTTTTTTTTGAAGGAGAATTCCGTCACCACCCCTGTGTCCGTGGTGGAGGTGGAGTTCTCTGATCACTGTCTAATTTTGTTTTCTTTGAATATTTCAGAGACCCTCCGGAGAGGAAGAGGTTTGTGGAGGCTGAATTCGTCACTCCTTGAGGAGGCAGCTGTAAGACAAGCCTTTGAGGAGTTTCTTCAGGATCAGGTACTATTACTGGGTCTTGAAGGTACTAGGTCAGAGTGGTGGGAGATATTCAAAAAAAGGGTGGCGGGATTTTTCCGCCGGCTCTCAAGCCTCAGGTCACTGGACATGTACCGCATGTACACTGCACTGAGGAAGAGACTTGGACATCTGGTCTCGACCGGAGGTAGCCAGGAGGATATCTCCGGTGTGAAGGCTTTGCTCAAAAGGTGTCAGTACGATAGGCACGCATCTTTGGTTCTTGAGAGGGATTTCGGGAAATACCGCTCGCCCGACCCCTACAGGAACTGTAAGATGTCAGTGACTTGTAAGACAGTAACAGGCCTGATTGACAGTACAGGATCCCTGACAAGATCCAGGTCAGGGATCTTGGAGGTCGTCAGGTCCTTCTACTCGAACCTTTTGGCAAAGAAGGAACTGAATCGGGATCGGATTTCAGGTTTCTTGGCTGAAGCCATTCCTGAGTCAGCAGAAGACCCTTCTCTTGGTGTTTTGATAGAACCTATAAGGGAAGAGGAAGTCGTCAGGGCTATTGAGGGTCTTGCCCTCAAGAAGTCACCTGGCCCAGATGGCTTAACATCTGAGTTCTATCGGACCTTTAAAGGAGCTTTGGCTCCCCTCTTGACTGACGTGCTTAATGAGTGTCTATCCTCGGGCACTCTGCCGAAGTCAATGAGGAGGTCCGCCCTTATAGTTCTGTCAAAGGGTAAGGATCCGAGCCATATTGAGAACTGGCGGCCCATAGCACTTCTCAATACGGACCGAAAGATTCTGGCGAAGGTACTTTTCAACCGGCTGGTACAGTTTGCGCCCCGGCTCCTCTCGCCGGCTCAGCACTGCTCTGTTCCCGGTCGTAGCACCTTAAGTGCGGTCCTGAGTGTCAGGGAGGCTGTGGAGCAGAGTAGGGCAGGTCGGTGGAAGGGGTACTTGCTGTCCCTAGATCAGGCTAAGGCTTTTGACAGGGTGAATCATGAGTATTTGTGGTCAACTCTCTCGAGGTATGGCCTGCCTGGGGGGTTCATTCAGTGGCTGCAGACCTTATACGCTGGGGCTGAGTCTTTCCCGCTTGTGAATGGTTGGGTTGGTCGTCCTTTTGAGGTGGGGTCGGGCGTCCGACAGGGATGTCCCTTGAGCCCGCTACTGTATGTGTTCGCCATTGATCCCCTGATTAGACGGATTAATGGTGGGCCGGTGGCGGGAGTCAGGATGGACCTGGAGGGTACTGGCTCCCCTTTGAGGACAGTAGCCTACGCGGATGATGTCACCGTTCTTGTCTCGTCACGGGAGGAGCTTGAATGGGTGATGTCTGAAGTGGACAGTTACTCGGAGGCTTCCGGATCAGCTGTAAACAGGAATAAGTGTGGAAGCCTCTGGCTGGGAGGGGGAGAGCCTGTTTTTTCTCTCCCGGACACCCTCCCAGAACCCCAGGGATCTGTAAAGATCTTAGGCATCCATTTTGGCCAGGGTGATTACCCACTCCAAAATTGGGAAGGTAGGCTTAAGGATGTCGCCCAGAGAGTTGATTGCTGGAAGGGTTGGTCTTTGACCCTGAGAGAAAGGGTTCATCTTGCCAAAGCCTTCCTGCTCCCGTTGGTGATCTATCTAGGTAGCGTCTGTGCCTTGCCAGAGTCTTGTTGGAGTAGGATCTGTTGCCTGTTCTTCCAACTGTTATGGGGGAACAGGCTCAACCTAATCAGGAGGGAGGTTACATACCGCACAAGGAGGCTAGGGGGGTTAAATATGGTTAACCCCGTGGTGTTCTTAATGAACACCTTTCTTAAGATCAATTTACCAAACCTCTCCTCCGAGGGGGCTCCTTCGTGGGTAGCCTCCTGCCAGGGGTGGTTTCGGCCCTTCTTCCAGAAATGGGAGTCAGGAGGGCAAGTGAAAGATCTTCGTGCACCCCATGGATATCTCCCGGCCTATGCTTCCCTGGTCCTGAAAGTGATTCGTCGGTGGGGTCTGGGGGCGTGGGAGATCAGGACTCAGTCAAGACGTTTTCTTGACGACAAGGTCCTGTTGACCCGCTTCCAGAAGCCTCTGGCGCTCAAAGATTGCCCAGGAGAAACCTTAGAGGGAGGGTTGCGTTTTCTTAACTCCAAAAGGTTTCCTCGGAAGTTTTGGGATCTGACCTGGCGCTGCCTCCTAGGTAAGTTATATGTGAGGGGGAACTTGAAGTACCGGAACTCCGACGAGCGAGGCTGCCCTCGGGAGGAGTGTGGCGACATGCTGGAAAGCATGGAGCACTTCCTGCTTCAGTGCCCCTTCAATATAAGGGTTTGCAAATTGGTGGGGACCTCCACCGGTTGGCTGCGGCTGGCTGGCCTTTCCTATGCCGAGTGGGCCTATGGGGCATTCAAACACCCGGAGGGCAGGGACTGCCAAACACTTTTTGTAGTTAGTGCAGTGGTCAGGTTTCACCTATGGTCAGCACGGTGTTTAGTATCGACGAGAGGCAAAATCCTCCCGGAGGTGGAGGTGGTTAAAAACATCATGGTGGACCTGGTGAGGGTGCGCTCTCGGGAGTACGAGGGGCTGGGCGCAGAAAGGGCTGGTACCCTCTGGAGGGGGTTCACTTTTTCTGTTCCCTGAGGGTTAGATAAGGGATTTAAAGTAGGTTAGTTAGGTTAGGGCCAGATAGGGATAGGGAGGGCAAGGTTTGCACGAGGGGTGGGGTTTATTATTTTCTGATAGGGAGGGACAGGTAGGGACAGGGTAGGGACAGAATGATAGATAGGGATATAGCGGTAGGGCGAGTAGACAGGGATGGGCCTCCTGTGCTCTCTTCCTGGTGGAGGGCTGGCGTGTCACCACATAGGCATTTTGTTTTGGAAATCAGATGGAAGGGTAAGAGGCTTGAGGATAACCGACCCTAGGCCCATGGGAGGTTTATGGGAGGGAAGGTAATTTAACAGGTTATGTAGGATGGTGGGTTTTTGTTACTTGTCTGTTATTTCTTATTTGTTATTGTTGTCGTTCATATGTTGTGTCCATTTTCCCATTTTCCATTTTTCCATATCCCATATTCATTTTCCATTTCCATTTTTTATATCCATTTCCATATCCCATATTTCTTTTTCCATATTCCATAATTCCATTTGTTTGTTAGTAGATAAGGGTTTTTTTCAGGGGGGTAGGTTGTTTGGGAGGGGGGTTTCTTTTTGGGGGTGGAGGGTTTGGTTTATAAGTTTTCGTGTGCTCGGCCTGGCTCTGGACTACGCGGACATGGGAGGACATGAGGCGGAGAGCCAGGTTGGGTTTCAGGGGCTTGGTGGTGGGTGGTGCCAGCACCAGGACTATGCGGACATGGGAGGACATGGGGCGTGGTGCTGGCCGGGTGTGGTGAGGGGGGGAAAAAAAAAAAAAAAAAAAAAAAAAAAATTTTTAGTAAGTTTCAGTTGGGGATTTTGTTAGTGTTATAAGTTTCCGTTATAAGTTTCCATTGTATATTGCTCATTTAGATTTTCTTTTGTTAGAGTTTTTTGACTGACGGATGACTGGAGAAAGACGGGAGAAGAGTGAAAGGCGGAGTGAAAGGCAGAATGGATGGGGCTGGTTCGCGATTGGTTTTTTTTTTTGTCCCGGTGTTTTCTTGTATTTTATTTGTTGATGGTTTTATTCTATGTTTTAGATTTATGTATTGTCTCTGTTTATAGTTTTTATATTGTATTTTCGTATGTGACAGTGTTTGTGAACTTTTTCTACTTTTCTAATAAAATAGTTCCAATTCCTTCGGGGCAACCGTGGGAGTCAGACGTACTTGTTTGAGCTCCTAGCTTCAGAGGCTTGTGTGGTTTTTGGATACTTGGAGACCGTTTATTGTGTGTGGTCTTCGGTCTTTG
Organism: Leptodactylus fallax; assembly: GCA_947044405.1. Taxonomy (NCBI): domain Eukaryota; kingdom Metazoa; phylum Chordata; class Amphibia; order Anura; family Leptodactylidae; genus Leptodactylus; species Leptodactylus fallax. Next base: position 4,045 of record CAMRHE010000435.1, read on the forward strand.
TGTTACAGACCGTAGCTCCGACTCCCCTTCCCCGTGCGGAAGGGAGCCTTATCATGGAGCGTGGAGCTCCTGCCCCCCGGACCTTACAGGCGGGGGGCAGGAGAATGTCTGCCGACACAGCACTAGCAGAGCAGGGCAGGCGGAGGTCGCTGAGGCAGCAAGCCTCAATGAGACTGGCGACCAGGACAACAGCATTGGGAGCAGCATCGGGAGCAGCAGCAGCGACATTGGTGGCTGCAGCATCAGGAACAGCATCGGGAGCAGCGACGTCCGTGGAGTGGGCGATGCCGGCAGGAGTAGCGGTGGCAACAGGGGTGTCAGCAGTCCCGGCAGGTGGATCCGTGAAAACGGCGACATCAGCCACGGCGGTAACATCAGCGGCAGTGGCAGGTGAAGCCGGTCCGAAGGGGGCTACGGCCGCAGGATATGCGGTTTCCTCTGGAAGGGTCCCTGCAAGCAGGAGAAAGAGACGCCTTACCGTCATCGCTGCCTCAATCACCCGCAGGATGGGGCATCCGGAAAGCTGGAGAAGAGGTTGCCATCTACAGCCGGAGGATCGAGGCGGTCCTGGAGGAGTATGACCGGGCCCGGAGGTCCCTGTTCGCTATGGGTGGAGAGCTGCAAAGCGCTCGTGCCCGTAGCGACAGGGCCTCGAGGAAGGACCGCCCGGTTTTCAGCAGGCAAGTAAAGAGCCTCAAAAAGCAGATTAAGACCCTGGAAGCCAGGTGTGCGGAGATCCTGGAGGGCGCGGGGCCGTTCAGAGAGAAGCTGCTGAACGATGACCGCTTCTTCCGCAAACAGCAGGAGCGGTTGTTGAAGGATGGCCCCGCGTCCTCAGACAGCTCGGGAGAGGACGACTATTGTGAGTCAGACCTGGAGTCGGATGACAGCATGGCGGTACAGTATAGTCGGGCAGCCGTCCCTAGCAGCGGCAGCCTGATACCCACGTATACGCAGGCATCAGTGCCGGCAGTGAAGCAGGAAGTCAGAATGACAAGACAGGAAGTCAGAATGACAGGGCAGGAAGTGACGCAATCTCCCACACTCCCAGAGAACCAACCACTGCCCGAGACGGAGGAGGAGGAGGGCGGAGCCTCGGGAGAAGGCGGGGAAGCTGATGAGGCAAATCTACCAATTAGAGTCCCCGTCCAGAATGGACCAATTAGCATTCAGCATGTCAGATCTGGACGGGGAGGAGGCGGGAAAAGGAGCCAAGACCAGGAAGAAGGCAAGGAAGGAAAAAAAAAAGAGAGATAGAGACATTTAAATTTGTCAGGTCGTTGCCTGGGGAGCATCGTGCCGGGACCTCAGCCCAGGTTGCGATGCCTCCAGGAGAGAAAAGGGAGGCGCAGGCACCTCGGGTCACGCCAAGTGGCGGGGTGCCCGGGGTGCCAGCAGTCAAAATGGCGCCTGATAGTACCTTTCAGGTGGTGGCGGACAAGGAGCTCATAGTTGCGGACAAGGGCAAAGGCAAAGAAGCCCCCCCTGCGGAGGGGAGTGGCGTAGGGAAACCTCCCTCCCTGGTAGGAGGTTTTAAAATATCGATGGCTTCCCCCAGAGTAAGGTGTAGGAAAGGGGGAGTGGCAGGTGGGCGTGGCTCATCCTCCTCCAGTGCTGATGAAGCCGGTGATGCGGAGGTCACTTCCGGGGCTAAGGGGGCGTGTCCTCCTACAACATCAGGTGCCGGGGTGACTGTGGATGCGGAGGCCGAGGTAAAAGCGGGGAAGCCATCAGCGAGTGGTGCAGCCGGCCCCGCTGTAAGAAGGAAGACTGCAGGTGTGAATGATGGACGAGTGGAGAAGCTAGTTAAGCAGACAGGTAAGGTAAAGGGGAAAGCGGGTGGGACAAAAGGGGTAATTAGTAGTATTCCTGAAGAAGGTGGTGTAGTATGCATGGGGGTCCAAGAGCCTGTAGTCGGGGAGGCTGCGGGAGGAGGGGCTATTACCATTGCTGCTAAAAAAAGTGTTTCTACTGCTGGTAATATTTCTGTTGTGGCCCCTGTTGTTTCTGGTATTTCGCTGTTGTCCCTGCTGTTGTCCCTGCTGTTGTTTCTGCTGCTGTTCCTGATGCTGTTCCTGATGCTGTCGTTGCTCCTGTTGTTACTCCTGTCACTGCTCCTGATATTGTTGCTCCTGTTGTCCTCTCTGCCGCTGTTCCTTCTGCTGCAGTTGGAGTGACCCGGTCCGCGGCGGCTATGCCAGGGCGGACTGTTGCCGCCTCTGGTGCTCCGGTTGCCGTGGCTGGGCTAAGTAGTTCTGCGGGGGTCCCTGGGAGTGGCGCTGGTACTCCGGCAGCGGAGGTTGCTGCGGCCTCCGGGCCCCCACGCTCCTATGCCAGCGTCGCTTCTGGGGCCCCTGGGGGTGCATCATGTCTTCCGCCCGGCTCCAGGGACGGCGATTTGCAACGGCAGCTCCTGGAGGCTTTACGGGCGGGCCAGTCCACAATGACCATAGATGGGCAGTCGAGAGACCTTAGGTTCTGGATCGAGCGTTTTGGCCTAGGGAAGTTCCGAGAGGAAGGAGGTGAGACCAGATGGACTCTCCCTACACCCGGGCGTAGGGGGCCGACACGGAGGAACGTGGCCCGTCTCGTGTGGGGGGGAGCCGGCCCTTGTCCCCAGAGGAGGGGGGTCGTGGAACTCCTACTCGGGATGGGTTTCAGGGCAAGCGACATCTTTGCCCTGATTCATCCTGTCGGCTCCTCGGAGTTTGACATCAGCTTTGTTACCCCGGAGGGCTTAGAAACCTTCTGGGGAAACTATAGGCTGGTGAAGGACGAGCCCGCCTGGCGTGACTTTATGGTGTGGGCGGTGTCACGCCAGGATAACATTAAGAAAGTGACCGTTTTAACTCGTAACGAGTCACTTTCTTATATGGACATCATGACCTGGCTGAACAGGTTTGGGGAGGTCAAGGACTTCCCAAAGAAAAATCTCGACGAGTTCGGGATATGGTCGGGGGCCTGGACCTTCATGGTCAAATTGCGACACGAGGATAACTCGGTGATGCATATCCCGTCCTCAACCTTCCTTGGGAAAGACAGGATCCTTGTCTTCTACCAGGGGCAGCCAAAACTCTGTCACAGGTGCGGTGACCCCTCACACTTGAGCGCCTCCTGCCGTGTGCAGAAGTGCGCCATGTGTGGGGAGGTGGGCCATCTCGCGGCGACCTGTGGCAGGGTGCGTTGCCACCTGTGTGGTGTCCTTGGGCACCCGATGGGGGCGTGTCCACGGTCTTTCGCCAACACCACCCTTCGGCAAGCGGGAGCAGTTGAGGAGGCTGTCCCTGCTGCGGAGGGGGTGAGTGGGGGGAGGAGAGACTAGTCTGCCAAGGCAAAGGGAGAAGGCCCAGCCACCATCAAGGGCAAGGAGGCGCGAGAGGAGGAGGGAGCAGAGGGAGGGAGTTATGTGCCTTCCTTCTGCCCCTGGCTCTGCTGGGCCGGATCCTGATGCCGAGGCAGCAGTGGGCACGACCCTGGTTGAGGAGATGAAGAGACTGCAGAGGGAGGAAGAGGCTGACCAGTCGTCTTCTTCTCAGTACGTCAGTGCTGGGGAGGGAGAGACGGTCAAGCGGAGAAAGTCACCGAGTAAAGTGAGGGCAAAAACATCTGCCCCCCCCCCCCGACGAAGGAACGCAGACTCGACGGCCCTCTAGTGGTAGGTCCCAACCGGTACCAATCCCTCTGTGAGGATGCGTCGGCCTCAGGGGAGGCTTCAGAGGGAGAGGTGGAGCCGTCAGGGGCTGCTGAGTCTCCCTCCGGGAGGGGCCCCCTGCCCTCTGGGGGGGAGGCTGGCCTGGAGCCTGGAGGAGGAGATGATGCACCCAGGGCCGAAGTTGCTAATGTCTCTGCGACCACTGTAACTCCTCAGGGAGAAGTTGCGGGGGAGGTCCATCCCTCCTCTGGCCAAACCGCACCGGGGGAGGTGATGGACCAATCCCAATGTAAGAAGAGGACCCGCAAGACGAGGAGAAGTCGCGGGTCCTCTTCAGACTCATCTAGGGGTGGTGGTGATAGGAGGAAAGGGGGTGGGAAGCTGAAGGTCATTGAGCTCAATCGGTCTTAATGGCAGTCCCCTCTCCACTGACGCTGGCCACCATTAATGTGGCCAGCATTAAGTCTGATACGGCTAGGTTTGCAGCCTTTGATTTTCTTGGCCGGGTTGAAGCTGACATTTTGTTTTTGCAGGAGACCAGGCTCTGTACTCTATCAGAGATAAACAGAGCAAGGAGGGAGTGGCGCAGGGGGCCCTCCTACTGGTCTCTTGCGGCTGAGCCGTATAGTGGAGTGGCGGTGCTTTTTACCGCAGAGGTGAAATGCCAGCGACTGATCGAGCTCGAAATGGGAAGGTGCCTAGTCTTAGACGTCTTCATGAAGGGGCAAAGCCTGCGCCTCATTAACATCTACGGTCCCCAGACAAAGTGGGACCGTAAAAGCCTCTTTATGAAGATTAAGCCTTTTCTTTTTACGGGCAAACAAGTCATCTTTGGTGGGGATTTTAATACCATAACTAGACCCCAAGACCGAGGAGGTACCAGAGATAGACTGCCCTATGATGGCGCCGCGTTAAATAGAATAGTGAGTGAAGCTCGCCTGGAGGATATCCACATCAGGCATTCCCCAGGTCACCGTGGGTTCACCTTTCAGAGAGGTAGTGTTAGGTCTAGGATAGATAGGTTTTTTTTGAAGGAGAATTCCGTCACCACCCCTGTGTCCGTGGTGGAGGTGGAGTTCTCTGATCACTGTCTAATTTTGTTTTCTTTGAATATTTCAGAGACCCTCCGGAGAGGAAGAGGTTTGTGGAGGCTGAATTCGTCACTCCTTGAGGAGGCAGCTGTAAGACAAGCCTTTGAGGAGTTTCTTCAGGATCAGGTACTATTACTGGGTCTTGAAGGTACTAGGTCAGAGTGGTGGGAGATATTCAAAAAAAGGGTGGCGGGATTTTTCCGCCGGCTCTCAAGCCTCAGGTCACTGGACATGTACCGCATGTACACTGCACTGAGGAAGAGACTTGGACATCTGGTCTCGACCGGAGGTAGCCAGGAGGATATCTCCGGTGTGAAGGCTTTGCTCAAAAGGTGTCAGTACGATAGGCACGCATCTTTGGTTCTTGAGAGGGATTTCGGGAAATACCGCTCGCCCGACCCCTACAGGAACTGTAAGATGTCAGTGACTTGTAAGACAGTAACAGGCCTGATTGACAGTACAGGATCCCTGACAAGATCCAGGTCAGGGATCTTGGAGGTCGTCAGGTCCTTCTACTCGAACCTTTTGGCAAAGAAGGAACTGAATCGGGATCGGATTTCAGGTTTCTTGGCTGAAGCCATTCCTGAGTCAGCAGAAGACCCTTCTCTTGGTGTTTTGATAGAACCTATAAGGGAAGAGGAAGTCGTCAGGGCTATTGAGGGTCTTGCCCTCAAGAAGTCACCTGGCCCAGATGGCTTAACATCTGAGTTCTATCGGACCTTTAAAGGAGCTTTGGCTCCCCTCTTGACTGACGTGCTTAATGAGTGTCTATCCTCGGGCACTCTGCCGAAGTCAATGAGGAGGTCCGCCCTTATAGTTCTGTCAAAGGGTAAGGATCCGAGCCATATTGAGAACTGGCGGCCCATAGCACTTCTCAATACGGACCGAAAGATTCTGGCGAAGGTACTTTTCAACCGGCTGGTACAGTTTGCGCCCCGGCTCCTCTCGCCGGCTCAGCACTGCTCTGTTCCCGGTCGTAGCACCTTAAGTGCGGTCCTGAGTGTCAGGGAGGCTGTGGAGCAGAGTAGGGCAGGTCGGTGGAAGGGGTACTTGCTGTCCCTAGATCAGGCTAAGGCTTTTGACAGGGTGAATCATGAGTATTTGTGGTCAACTCTCTCGAGGTATGGCCTGCCTGGGGGGTTCATTCAGTGGCTGCAGACCTTATACGCTGGGGCTGAGTCTTTCCCGCTTGTGAATGGTTGGGTTGGTCGTCCTTTTGAGGTGGGGTCGGGCGTCCGACAGGGATGTCCCTTGAGCCCGCTACTGTATGTGTTCGCCATTGATCCCCTGATTAGACGGATTAATGGTGGGCCGGTGGCGGGAGTCAGGATGGACCTGGAGGGTACTGGCTCCCCTTTGAGGACAGTAGCCTACGCGGATGATGTCACCGTTCTTGTCTCGTCACGGGAGGAGCTTGAATGGGTGATGTCTGAAGTGGACAGTTACTCGGAGGCTTCCGGATCAGCTGTAAACAGGAATAAGTGTGGAAGCCTCTGGCTGGGAGGGGGAGAGCCTGTTTTTTCTCTCCCGGACACCCTCCCAGAACCCCAGGGATCTGTAAAGATCTTAGGCATCCATTTTGGCCAGGGTGATTACCCACTCCAAAATTGGGAAGGTAGGCTTAAGGATGTCGCCCAGAGAGTTGATTGCTGGAAGGGTTGGTCTTTGACCCTGAGAGAAAGGGTTCACCTTGCCAAAGCCTTCCTGCTCCCGTTGGTGATCTATCTAGGTAGCGTCTGTGCCTTGCCAGAGTCTTGTTGGAGTAGGATCTGTTGCCTGTTCTTCCAACTGTTATGGGGGAACAGGCTCAACCTAATCAGGAGGGAGGTTACATACCGCACAAGGAGGCTAGGGGGGTTAAATATGGTTAACCCCGTGGTGTTCTTAATGAACACCTTTCTTAAGATCAATTTACCAAACCTCTCCTCCGAGGGGGCTCCTTCGTGGGTAGCCTCCTGCCAGGGGTGGTTTCGGCCCTTCTTCCAGAAATGGGAGTCAGGAGGGCAAGTGAAAGATCTTCGTGCACCCCATGGATATCTCCCGGCCTATGCTTCCCTGGTCCTGAAAGTGATTCGTCGGTGGGGTCTGGGGGCGTGGGAGATCAGGACTCAGTCAAGACGTTTTCTTGACGACAAGGTCCTGTTGACCCGCTTCCAGAAGCCTCTGGCGCTCAAAGATTGCCCAGGAGAAACCTTAGAGGGAGGGTTGCGTTTTCTTAACTCCAAAAGGTTTCCTCGGAAGTTTTGGGATCTGACCTGGCGCTGCCTCCTAGGTAAGTTATATGTGAGGGGGAACTTGAAGTACCGGAACTCCGACGAGCGAGGCTGCCCTCGGGAGGAGTGTGGCGACATGCTGGAAAGCATGGAGCACTTCCTGCTTCAGTGCCCCTTCAATATAAGGGTTTGCAAATTGGTGGGGACCTCCACCGGTTGGCTGCGGCTGGCTGGCCTTTCCTATGCCGAGTGGGCCTATGGGGCATTCAAACACCCGGAGGGCAGGGACTGCCAAACACTTTTTGTAGTTAGTGCAGTGGTCAGGTTTCACCTATGGTCAGCACGGTGTTTAGTATCGACGAGAGGCAAAATCCTCCCGGAGGTGGAGGTGGTTAAAAACATCATGGTGGACCTGGTGAGGGTGCGCTCTCGGGAGTACGAGGGGCTGGGCGCAGAAAGGGCTGGTACCCTCTGGAGGGGGTTCACTTTTTCTGTTCCCTGAGGGTTAGATAAGGGATTTAAAGTAGGTTAGTTAGGTTAGGGCCAGATAGGGATAGGGAGGGCAAGGTTTGCACGAGGGGTGGGGTTTATTATTTTCTGATAGGGAGGGACAGGTAGGGACAGGGTAGGGACAGAATGATAGATAGGGATATAGCGGTAGGGCGAGTAGACAGGGATGGGCCTCCTGTGCTCTCTTCCTGGTGGAGGGCTGGCGTGTCACCACATAGGCATTTTGTTTTGGAAATCAGATGGAAGGGTAAGAGGCTTGAGGATAACCGACCCTAGGCCCATGGGAGGTTTATGGGAGGGAAGGTAATTTAACAGGTTATGTAGGATGGTGGGTTTTTGTTACTTGTCTGTTATTTCTTATTTGTTATTGTTGTCGTTCATATGTTGTGTCCATTTTCCCATTTTCCATTTTTCCATATCCCATATTCATTTTCCATTTCCATTTTTTATATCCATTTCCATATCCCATATTTCTTTTTCCATATTCCATAATTCCATTTGTTTGTTAGTAGATAAGGGTTTTTTTCAGGGGGGTAGGTTGTTTGGGAGGGGGGTTTCTTTTTGGGGGGTGGAGGGTTTGGTTTATAAGTTTTCGTGTGCTCGGCCTGGCTCTGGACTACGCGGACATGGGAGGACATGAGGCGGAGAGCCAGGTTGGGTTTCAGGGGCTTGGTGGTGGGTGGTGCCAGCACCAGGACTATGCGGACATGGGAGGACATGGGGCGTGGTGCTGGCCGGGTGTGGTGAGGGGGGAAAAAAAAAAAAAAAAAAAAAAAAAAAAAATTTTTAGTAAGTTTCAGTTGGGGATTTTGTTAGTGTTATAAGTTTCCGTTATAAGTTTCCATTGTATATTGCTCATTTAGATTTTCTTTTGTTAGAGTTTTTTGACTGACGGATGACTGGAGAAAGACGGGAGAAGAGTGAAAGGCGGAGTGAAAGGCAGAATGGATGGGGCTGGTTCGCGATTGTTTTTTTTTTTTTTGTCCCGGTGTTTTCTTGTATTTTATTTGTTGATGGTTTTATTCTATGTTTTAGATTTATGTATTGTCTCTGTTTATAGTTTTTATATTGTATTTTCGTATGTGACAGTGTTTGTGAACTTTTTCTACTTTTCTAATAAAATAGTTCCAATTCCTTCGGGGCAATCGTGGGAGTCAGACGTGCTTGTTTGAGCTCCTAGCTTCAGAGGCTTGTGTGGTTTTGGATACTTGGAGACCGTTTATTGTGTGTGGTCTTCGGTCTTTGTGTTACAGACCGTAGCTCCGACTCCCTTCCCCGTGCGGAAGGGAGCCTTATCATGGAGCGTGGAGCTCCTGCCCCCCGGACCTTACAGGCGGGGGGCAGGAGAATGTCTGCCGACACAGCACTAGCAGAGCAGGGCAGGCGGAGGTCGCTGAGGCAGCAAGCCTCAATGAGACTGGCGACCAGGACAACAGCATTGGGAGCAGCATCAGGAGCAGCAGCAGCGACATTGGTGGCTGCAGCATCAGGAACAGCATCGGGAGCAGCGACGTCCGTGGAGTGGGCGATGCCGGCAGGAGTAGCGGTGGCAACAGGGGTGTCAGCAGTCCCGGCAGGTGGATCCGTGAAAACGGCGACATCAGCCACGGCGGTAACATCAGCGGCAGTGGCAGGTGAAGCCGGTCCGAAGGGGGCTACGGCCGCAGGATATGCGGTTTCCTCTGGAAGGGTCCCTGCAAGCAGGAGAAAAGACGCCTTACCGTCATCGCTGCCTCAATCACCCGCAGGATGGGGCATCCGGAAAGCTGGAGAAGAGGTTGCCATCTACAGCCGGAGGATCGAGGCGGTCCTGGAGGAGTATGACCGGGCCCGGAGGTCCCTGTTCGCTATGGGTGGAGAGCTGCAAAGCGCTCGTGCCCGTAGCGACAGGGCCTCGAGGAAGGACCGCCCGGTTTTCAGCAGGCAAGTAAAGAGCCTCAAAAAGCAGATTAAGACCCTGGAAGCCAGGTGTGCGGAGATCCTGGAGGGCGCGGGGCCGTTCAGAGAGAAGCTGCTGAACGATGACCGCTTCTTCCGCAAACAGCAGGAGCGGTTGTTGAAGGATGGCCCCGCGTCCTCAGACAGCTCGGGAGAGGACGACTATTGTGAGTCAGACCTGGAGTCGGATGACAGCATGGCGGTACAGTATAGTCGGGCAGCCGTCCCTAGCAGCGGCAGCCTGATACCCACGTATACGCAGGCATCAGTGCCGGCAGTGAAGCAGGAAGTCAGAATGACAAGACAGGAAGTCAGAATGACAGGGCAGGAAGTGACGCAATCTCCCACACTCCCAGAGAACCAACCACTGCCCGAGACGGAGGAGGAGGAGGGCGGAGCCTCGGGAGAAGGCGGGAAGCTGATGAGGCAAATCTACCAATTAGAGTCCCCGTCCAGAATGGACCAATTAGCATTCAGCATGTCAGATCTGGACGGGGAGGAGGCGGGAAAAGGAGCCAAGACCAGGAAGAAGGCAAGGAAGGAAAAAAAAAAGAGAGATAGAGACATTTAAATTTGTCAGGTCGTTGCCTGGGGAGCATCGTGCCGGGACCTCAGCCCAGGTTGCGATGCCTCCAGGAGAGAAAAGGGAGGCGCAGGCACCTCGGGTCACGCCAAGTGGCGGGGTGCCCGGGGTGCCAGCAGTCAAAATGGCGCCTGATAGTACCTTTCAGGTGGTGGCGGACAAGGAGCTCATAGTTGCGGACAAGGGCAAAGGCAAAGAAGCCCCCCCCTGCGGAGGGGAGTGGCGTAGGGAAACCTCCCTCCCTGGTAGGAGGTTTTAAAATATCGATGGCTTCCCCCAGAGTAAGGTGTAGGAAAGGGGGGAGTGGCAGGTGGGCGTGGCTCATCCTCCTCCAGTGCTGATGAAGCCGGTGATGCGGAGGTCACTTCCGGGGCTAAGGGGGCGTGTCCTCCTACAACATCAGGTGCCGGGGTGACTGTGGATGCGGAGGCCGAGGTAAAAGCGGGGAAGCCATCAGCGAGTGGTGCAGCCGGCCCCGCTGTAAGAAGGAAGACTGCAGGTGTGAATGATGGACGAGTGGAGAAGCTAGTTAAGCAGACAGGTAAGGTAAAGGGGAAAGCGGGTGGGACAAAAGGGGTAATTAGTAGTATTCCTGAAGAAGGTGGTGTAGTATGCATGGGGGTCCAAGAGCCTGTAGTCGGGGAGGCTGCGGGAGGAGGGGCTATTACCATTGCTGCTAAAAAAAGTGTTTCTACTGCTGGTAATATTTCTGTTGTGGCCCCTGTTGTTTCTGGTATTTCCCTGCTGTTGTCCCTGCTGTTGTTTCTGCTGCTGTTCCTGATGCTGTTCCTGATGCTGTCGTTGCTCCTGTTGTTACTCCTGTCACTGCTCCTGATATTGTTGCTCCTGTTGTCCTCTCTGCCGCTGTTCCTTCTGCTGCAGTTGGAGTGACCCGGTCCGCGGCGGCTATGCCAGGGCGGACTGTTGCCGCCTCTGGTGCTCCGGTTGCCGTGGCTGGGCTAAGTAGTTCTGCGGGGGTCCCTGGGAGTGGCGCTGGTACTCCGGCAGCGGAGGTTGCTGCGGCCTCCGGGCCCCCACGCTCCTATGCCAGCGTCGCTTCTGGGGCCCCTGGGGGTGCATCATGTCTTCCGCCCGGCTCCAGGGACGGCGATTTGCAACGGCAGCTCCTGGAGGCTTTACGGGCGGGCCAGTCCACAATGACCATAGATGGGCAGTCGAGAGACCTTAGGTTCTGGATCGAGCGTTTTGGCCTAGGGAAGTTCCGAGAGGAAGGAGGTGAGACCAGATGGACTCTCCCTACACCCGGGCGTAGGGGGGCCGACACGGAGGAACGTGGCCCGTCTCGTGTGGGGGGGAGCCGGCCCTTGTCCCCAGAGGAGGGGGGTCGTGGAACTCCTACTCGGGATGGGTTTCAGGGCAAGCGACATCTTTGCCCTGATTCATCCTGTCGGCTCCTCGGAGTTTGACATCAGCTTTGTTACCCCGGAGGGCTTAGAAACCTTCTGGGGAAACTATAGGCTGGTGAAGGACGAGCCCGCCTGGCGTGACTTTATGGTGTGGGCGGTGTCACGCCAGGATAACATTAAGAAAGTGACCGTTTTAACTCGTAACGAGTCACTTTCTTATATGGACATCATGACCTGGCTGAACAGGTTTGGGGAGGTCAAGGACTTCCCAAAGAAAAATCTCGACGAGTTCGGGATATGGTCGGGGGCCTGGACCTTCATGGTCAAATTGCGACACGAGGATAACTCGGTGATGCATATCCCGTCCTCAACCTTCCTTGGGAAAGACAGGATCCTTGTCTTCTACCAGGGGCAGCCAAAACTCTGTCACAGGTGCGGTGACCCCTCACACTTGAGCGCCTCCTGCCGTGTGCAGAAGTGCGCCATGTGTGGGGAGGTGGGCCATCTCGCGGCGACCTGTGGCAGGGTGCGTTGCCACCTGTGTGGTGTCCTTGGGCACCCGATGGGGGCGTGTCCACGGTCTTTCGCCAACACCACCCTTCGGCAAGCGGGAGCAGTTGAGGAGGCTGTCCCTGCTGCGGAGGGGGTGAGTGGGGGAGGAGAGACTAGTCTGCCAAGGCAAAGGGAGAAGGCCCAGCCACCATCAAGGGCAAGGAGGCGCGAGAGGAGGAGGGAGCAGAGGGAGGGAGTTATGTGCCTTCCTTCTGCCCCTGGCTCTGCTGGGCCGGATCCTGATGCCGAGGCAGCAGTGGGCACGACCCTGGTTGAGGAGATGAAGAGACTGCAGAGGGAGGAAGAGGCTGACCAGTCGTCTTCTTCTCAGTACGTCAGTGCTGGGGAGGGAGAGACGGTCAAGCGGAGAAAGTCACCGAGTAAAGTGAGGGCAAAAACATCTGCCCCCCCCCCCCCCCGACGAAGGAACGCAGACTCGACGGCCCTCTAGTGGTAGGTCCCAACTGGTACCAATCCCTCTGTGAGGATGCGTCGGCCTCAGGGGAGGCTTCAGAGGGAGAGGTGGAGCCGTCAGGGGCTGCTGAGTCTCCCTCCGGGAGGGGCCCCCTGCCCTCTCTGGGGGGGAGGCTGGCCTGGAGCCTGGAGGAGGAGATGATGCACCCAGGGCCGAAGTTGCTAATGTCTCTGCGACCACTGTAACTCCTCAGGGAGAAGTTGCGGGGGAGGTCCATCCCTCCTCTGGCCAAACCGCACCGGGGGAGGTGATGGACCAATCCCAATGTAAGAAGAGGACCCGCAAGACGAGGAGAAGTCGCGGGTCCTCTTCAGACTCATCTAGGGGTGGTGGTGATAGGAGGAAAGGGGGTGGGAAGCTGAAGGTCATTGAGCTCAATCGGTCTTAATGGCAGTCCCCTCTCCACTGACGCTGGCCACCATTAATGTGGCCAGCATTAAGTCTGATACGGCTAGGTTTGCAGCCTTTGATTTTCTTGGCCGGGTTGAAGCTGACATTTTGTTTTTGCAGGAGACCAGGCTCTGTACTCTATCAGAGATAAACAGAGCAAGGAGGGAGTGGCGCAGGGGGCCCTCCTACTGGTCTCTTGCGGCTGAGCCGTATAGTGGAGTGGGCCGGTGCTTTTTACCGCAGAGGTGAAATGCCAGCGACTGATCGAGCTCGAAATGGGAAGGTGCCTAGTCTTAGACGTCTTCATGAAGGGGCAAAGCCTGCGCCTCATTAACATCTACGGTCCCCAGACAAAGTGGGACCGTAAAAGCCTCTTTATGAAGATTAAGCCTTTTCTTTTTACGGGCAAACAAGTCATCTTTGGTGGGGATTTTAATACCATAACTAGACCCCAAGACCGAGGAGGTACCAGAGATAGACTGCCCTATGATGGCGCCGCGTTAAATAGAATAGTGAGTGAAGCTCGCCTGGAGGATATCCACATCAGGCATTCCCCAGGTCACCGTGGGTTCACCTTTCAGAGAGGTAGTGTTAGGTCTAGGATAGATAGGTTTTTTTTGAAGGAGAATTCCGTCACCACCCCTGTGTCCGTGGTGGAGGTGGAGTTCTCTGATCACTGTCTAATTTTGTTTTCTTTGAATATTTCAGAGACCCTCCGGGAGAGGAAGAGGTTTGTGGAGGCTGAATTCGTCACTCCTTGAGGAGGCAGCTGTAAGACAAGCCTTTGAGGAGTTTCTTCAGGATCAGGTACTATTACTGGGTCTTGAAGGTACTAGGTCAGAGTGGTGGGAGATATTCAAAAAAAGGGTGGCGGGATTTTTCCGCCGGCTCTCAAGCCTCAGGTCACTGGACATGTACCGCATGTACACTGCACTGAGGAAGAGACTTGGACATCTGGTCTCGACCAGAGGTAGCCAGGAGGATATCTCCGGTGTGAAGGCTTTGCTCAAAAGGTGTCAGTACGATAGGCACGCATCTTTGGTTCTTGAGAGGGATTTCGGGAAATACCGCTCGCCCGACCCCTACAGGAACTGTAAGATGTCAGTGACTTGTAAGACAGTAACAGGCCTGATTGACAGTACAGGATCCCTGACAAGATCCAGGTCAGGGATCTTGGAGGTCGTCAGGTCCTTCTACTCGAACCTTTTGGCAAAGAAGGAACTGAATCGGGATCGGATTTCAGGTTTCTTGGCTGAAGCCATTCCTGAGTCAGCAGAAGACCCTTCTCTTGGTGTTTTGATAGAACCTATAAGGGAAGAGGAAGTCGTCAGGGCTATTGAGGGTCTTGCCCTCAAGAAGTCACCTGGCCCAGATGGCTTAACATCTGAGTTCTATCGGACCTTTAAAGGAGCTTTGGCTCCCCTCTTGACTGACGTGCTTAATGAGTGTCTATCCTCGGGCACTCTGCCGAAGTCAATGAGGAGGTCCGCCCTTATAGTTCTGTCAAAGGGTAAGGATCCGAGCCATATTGAGAACTGGCGGCCCATAGCACTTCTCAATACGGACCGAAAGATTCTGGCGAAGGTACTTTTCAACCGGCTGGTACAGTTTGCGCCCCGGCTCCTCTCGCCGGCTCAGCACTGCTCTGTTCCCGGTCGTAGCACCTTAAGTGCGGTCCTGAGTGTCAGGGAGGCTGTGGAGCAGAGTAGGGCAGGTCGGTGGAAGGGGTACTTGCTGTCCCTAGATCAGGCTAAGGCTTTTGACAGGGTGAATCATGAGTATTTGTGGTCAACTCTCTCGAGGTATGGCCTGCCTGGGGGGTTCATTCAGTGGCTGCAGACCTTATACGCTGGGGCTGAGTCTTTCCCACTTGTGAATGGTTGGGTTGGTCGTCCTTTTGAGGTGGGGTCGGGCGTCCGACAGGGATGTCCCTTGAGCCCGCTACTGTATGTGTTCGCCATTGATCCCCTGATTAGGCGGATTAATGGTGGGCCGGTGGCGGGAGTCAGGATGGACCTGGAGGGCACCGGCTCCCCTTTGAGGACAGTAGCCTACGCGGATGATGTCACCGTTCTTGTCTCGTCACGGGAGGAGGAGCTTGAATGGGTGATGTCTGAAGTGGACAGTTACTCGGAGGCTTCCGGATCAGCTGTAAACAGGAATAAGTGTGGAAGCCTCTGGCTGGGAGGGGGAGAGCCTGGTTTTTCTCTCCCGGACACCCTCCCAGAACCCCAGGGGTCTGTAAAGATCTTAGGCATCCATTTTGGCCAGGGTGATTACCCACTCCAAAATTGGGAAGGTAGGCTTAAGGATGTCGCCCAGAGAGTTGATTGCTGGAAGGGTTGGTCTTTGACCCTGAGAGAAAGGGTTCATCTTGCCAAAGCCTTCCTGCTCCCGTTGGTGATCTATCTAGGTAGCGTCTGTGCCTTGCCAGAGTCTTGTTGGAGTAGGATCTGTTGCCTGTTCTTCCAACTGTTATGGGGGAACAGGCTCAACCTAATCAGGAGGGAGGTTACATACCGCACAAGGAGGCTAGGGGGGTTAAATATGGTTAACCCCGTGGTGTTCTTAATGAACACCTTTCTTAAGATCAATTTACCAAACCTCTCCGCCGAGGGGGCTCCTTCGTGGGTAGCCTCCTGCCAGGGGTGGTTTCGGCCCTTCTTCCAGAAATGGGAGTCAGGAGGGCAAGTGAAAGATCTTCGTGCACCCCATGGATATCTCCCGGCCTATGCTTCCCTGGTCCTGAAAGTGATTCGTCGGTGGGGTCTGGGGGCGTGGGAGATCAGGACTCAGTCAAGACGTTTTCTTGACGACAAGGTCCTGTTGACCCGCTTCCAGAAGCCTCTGGCGCTCAAAGATTGCCCAGGAGAAACCTTAGAGGGAGGGTTGCGTTTTCTTAACTCCAAAAGGTTTCCTCGGAAGTTTTGGGATCTGACCTGGCGCTGCCTCCTAGGTAAGTTATATGTGAGGGGGAACTTGAAGTACCGGAACTCCGACGAGCGAGGCTGCCCTCGGGAGGAGTGTGGCGACATGCTGGAAAGCATGGAGCACTTCCTGCTTCAGTGCCCCTTCAATATAAGGGTTTGCAAATTGGTGGGGACCTCCACCGGTTGGCTGCGGCTGGCTGGCCTTTCCTACGCCGAGTGGGCCTAATGGGGCATTCAAACACCCGGAGGGCAGGGACTGCCAAACACTTTTTGTAGTTAGTGCAGTGGTCAGGTTTCACCTATGGTCAGCACGGTGTTTAGTATCGACGAGAGGCAAAATCCTCCCAGAGGTGGAGGTGGTTAAAAACATCATGGTGGACCTGGTGAGGGTGCGCTCTCGGGAGTACGAGGGGCTGGGCGCAGAAAGGGCTGGTACCCTCTGGAGGGGGTTCACTTTTTCTGTTCCCTGAGGGTTAGATAAGGGATTTAAAGTAGGTTAGTTAGGTTAGGGCCAGATAGGGATAGGTAGGGCAAGGTTTGCACGAGGGGTGGGGTTTATTATTTTCTGATAGGGAGGGACAGGTAGGGACAGGGTAGGGACAGAATGATAGATAGGGATATAGCGGTAGGGCGAGTAGACAGGGACAGGCCTCCTGTGCTCTCTTCCTGGTGGAGGGCTGGCGTGTCACCACATAGGCATTTTTGTTTTGGAAATCAGATGGAAGGGTAAGAGGCTTGAGGATAACCGACCCTAGGCCCAGGGAGGTTCATGGGAGGGAGGGTAATCTTAACAGGTTATGTAGGATGGTGGGTTATGTAGGATGGTGAGTTTTGTTGCTTGTCTGGTATTGATTTGTCTGGTACTTGTTGTTTGTTGTTGTTGTCGTTTGTCATGTGTTGTGCCCGTTTTCCCATTTTCCATTTTTCCATATCCCATATTCATTTCCATTTCCATTTTTTTTTCCATATCCCATTTTCATTTTCCATATTCCATTTCATAATTCCATTTTAGTAGTTAAGGTTTTTTTTTAGGGGGGTAGGTTGTTTGGGAGGGGGGGTTTCTTTTTGGGAGTGGAGGGTTTGGTTTATAGGTTTTCGTGTGCCCGGCCTGGCTCTGGACTATGCGGACATGAGAGGACATGAGGCGGAGAGCCAGGTCGGGGTTTCAGGGGCTCGGTGGTGGGTGGTGCCAGCACCAGGACTATGCGGACATGGGAGGACATGGGGCGTGGTGCTGGCCGGGTGTGGTGAAGGGAGAAAAAAAAAAAAAAAAAAAAAAAAAAATTTCATAGTAAGTTTCAGTTGGGGTTTATTAGTGTTATATGTTTTTGTTATATGTTTCATTGTACATCGCTCATTTTGGTTTTTTTTTCTTTGTTTTTAGGATAGCTAGAGTTTTGACTGACGGATGGCTGAAGAAGAATGAAAGGCGGAGAGAATGAAAGGCGGAGTGAAAGGCGGAATGAAAGACAGAATGGATGGGGGCTGGTTTGCGCATGTTTTTGGGTTTTTAATTTTGTCTTGATGTTTTGTTGTATTTGATGTTATTTATGCTATGTTTTGGATTTATGTATTGTCTCTGTTTATGGTTTTTGTATGGTATTTTTCATATGTGACAGTGTTTGTGAACTTTTTCTACTTTTATAATAAAATAGTTCCAATTCCTTCGGGGCAACTGTGGGAGTCAGACACACTTGTTTGAGCTCCTGAGTCCAGAGGCTTAAGAGGCTTTTTTGGATACTTGGAGACCGATTATTGGGTGTGGTTTTCGGTCTTTTGTGTGTTACATACCGTAGCTCCGACTCCCTTCCCCGTGCGGAGGGGAGCCTTATCATGGAGCGTGGAGCTCCTGCCCCCCGGACCTTACAGGCGGGGGGCTGGAGAATGTCTGCCGACACAGCACCAGCAGAGCAGGGCAGGCGGAGGTCGCTGAGGCAGCAAGCCTCAATGAGACTGGCGACCGAGACAACGGCATCGGGAGCAGCAGCAGCGACATTGGCGGCTGCAGCATCAGGAACAGCATCGGGAGCAGCGACGTCCGTGGAGCGGGCGACGCCGGCAGGAGTAGCGGTGGCGACAGGGGTGTCAGCAGTCCCGGCAGGTGGATCCGTGAAAACGGCGACATCAGCCACGGCGGTAACATCAGCGGCAGTGGCGGGTGAAGCCGGTCCGAAGGGGGCTATGGCCGCAGGATATGCGGTTCCCTCTGGAAGGGTCCCTGCAAGCAGTAGAAAAGACACAAGCTTACCGTCATCGCTGCCGCAATCACCCGCAGGATGGGGCATCAGGAAGGCTGGAGAGGAAGTCGCCATTTACAGCCGGAGGATCGAGGCGGTCCTGGAGGAATATGACCGAGCCCGGAGGTCCCTGTTCGCTATGGGTGGAGAGCTGCAAAGCGCTCGTGCCCGTAGCGACAGGGCCTCGAGGAAGGACCGCCCGGTTTTCAGCAGGCAAGTAAAGAGCCTCAAAAAGCAGATTAAGACCCTGGAATCCAGGTGTGCGGAGATCCTGGAGGGCGCGGGGCCGTTCAGAGAGAAGCTGCTGAACGATGACCGCTTCTTCCGCAAACAGCAGGAGTGGTTGCTGAAGGATGGCCACGCGTCCTCAGACAGCTCGGGAGAGGACGACTATTGTGAGTCAGACCTGGAGTCGGATGACAGCATGGTGGTACAGTATAGTCGGGCAGCCGTCCCTAGCAGCGGCAGCCTGATACCCACGTATACGCAGGCATCAGTGCCGGCAGTGAAGCAGGAAGTCAGAATGACAAGACAGGAAGTCAGAATGACAGGGCAGGAAGTGACGCAATCTCCCACACTCCCAGAGAACCAACCACTGCCCGAGACGGAGGAGGAGGAGGGCGGAGCCTCGGGAGAAGGCGGGGAAGCTGATGAGGCAAATCTACCAATTAGAGTCCCCGTCCAGAATGGACCAATTAGCATTCAGCATGTCAGATCTGGACGGGGAGGAGGCGGGAAAAGGAGCCAAGACCAGGAAGAAGGCAAGGAAGGAAAAAAAAAAGAGAGATAGAGACATTTAAATTTGTCAGGTCGTTGCCTGGGGGAGCATCGTGCCGGGACCTCAGCCCAGGTTGCGATGCCTCCAGGAGAGAAAAGGGAGGCGCAGGCACCTCGGGTCACGCCAAGTGGCGGGGTGCCCGGGGTGCCAGCAGTCAAAATGGCGCCTGATAGTACCTTTCAGGTGGTGGGGCAAGGCGGACAAGGAGCTCATAGTTGCGGACAAGGGCAAAGGCAAAGAAGCCCCCCCTGCGGAGGGGAGTGGCGTAGGGAAACCTCCCTCCCTGGTAGGAGGTTTTAAAATATCGATGGCTTCCCCCAGAGTAAGGTGTAGGAAAGGGGGAGTGGCAGGTGGGCGTGGCTCATCCTCCTCCAGCGCTGATGAAGCCGGTGATGCGGAGGTCACTTCCGGGGCTAAGGGGGCGTGTCCTCCTACAACATCAGGTGCCGGGGTGACTGTGGATGCGGAGGCCGAGGTAAAAGCGGGGAAGCCATCAGCGAGTGGTGCAGCCGGCCCCGCTGTAAGAAGGAAGACTGCAGGTGTGAATGATGGACGAGTGGAGAAGCTAGTTAAGCAGACAGGTAAGGTAAAGGGGAAAGCGGGTGGGACAAAAGGGGTAATTAGTAGTATTCCTGAAGAAGGTGGTGTAGTATGCATGGGGGTCCAAGAGCCTGTAGTCGGGGAGGCTGCGGGAGGAGGGGCTATTACCATTGCTGCTAAAAAAAAGTGTTTCTACTGCTGGTAATATTTCTGTTGTGGCCCCTGTTGTTTCTGGTATTTCTGCCTGCTGTTGTCCCTGCTGTTGTTTCTGCTGCTGTTCCTGATGCTGTTCCTGATGCTGTCGTTGCTCCTGTTGTTACTTCTGTCACTGCTCCTGATATTGTTGCTCCTGTTGTCCTCTCTGCCGCTGTTCCTTCTGCTGCAGTTGGAGTGACCCGGTCCGCGGCGGCTATGCCAGGGCGGACTGTTGCCGCCTCTGGTGCTCCGGTTGCCGTGGCTGGGCTAAGTAGTTCTGCGGGGGTCCCTGGGAGTGGCACTGGTACTCCGGCAGCGGAGGTTGCTGCGGCCTCCGGGCCCCCACGCTCCTATGCCAGTGTCGCTTCTGGGGTCCCTGGGGGTGCATCATGTCTTCCGCCCGGCTCCAGGGACGGCGATTTGCAACGGCAGCTCCTGGAGGCTTTACGGGCGGGCCAGTCCACAATGACCATAGATGGGCAGTCGAGAGACCTTAGGTTCTGGATCGAGCGTTTTGGCCTAGGGAAGTTCCGAGAGGAAGGAGGTGAGACCAGATGGACTCTCCCTACACCCGGGCGTAGGGGGCCGACTCGGAGGAACGTGGCCCGTCTCGTGTGGGGGGGAGCCGGCCCTTGTCCCCAGAGGAGGGGGGTCGTGGAACTCCTACTCGGGATGGGTTTCAGGGCGAGCGACATCTTTGCCCTGATTCATCCTGTCGGCTCCTCGGAGTTTGACATCAGCTTTGTTACCCCGGAGGGCTTAGAAACCTTCTGGGGAAACTATAGGCTGGTGAAGGACGAGCCCGCCTGGCGTGACTTTATGGTGTGGGCGGTGTCACGCCAGGATAACATTAAGAAAGTGACCGTTTTAACTCGTAACGAGTCACTTTCTTATATGGACATCATGACCTGGCTGAACAGGTTTGGGGAGGTCAAGGACTTCCCAAAGAAAAATCTCGACGAGTTCGGGATATGGTCGGGGGCCTGGACCTTCATGGTCAAATTGCGACACGAGGATAACTCGGTGATGCATATCCCGTCCTCAACCTTCCTTGGGAAAGACAGGATCCTTGTTTTCTACCAGGGGCAGCCAAAACTCTGTCACAGGTGCGGTGACCCCTCACACTTGAGCGCCTCCTGCCGTGTGCAGAAGTGCGCCATGTGTGGGGAGGTGGGCCATCTCGCGGCGACCTGTGGCAGGGTGCGTTGCCACCTGTGTGGTGTCCTTGGGCACCCGATCGGGGCGTGTCCACGGTCTTTCGCCAACTCCACCCTTCGGCAAGCGGGAGCAGTTGAGGAGGCTGTCCCTGCTGTGGAGGGGGTGAGTGGGGGAGGAGAGACTAGTCTGCCAAGGCAAAGGGAGAAGGCCCAGCCACCATCAAGGGCAAGGAGGCGCGAGAGGAGGAGGGAGCAGAGGGAGGGAGTTATGTGCCTTCCTTCTGCCCCTGGCTCTGCTGGGCCGGATCCTGATGCCGAGGCAGCAGTGGGCACGACCCTGGTTGAGGAGATGAAGAGACTGCAGAGGGAGGAAGAGGCTGACCAGTCGTCTTCTTCTCAGTACGTCAGTGCTGGGGAGGGAGAGACGGTCAAGCGGAGAAAGTCACCGAGTAAAGTGAGGGCAAAAACATCTGCCCCCCCCCCCCCCCCCCGACGAAGGAACGCAGACTCGACGGCCCTCTAGTGGTAGGTCCCAACCGGTACCAATCCCTCTGTGAGGATGCGTCGGCCTCAGGGGAGGCTTCAGAGGGAGAGGTGGAGCCGTCAGGGGCTGCTGAGTCTCCCTCCGGGAGGGGCCCCCCTGCCCTCTGGGGGGGAGGCTGGCCTGGAGCCTGGAGGAGGAGATGATGCACCCAGGGCCGAAGTTGCTACTGTCTCTGCGACCACTGTAACTCCTCAGGGAGAAGTTGCGGGGGAGGTCCATCCCTCCTCTGGCCAAACTGCACCGGGGGAGGTGATGGACCAATCCCAATGTAAGAAGAGGACCCGCAAGACGAGGAGAAGTCGCGGGTCCTCTTCAGACTCATCTAGGGGTGGTGGTGATAGGAGGAAAGGGGGTGGGAAGCTGAAGGTCATTGAGCTCAATCGGTCTTAATGGCAGTCCCCTCTCCACTGACGCTGGCCACCATTAATGTGGCCAGCATTAAGTCTGATACGGCTAGGTTTGCAGCCTTTGATTTTCTTGGCCGAGTTGAAGCTGACATTTTGTTTTTGCAGGAGACCAGGCTCTGTACTCTATCAGAGATAAACAGAGCAAGGAGGGAGTGGCGCAGGGGGCCCTCCTACTGGTCTCTTGCGGCTGAGCCGTATAGTGGAGTGGCGGTGCTTTTTACCGCAGAGGTGAAATGCCAGCGACTGATCGAGCTCGAAATGGGAAGGTGCCTAGTCTTAGACGTCTTCATGAAGGGGCAAAGCCTGCGCCTCATTAACATCTACGGTCCCCAGACAAAGTGGGACCGTAAAAGCCTCTTTATGAAGATTAAGCCTTTTCTTTTTACGGGCAAACAAGTCATCTTTGGTGGGGATTTTAATACCATAACTAGACCCCAAGACCGAGGAGGTACCAGAGATAGACTGCCCTATGATGGCGCCGCGTTAAATAGCATAGTGAGTGAAGCTCGCCTGGAGGATATCCACATCAGGCATTCCCCAGGTCACCGTGGGTTCACCTTTCAGAGAGGTAGTGTTAGGTCTAGGATAGATAGGTTTTTTTTTGAAGGAGAATTCCGTCACCACCCCTGTGTCCGTGGTGGAGGTGGAGTTCTCTGATCACTGTCTAATTTTGTTTTCTTTGAATATTTCAGAGACCCTCCGGAGAGGAAGAGGTTTGTGGAGGCTGAATTCGTCACTCCTTGAGGAGGCAGCTGTAAGACAAGCCTTTGAGGAGTTTCTTCAGGATCAGGTACTATTACTGGGTCTTGAAGGTACTAGGTCAGAGTGGTGGGAGATATTCAAAAAAAAGGGTGGCGGGATTTTTCCGCCGGCTCTCAAGCCTCAGGTCACTGGACATGTACCGCATGTACACTGCACTGAGGAAGAGACTTGAACATCTGGTCTCGACCGGAGGTAGCCAGGAGGATATCTCCGGTGTGAAGGCTTTGCTCAAAAGGTGTCAGTATGATAGGCACGCATCTTTGGTTCTTGAGAGGGATTTCGGGAAATACCGCTCGCCCGACCCCTACAGGAACTGTAAGATGTCAGTGACTTGTAAGACAGTAACAGGCCTGATTGACAGTACAGGATCCCTGACAAGATCCAGGTCAGGGATCTTGGAGGTCGTCTGGTCCTTCTACTCGAACCTTTTGGCAAAGAAGGAACTGAATCGGGATCGGATTTCAGGTTTCTTGGCTGAAGCCATTCCTGAGTCAGCAGAAGACCCTTCTCTTGGTGTTTTGATAGAACCTATAAGGGAAGAGGAAGTCGTCAGGGCTATTGAGGGTCTTGCCCTCAAGAAGTCACCTGGCCCAGATGGCTTAACATCTGAGTTCTATCGGACCTTTAAAGGAGCTTTGGCTCCCCTCTTGACTGACGTGCTTAATGAGTGTCTATCCTCGGGCACTCTGCCGAAGTCAATGAGGAGGTCCGCCCTTATAGTTCTGTCAAAGGGTAAGGATCCGAGCCATATTGAGAACTGGCGGCCCATAGCACTTCTCAATACGGACCGAAAGATTCTGGCAAAGGTACTTTTCAACCGGCTGGTACAGTTTGCGCCCCGGCTCCTCTCGCCGGCTCAGCACTGCTCTGTTCCCGGTCGTAGCACCTTAAGTGCGGTCCTGAGTGTCAGGGAGGCTGTGGAGCAGGGTAGGGCAGGTCGGTGGAAGGGGTACTTGCTGTCCCTAGATCAGGCTAAGGCTTTTGACAGGGTGAATCATGAGTATTTGTGGTCAACTCTCTCAAGGTATGGCCTGCCTGGGGGGTTCATTCAGTGGCTGCAGACCTTATACGCTGGGGCTGAGTCTTTCCCACTTGTGAATGGTTGGGTTGGTCGTCCTTTTGAGGTGGGGTCGGGCGTCCGACAGGGATGTCCCTTGAGCCCGCTACTGTATGTGTTCGCCATTGATCCCCTGATTAGACGGATTAATGGTGGGCCGGTGGCGGGAGTCAGGATGGACCTGGAGGGTACTGGCTCCCCTTTGAGGACAGTAGCCTACGCGGATGATGTCACCGTTCTTGTCTCGTCACGGGAGGAGCTTGAATGGGTGATGTCTGAAGTGGACAGTTACTCGGAGGCTTCCGGATCAGCTGTAAACAGGAATAAGTGTGGAAGCCTCTGGCTGGGAGGGGGAGAGCCTGTTTTTAATCTCCCGGACACCCTCCCAGAACCCCAGGGGTCTGTAAAGATCTTAGGCATCCATTTTGGCCAGGGTGATTACCCACTCCAAAATTGGGAAGGTAGGCTTAAGGATGTCGCCCAGAGAGTTGATTGCTGGAAGGGTTGGTGTTTGACCCTGAGAGAAAGGGTTCACCTTGCCAAAGCCTTCCTGCTCCCGTTGGTGATCTATCTAGGCAGCGTCTGTGCCTTGCCAGAGTCTTGTTGGAGTAGGATCTGTTGCCTGTTCTTCCAACTGTTATGGGGGAACAGGCTCAACCTAATCAGGAGGGAGGTTACATAGCGCACAAGGAGGCTAGGGGGGTTAAATATGGTTAACCCCGTGGTGTTCTTAATGAACACCTTTCTTAAGATCAATTTACCAAACCTCTCCTCCGAGGGGGCTCCTTCGTGGGTAGCCTCCTGCCAAGGGTGGTTTCGGCCCTTCTTCCAGAAATGGGAGTCAGGAGGGCAAGTGAAAGATCTTCGTGCACCCCATGGATATCTCCCGGCCTATGCTTCCCTGGTCCTGAAAGTGATTCGTCGGTGGGGTCTGGGGGCGTGGGAGATCAGGACTCAGTCAAGACGTTTTCTTGACGACAAGGTCCTGTTGACCCGCTTCCAGAAGCCTCTGGCGCTCAAAGATTGCCCAGGAGAAACCTTAGAGGGAGGGTTGCGTTTTCTTAACTCCAAAAGGTTTCCTCGGAAGTTTTGGGATCTGACCTGGCGCTGCCTCCTAGGTAAGTTATATGTGAGGGGGGAACTTGAAGTACCGGAACTCCGACGAGCGAGGCTGCCCTCGGGAGGAGTGTGGCGACATGCTGGAAAGCATGGAGCACTTCCTGCTTCAGTGCCCCTTCAATATAAGGGTTTGCAAATTGGTGGGGACCTCCACCGGTTGGCTGCGGCTGGCTGGCCTTTCCTATGCCGAGTGGGCCTATGGGGCATTCAAACACCCGGAGGGCAGGGACTGCCAAACACTTTTTGTAGTTAGTGCAGTGGTCAGGTTTCACCTATGGTCAGCACGGTGTTTAGTATCGACAAGAGGCAAAATCCTCCCGGAGGTGGAGGTGGTTAAAAACATCATGGTGGACCTGGTGAGGGTGCGCTCTCGGGAGTACGAGGGGCTGGGCGCAGAAAGGGCTGGTACCCTCTGGAGGGGGTTCACTTTTTCTGTTCCCTGAGGGTTAGATAAGGGATTTAAAGTAGGTTAGTTAGGTTAGGGCCAGATAGGGATAGGTAGGGCAAGGTTTGCACGAGGGGTGGGGTTTATTATTTTCTGATAGGGAGGGACAGGTAGGGACAGGGTAGGGACAGAATGATAGATAGGGATATAGCGGTAGGGCGAGTAGACAGGGATGGGCCTCCTGTGCTCTCTTCCTGGTGGAGGGCTGGCGTGTCACCACATAGGCATTTTTGTTTTGGAAATCAGATGGAAGGGTAAGAGGCTTGAGGATAACCGACCCTAGGCCCATGGGAGGTTTATGGGAGGGAAGGTAATTTAACAGGTTATGTAGGATGGTGGGTTTTTGTTACTTGTCTGTTATTTCTTATTTGTTATTGTTGTCGTTCATATGTTGTGTCCATTTTCCCATTTTCCATTTTTCCATATCCCATATTCATTTTCCATTTCCATTTTTCATATCCATTTCCATATCCCATATTTCATTTTCCATATTCCATAATTCCATTTGTTTGTTAGCAGATAAGGTTTTTTTTCAGGGGGGTAGGTTGTTTGGGAGGGGGGTTTCTTTTTGGGGGGTGGAGGGTTTGGTTTATAAGTTTTCGTGTGCCCGGCCTGGCTCTGGACTACGTGGACATGGGAGGACATGAGGCGGAGAGCCAGGTTGGGTTTCAGGGGCTTGGTGGTGGGTGGTGCCAGCACCAGGACTATGCGGACATGGGAGGACATGGGGCGTGGTGCTGGCCGTGTGTGGTGAGGGAAAAAAAAAAAATAATAAAATAAAAATAATAAAAAAAAAAAATTAAAAAAATAAAAAAAAAAATTTTTTTTTAGTAAGTTTCAGTTGGGGATTTTGTTAGTGTTATAAGTTTCCGTTATAAGTTTCCGTTATATGTTTCCATTGTATATTGCTCATTTAGATTTTCTTTTGTTAGAGTTTTTGACTGACGGATGACTGGAGAAAGACGGGAGAAGGAGTGAAAGGCAGAATGGATGGGGCTGGTTCGCGATTGGTTTTTTTTTTTTTTGTCCTGGTGTTTTCTTGTATTTTATTTGTTGATGGTTTTATGCTATGTTTTAGATTTATGTATTGTCTCTGTTTATAGTTTTTATATTGTATTTTCGTATGTGACAGTGTTTGTGAACTTTTTCTACTTTTCTAATAAAATAGTTCCAATTCCTTCGGGGCAGCTGTGGGAATCAGACACGCCTGTCTGAGCTCCTGAGACCAGAGGCTATAGTCTGTTTGTCAGCTCAGAAGAGAGGCTTGGTGTGTGGTGTTTGTGCAACAGCAGCAGTTTTTCCAGTCATAGTTGGAGGCTCCAACCCCTTTCCTTTTCCAAGGTTGGGGTTTTCTCACCATGGAGCAAGGTGCTCCTGCCCCCCGAGCCAGCTTGGCGGGGGGGCAGGAGGCTCTCAATGGACGGCAGTAGCAGCAGCAGCAGGAGAATATTGGAGAGGCAGCAGGCTCCAGTGGAAAAAGGTATGGCAACCCGCAGCAAGGGACGTCTAGGTCAGAAAACCCCGGCGGAGGCTGAGCCCTGTACAAGTAAAAAGGCCAGCGAAGCCCCCCCTCCTTCCTTGCCATCATCAGGTTGGGGGATTCGGAAGGCTGGCGAGGATGTGCTTGCATACAGTAAGCGTATTAACACTACCCTTGAGGAATATGATAAAGCCAGGAGGTCCCTGTTCGCTATGGGTGCGGAGCTTCAGAGTGTCCGTGCCCGTAGTGACAGGGCCTCAAGGCATGAGAGACCGGCACTGAGTAAGCA
This sequence comes from Leptodactylus fallax, assembly GCA_947044405.1. Taxonomy (NCBI): domain Eukaryota; kingdom Metazoa; phylum Chordata; class Amphibia; order Anura; family Leptodactylidae; genus Leptodactylus; species Leptodactylus fallax. The sequence goes on from CAMRHE010000435.1 coordinate 30,756, forward strand.
GGTCAAAAAGCTGAAGGAACAAATCAAAGGGCTTGACCAAAGATGCCGAGAGATCCTGGAGGGCGCGGGGCCTTTCAGGGAGAAACTCCTGAATGATGACCGTTTTTACCGCAAGCAGCAGGGGCGGCTGCTGCGGGAAGGCCTCGCGTCCTCCGAAAGCTCGGATCCGGAATATGAGACAGATACTGACTCAGAGGGGAGCCTGCTGGCAGAGTACGGCAGTAGCCGGAAGCCTACGAGGGTGAGTTCAGGTATTCCGACCTATATGCCCCCAGAGAAATTGGCAAGTTTACCCAAGCTACCGGAGAATTTACCACCATTACCGGCAACATCAGAAGACGATATGGGTTCTGCTGCGGGGAGGCTAATCCACGAAATATGCATGCTAGAATCCCCGGCAAGAATGGAGAAGATGGCTTTTTCCGTAGACGACCTTGGAAACGAGGAGGAATCAAAAAAAAGGAAAAAGAAGAAGGCTAAGCCGCAAGAAGTCGGCACCCTGAAATATGTGAGTGTAGCAGCAGGTATAACTGTTCCCGCAGGGCAACCCCCATTGACTCTAGCACAGGCTGAATCTGGGGTGTTGCCCGCGGGTGAGATAAGGGGGGCGCAGATTCCCCAGACCCCGCTTTCTCTAAGTAGCGGTGTGGCTGGGGAGCTGGGTGCAGTATTGAAAATGGCGCCCGAAACTGCAGCGGACAAGGTCGGAAAAGCACCTCCCACGAAGGGAGGTAGAGAAGCGGTGAAGCCTGCCCCTGTGGGCAGGGTCAAAGTAGCGCCGGCCCCTCCCCAGGTCCATCGTAAGGGGAAGGGGCGTGCGGCTTGTCCCTCCCTTCCGGTTTCAGGTGCCGAGGAAGCCAATGAGACCGGTGATGCGGAGGCTGCCGTCAGCGCTAGGAGCAAGTCCGCTCCTAAAGCATTGAGCGCTGCGACAGCTGACGATGCGGAGGTCGAGGCAGAGGCACAAGTCGCCCCAGCTAAGCGGGAGGAGAGTGAAGCGGAGGCCCGGAATAGGCCAATCCCGCTCGTGGAGCCGCCCAAGGCCGCAAGCCCCGGTGTGAATGAGGTAATGGTGAGCGTGGGTAAGAAAGCGGTGAGTAAGAGCAGACTGGGGAGTAGGAAAAGCAGGCGTCAGGAGAGGAGGGCGGAGGAGGGGGAAAAAACTGTGGTTCCAGAGAGTGACTTAGATGTTCCTTGTGAGGGAAAGGGGAGGGGGGGCTATGGAGGCTGTCACCCCTTGTGTTGCTGCTGCTGCTGCTGCTGCTACTGCTGTCCCTTTTGTTAAAGATGCGGTAGTGGAGGTTCCTAGGACTTTGGAAAATGTAGGCATGGCTGCTGCAGAAGTAGCTTTGCCAAATGTGTTTGCCCGGTCCACGCCTGCGACGCTGGGAACGACCGCTCCTGTCTCTGGTGTCCCGGTGGCCGCGGTGGTGGCCGGGCCGAGCGGGCTTCAGGGGGCGCCCGAAGGTGGCACTGGAGTTGCGGGGGCTGGGACTGCGGCCTCAAGCTTGGTACGTTCCTATGCCAGTGTCGCCTCGGGGGTCCCAAGGGGTGCCTCGTGTCCATCACTGGGGGCCAGGGACGGTGAATTACAACAGCAGCTCCTGGTGGCCTTACGAGCAGGGCAGAGAACGATGATAGTGGATGGTCAATCGAGGGACCTTAGGTTTTGGATTGAACGTTTTGGCCTAGGGAAGTTCCGAGATGAGGGGGGTGAGACCAGGTGGACTCTCCCGACACCCGGGCAGCGGCCGGTCCGGAGGAATGTAGTCCGTCTCGGGGGGGGGGGAGAAGGCCCTTGTCCTCAGAGGAGGAGGGTCGTCGAACTTCTGCTCGGGATGGGCTTTAGGGCAAGTGACATCTTTGCCCTCATTCACCCGGTCGGCTCCTCAGAGTTTGATGTCAGCTTTGTTACCCCGGGGGGCTTAGAAACCTTCTGGGGTAATTATGAGTTGGCAAAGAACGAGCCCGGCTGGCGCGACTTCAATGTGTGGGCGGTGTCGCGCCAGGATGCAATTAAGAAAGTGACCGTTTTGACTCGTAACGAGTCACTTTCTTACATGGACTTTATGACCTGGCTCAACAGGTATGGGGAAGTGAAAGACTTCCCCCGGAAGAACCTTGATGAGTTTGGCATTTGGTCGGGGGCCTGGACATTTATGGTCAAATTGAAGCATGAGGATAACTCGGTGATGCATATCCCGTCCTCAACCTTCCTCGGGAAAGACAGGATTCTTGTCTTCTACCAGGGGCAGCCAAAGCTCTGTCACAGGTGTGGTGATCCCTCGCACTTGAGTGCCTCCTGCAGGGTGCAGAAGTGTGCCATGTGTGGGGGATTAGGTCATCTAGCTGCAACCTGTGATAGGATTCGATGCCACCTGTGTGGTGACCTTGGTCACCCAATCGGGGCGTGCCCGAGGTCGTTCGCTAATGTCACCCTCCGACGGGCAGGGGCAGGTGAGGAGACTGTCCCTGTCACCGAGGAGGGGGTCGGAGGTGGAGAGACCAGGTTGCCGACGCGGAGGGAGAAAACCCAGCCACCATCAAGGGCGAGAAGGAGAGATAGGAGAAGGGAGCAGAGGGAAGGTATTATGTGTCTCCCCTCTGCCCCTGATCCCGCTGGGTTGGATTCTAATGCTGAAGTAGCGACGGGCACGGCCCTGATTGAGGAGATGAGAAGACTGCAGAGGGAGGAAGAGGCTGACCTGTCTTCATCTTCCCAGTACGTTAGTGCTGGGGAGGAACAGACGGTCAGGAGGAGAAAGTCACCGAGTAAAGCGAGGGTAAAAACATCCCCCCCCCCCCCCCCCCCGGCAAAGGAACGGAGACTCGAGGACCTTTCAGTGATCAGCCCTAACCGGTACCAAACCCTCTGCGAGGACGCATCAGCCTCAGGGGAGGCTTCAGAGGGGGAGGTGGGACCGTCGGGGACTGCTGAGTCTCCCTCAGGGAAGGGCCCCCTGCCTTCAGTGGAGGAGGCTGGCCTGGTACCCAGAGATGGAGACGATGCACCTCAAGCTGTTTTTGAAACCGTAGTAAAAAATGTTACCAATACTCCCCAGGGAGAAACTACGGGGGAAGTCCATCCCTTGCCTGGCCAAACCGCACGAGGTGAGGTGATGGACCAATCCCAATGTAAGAAGAGGACCCGTAAGACGAGGAAAAGTCGCGGGTCCTCTTCAGACTCATCTAGGGGTGGTGGTGGTAGGAGGAAAGGGGGTGGGAAACTGAAGGTCATTGAGCTCAATCGGTCTTAATGGCAGTCCCCTCTCCACTGACGCTGGCCACCATTAATGTGGCCAGCATTAAGTCTGATACGGCTAGGTTTGCAGCCTTTGATTTTCTTGGCCGGGTTGAAGCTGACATTTTGTTTTTGCAGGAGACCAGGCTCTGTACTCTATCAGAGATAAACAGAGCAAGGAGGGAGTGGCGCAGGGGGCCCTCCTACTGGTCTCTTGCGGCTGAGCCGTATAGTGGAGTGGCGGTGCTTTTTACCGCAGAGGTGAAATGCCAGCGGCTGATCGAACTCGAAATGGGAAGGTGCCTAGTCTTAGACGTCCTCATGAAGGGGCAAAGCCTGCGCCTCATTAACATCTACGGTCCCCAGTCAAAGTGGGACCGTAAAAGCCTCTTTATGAAGATCAAGCCTTTTCTTTTTACGGGCAAACAAGTCATCTTTGGTGGGGATTTTAATACCATAACTAGACCCCAAGACCGAGGAGGTACCAGAGATAGACTGCCCTATGATGGCGTCGCGTTAAATAGCATAGTGAGTGAAGCTCGCCTGGAGGATATCCACATCAGGCATTCCCCAGGTCACCGTGGGTTCACCTTTCAGAGAGGAAGTGTTAGGTCCAGGATAGATAGGTTTTTTTTGAAGGAGAATTCCGTCACCACCCCTGTGTCCGTGGTGGAGGTGGAGTTCTCCGATCACTGCCTAATTTTATTTTCTTTGAATATTTCAGAAACCCTCCGGAGAGGAAGAGGTTTGTGGAGGCTGAATTCGTCACTCCTTGAGGAGGCAGCTGTAAGACAAGCCTTTGAGGAGTTTCTTCAGGATCAGGTACTATTACTGGGTCTTGAGGGCACTAGGTCAGAGTGGTGGGAGATATTCAAAAAAAGGGTGGCGGGATTTTTCCGCCGGCTCTCAAGCCTCAGGTCACTGGACATGTACCGCATGTACAGTGCACTGAGGAAGAGACTTGAACATCTGGTCTCGACCGGAGGTAGCCAGGAGGATATCTCCGGTGTGAAGGCTTTGCTTAAAGGGTGTCAGTATGATAGGCACGCATCCTTGGTTCTTGAGAGGGATTTCGGGAAATACCGCTCGCCCGACCCCTACAGGAACTGTAAGATGTCAGTGACTTGTAAGACAGTAACAGGCCTGATTGACAGTACAGGATCCCTGACAAGATCCAGGTCAGGGATCTTGGAGGTCGTCAGGTCTTTCTACTCGAACCTTTTGGCAAAGAAGGAACTGAATCGGGATCGGATTTCAGGTTTCTTGGCTGAAGCCATTCCTGAGTCAGCAGAAGACCCTTCTCTTGGTGTTTTGATAGAACCTATAAGGGAAGAGGAAGTCGTCAGGGCTATTGAGGGTCTTGCCCTCAAGAAGTCACCTGGCCCAGATGGCTTAACATCTGAGTTCTATCGGACCTTTAAAGGAGCGTTGGCTCCCCTCTTGACTGACGTGCTTAATGAGTGTCTATCCTCGGGCACTCTGCCAAAGTCAATGAGGAGGTCCGCCCTTATAGTTCTGTCAAAGGGTAAGGATCCGAGCCGTATTGAGAACTGGCGGCCCATAGCACTTCTCAATACGGACCGAAAGATTCTGGCGAAGGTACTTTTCAACCGGCTGGTACAGTTTGCGCCCCGGCTCCTCTCGCCGGCTCAGCACTGCTCTGTTCCCGGTCATAGCACCTTAAGTGCGGTCCTGAGTGTCAGGGAGGCTGTGGAGCAGAGTAGGGCAGGTCGGTGGAAGGGGTACTTGCTGTCCCTAGATCAGGCTAAGGCTTTTGACAGGGTGAATCATGAGTATTTGTGGTCAACTCTCTCGAGGTATGGCCTACCTGGGGGGTTCATTCAGTGGCTGCAGACCTTATACGCTGGGGCTGAGTCTTTCCCACTTGTGAATGGTTGGGTTGGTCGTCCTTTTGAGGTGGGGTCGGGCGTCCGACAGGGATGTCCCTTGAGCCCGCTACTGTATGTGTTCGCCATTGATCCCCTGATTAGACGGATTAATGGTGGGCCGGTGGCGGGAGTCAGGATGGACCTGGAGGGCACCGGCTCCCCTTTGAGGACAGTAGCCTACGCGGATGATGTCACCGCTCTTGTCTCGTCACGGGAGGAGATTGAATGGGTGATGTCTGAAGTGGACAGTTACTCGGAGGCTTCCGGATCAGCTGTGAATAAGAACAAGTGTGGAAGCCTCTGGCTGGGAGGGGGAGAGCCTGTTTTTTCTCTCCCGGACACCCTCCCAGAACCCCAGGGGTCTGTAAAGATCTTAGGCATCCATTTTGGCCAGGGTGATTACCCACTCCAAAATTGGGAAGGTAGGCTTAAGGATGTCGCCCAGAGAGTTGATTGCTGGAAGGGTTGGTCCTTGACCCTGAGAGAAAGGGTTCACCTTGCCAAAGCCTTCCTGCTCCTGTTGGTGATCTATCTAGGTAGCGTCTGTGCCTTGCCAGAGTCTTGTTGGAGTAGGATCTGTTGCCTGTTCTTCCAACTGTTATGGGGGAACAGGCTCAACCTAATCAGGAGGGAGGTTACATACCGCACAAGGAGGCTAGGGGGGTTAAATATGGTTAACCCCGTGGTGTTCTTAATGAACACCTTTCTTAAGATCAATTTACCAAACCTCTCCGCCGAGGGGGCTCCTTCGTGGGTAGCCTCCTGCCAGGGGTGGTTTCGGCCCTTCTTCCAGAAATGGGAGGCAGGAGGGCAAGTGAAAGATCTTCGTGCACCCCATGGATATCTCCCGGCCTATGCTTCCCTGGTCTTGAAAGTGATTCGTCGGTGGGGTCTGGGGGCGTGGGAGATCAGGACTCAGTCAAGACGTTTTCTTGATGACAAAGTCCTGTTGACCCGCTTCCAGAAGCCTCTGGCGCTCAAAGATTGCCCAGGAGAAACCTTAGAGGGAGGGTTGCATTTTCTTAACTCCAAAAGGTTTCCTCGGAAGTTTTGGGATCTGACCTGGCGCTGCCTCCTAGGTAAGTTATATGTGAGGGGGAACTTGAAGTACCGGAACTCCGACGAGCGAGGCTGCCCTCGGGAGAAGTGTGGCGACATGCTGGAAAGCATGGAGCACTTACTGCTTCAGTGCCCCTTCAATATAAGGGTTTGCAAATTGGTGGGGACCTCCACCGGTTGGCTGCGGCTGGCTGGCCTTTCCTACGCCGAGTGGGCCTATGGGGCATTCAAACACCCGGAGGGCAGGGACTGCCAGACACTTTTTATAGTTAGCGCAGTGGTTAGGTTCCACTTGTGGTCATCCCGGTGTCTAGTATCGACGCGAGGCAAAATCCTCCCGGAGGTGGAGGTGGTTAAAAACATCATGGTGGACCTGGTGAGGGTGCGCTTTCGGGAGTATGAGGGGTTGGGCGCAAAAAGGGCTGGTACCCTCTGGAGGGGTTTCACCTTTTCTGTTCCCTGAGGGATAGAATAAGGGATTAAAAGGTAGTTAGGTTAGGGCCAGATAGGGAAAGGGAGGGCAAGGTTTTGCACAAGAGGTGGGGTTTGTTTTTTT